>JAPDOI010001085.1:0-225611 GCA_029168955.1 Aplectana chamaeleonis
TGAAAAACGCAATTTTCGAAAAATTCATCAATTCGGAAATCTTGGCTTTATTATTCGAAAAATTTATTTATTCGGAAATTCCGAAAAACCCATATTTGGCTTAATTCATTCGAAAATTTCTAGAATGCGCCATATTCAGAACATATTTCATGGTCATTCAGGAAATCTTGAAAAACGCAATTTTCAGAAAAAGTTCATTAATTCGGAGATTTTGAAAAACACAATATTCGAAAAATTTATTCATTTGGAAGTTCCGGAAAACCCATATTCGAAAACTTCATTCATTCGAAAATTTCGAGATACGCCGTATTCGAAATATTCATTCATTCGGAAATCTTGAAAAACGCAATTTTCGAAAAATTCATTAATTCGGAGATCTTGAAAAACACAATATTCGAAAAATTTGTTCATTCGGAAATTCCGAAAAACCCATTTCGAAAACTTCATTCATTCGAAAATTTCGAGATACGCCGTATTCGAAATATTCATTCATTCGGAAATCTTGAAAAACGCCAAATTTTTCGAAAAAATTCATTAATTCAGAGATCTTGAAAAACACAATATTCGAAAAATTTATTTATTTGAAATTCCGAAAAAAACCCATATTTAAAGCTTGTTCATTCGAAAATTTCCCGAAGATACTTAAATATTCGAAATATTAAATTTCATTTCAGGAAATCCTTGAAAACAACAATTTTCAGAAAAGGAAATTCATTAATTCGGAATCTTGAAAAACACAATATTCAAGAAAAATTTATTCATTTCAGGAAATTCCGAAAAGCCGCATTGCTCAAACTTCATTTGTTCGAAAATTTCGAGATGCACCGTATTCAAATATTCATTCATTCAAATCTTGAAAAACGCAATTTTCGAAAAATTCATTAATTCGGAGATGTTGAAAAACACAATATTCGAAAAAATTTCTTTTATTCGGAAATTCCGAAAAAAACCCATATTTGAAAACTTAATTCATTCGAAAATTTCAGAGATGCGCCGTATTCGAAATATTCATTCATTCAGAAATCTTGAAAAACGCAATTTTCGAAAAAATTCATCAATTCGGAGATTTGAAAAACCACAATATTCGAAAATTTATTTATTCGGAAATTCCGAAAAACCCATATTTGAAAACTTCATTCATTCGAAAATTTCGAGATACGCCGTATTCGAAATATTCATTCATTCGGAAATCTTGAAAAACGCAATTTTCGAAAATTTCATTAATTCGGAGATCTTGAAAAACACAATATTCGAAAAATTTATTCATTTGGAAGTTCCGGAAAACCCATATTCGAAAACTTCATTCATTCGAAAATTTCGAGATACGCCGTATCCGAAAAATTCATTCATTCGGAAATCCTGAAAAACGCAAAATTTGAAAAATTCATTCATTCGGAGATTTTGAAAAACACAATATTCGAAAAATTTGTTCATTCGGAAATTCCGAAAACCCATTTCGAGAAACTTCATTCATTCAAAAATTTCGAGATACGCCGTATTCGAAATATTCCTATTCATTCGGAAATCTTTGAAAAACGCAATTTTCAAAAAATTCATTCATTCGGAGATTTTAGAAAAACACAATATTCGAAAAATTTGTTCATTCAGGAAATTCCGAAAAACCCATTTCGAAAACTTCATTCATTCGAAAATTTCGAGATACGCCGTATTCTCGAAATAAGCTTCATTCATTCAAAATCTTAGAAAAGAAACGCAATTTTCGAAAAAATTCATTCATTCAGAGATTTTAGAAAAACACAATATTCGAAAAAATTTGTTCATTCGGAAATTCAGCTTCCAGCCATATTCGAAAACTTCATTCATTCGAAAATTTCGAGATACGCCGTATTCGAAATATTCATTCATTCGGAAATCTTGAAAAACTGCAATTTTCGAAAAAATTCATCAATTCGGAGATTTGAAAAACACAATATTCGAAAAATTTATTTTATTCCGGAAATTCCGAAAAACCCATGACCAAAACTTCATTCATTCGAAAATTTCGAGATACGCCGTATTTCGAAATATTCAATTCCGCATTCAGAAATCTTGAAAAAGCGCAATTTTCGAAAAATTCATTGAATTGGAGATCTTGAAAAACACAATATTCAGAAAAATTTATTCATTTGGAAGTTCAGGAAAACCCCATATTCGAAAAACTTCATTCATTCGAAAATTTCGAGATACGCCGTATTCGAAATATTCATTCATTCGGAAATCTTGAAAAACGCAATTTTCGAAAAATTCATTAATTCGGAGATCTTGAAAAACACAATATTCGAAAAATTTATTTATTCGGAAATTCCGAAAAACCCATATTTGAAAACTTCATTCATTCGAAAATTTCGAGATACGCCGTATTCGAAATATTCATTCATTCGGAAATCTTGAAAAACGCAATTTTCGAAAAATTCATCAATTCGGAGATTTGAAAAACACAATATTCGAAAAATTTATTTATTCGGAAATTCCGAAAAACCCATATTTGAAAACTTCATTCATTCGAAAATTTCGAGATACGCCGTATTCAGAAATATTTCGCTCATTCGGAAATCTTGAAAAACGCAATTTTCGAAAATTTCATTAATTCGGAGATCTTGAAAAACACAATATTCGAAAAAATTTATTCATTTGGAAGTTCCGGAAAACCCGCATATTCGAAAACTTCATTCCATTCTGAAAATTTCGAGATACGCCATCTTCAGAATTCAATTCATTCATTCAAAATCCTAGAAAAACGCAAAATTTGAAAAAATATTCATTCATTCGGAAATCTTGAAAACGCAATATTCGAAAAAAATTCATTCATTTGGAAATCTTGAAAAACGCAATATTCGAAAAATTTATTCATTTGGAAGTTCGGAAAACCCATATTCGAAAACTTCATTCATTCCAGAAAATTTCGAGATACGCCGTATTCAAGAAAAATTCATTCATTCAGGAAATCACTGAAAAACGCAAAATTTAGAAAAAGAATTCATTCATTCGGAAATCTTGAAAGCACAATATTCGAAAAATTCATTCATTCGGAAATCTTGAAAAACGCAATATTCAGAAAAATTCATTCATTTGGAAATCTTGAAAAACGCAATATTCGAAAATTTTATTATTCATTCGGAAATCTTGAGAAACGCAATATTCGAAAAATTACAAATTTCATTCGGAAATCTTAGAAAAACGCAATATTCGAAAAATTCATTCATTTGGAAATCTTGAAAAAACGCAATATTCCGAAAGAATTTTATCGATTCAAATCTTGAAAAACGCAATATTTGAAAAATTAATTCATTCGAAATCTTGAAAAACGCAATATTCGAAAAAATTCATTCATTTGGAAATCTTGAAAAACGCAATATTCGAAAAATTCATTCATTTGGAAATCTTGAAAAACGCAATATTTGAAAAATTAATTCATTCGGAAATCTTGAAAAACACAATATTCGAAAAATTTATTCATTTGGAAGTTCCGGAAAACCCATATTCGAAAACTTCATTCATTCGAAAATTTCGAGATACGCCGTATTCGAAAAATTCATTCATTCGGAAATCCTGAAAAACGCAAAATTTGAAAAATTCATTCATTCGGAAATCTTGAGAAACGCAATATTCGAAAAATTCATTAATTCGGAAATCTTGAAAAACGCAATATTCGAAAAATTCATTCATTTGGAAATCTTGAAAAACGCAATATTTGAAAAATTTATTCATTCCGGAAATCTTGAAAACACGCAATGTCTCAAATTCATTCATTCGGAAATCTTGAAAAAACACGCAATATTCAGAAAAAGAATTCATTCATTTGGAAATCTTGAAAAACGCAATATTCGAAAATTTTATCCATTCGGAAATCTTGAAAAAACGCAATATTTGAAAAAAAATTAATTCATTCAGAAATCTTGTGAAAGAAACGCAATATTCGAAAAATTCATTCATTCGGAGATTTTGAAAAACACAATATTCGAAAGAATTTGTTCATTCGAAATTCCGAAAAACCCATTTCGAAAACTTCATTCATTCGAAAATTTCGAGATACGCCGTATTCGAAATATTCATTCATTCGGAAATCATGAAAAACGCAGTATTCGAAAAATTCATTCATTTGGAAATCTTGAAAAACGCAATATTCGAAAATTTTATTCATTCCAAATCTTGAGAAACGCAATGTTCGAAAAAATTCATTCATTCGGAAATGCTTGAAAAACGCAATATTCGAAAAAATTCATTCATTTTGGAAATCTTGAAAAACACGCAATATTCAGAAGAATTTTATCCATTCAGGAAATCTTGAAAAAACGCAATATTTGAAAAATTAATTCATTCAGGAAATCTTGAAAAACGCAATATTCGAAAATCTATTCCATTAACAAATTTTTGAAAAACACAATATTCAGAAAAATTTGGTTCATTCGGAAATTCCGAAAAACCCATTTCGAAAATCTTCATTCATCTCGAGAAATTTCTGAGATACGCCGTATTCGAAATATTCCATTTCATTCGAAATCTTGAAAAACGCATATTTTCGAAAAAATTCATCAATTCGGAGAGATTTGAAAAACACAATATTTAAAAAAATTTATTTATTCGGAAATTCCAAAAAACCTATATTTGAAAACTTCATTCTATTCGAAAATTTCGAGATACGCATTATTCGGAAATGTTCATTCAATCGGAAATCTTGAAAAACGCAATATTCGAAAAAATTCCATTCATTTGGAGATTTTTGAAAAACACAATATTCGAAAAATTTGTTCATTCAAATTCCGAAAACCCAATTTCTGAAAACTTCATTCCATTCGAAAAATTTCGAGATACGCCGTATTCGAAATATTCCATTCATTCATGAAATTTTGAAAACTTCCAATTTTCGGAAAAATTCCAATCAATTCGGAGATTTGAAAAAACACAATATTCGAAAAATTTATTTATTCGGAAATTCCGAAAAACCCATGATTTGAAAACTTCATTCCATTCGAAAATTTCGAGATACGCCGTATTCGAAATATTCATTCATTCGGAAATCTTGAAAAACGCAATTTTCGAAAAATTCATTCATTCGGAGATCTTGAAAAACACAATATTCGAAAAATTCATTCATTTGGAAGTTCCGGAAAACCCATATTCGAAAACTTCATTCATTCGAAAATTTCGAGATACGCCGTATTCGAAAAATTCATTCATTCGGAAATCCTGAAAAACGCAAAATTTGAAAAATTCATTCATTCGGAAATCTTGAGAAACGCAATATTCGAAAAATTCATTCATTCGGAAATCTTGAAAAACGCAATATTCGAAAAATTCATTAATTTAGAAGTTCCGGAAAACCCATGATTCGAAAAACTCTATTCATTCGAAAATTTCGAGATACACCGTATTCGAAAAAATTTTCTATTCATTCGGAAATCCTGAAGAAACATAAAATTTGAAAAAATTCATTCATTCGGAAATCTTGAGAAACGCAATATTCAAGAAAAAAATTTCAAAATTCATTCAAAATCTTGAAAAACGCAATATTCGAAAAATTCATTCACATTTGGAAATCAACTTGAAAAACGCAATATTCGAAAATTTTATTCATTCGAAATCTTGAGAAACGCAATATTCAGAAAAATTCATTCATTCGGAAATCTTGAAAAAACGCAATATTCGAAAAAAATTCATTCATTTTGGAAATCTTAGAAAAACGCAATATTCGAAAATTTTATCCCATTCGGAGATCTTAGAAAAGAAACGCAATATTTGAAAAAAATTAATTCATTCGGAAATCTTGCAGAAAAGCGCAATATTCGAAAAAAATTCATTCATTCGGAAATCTTGAAAAACGCAATATTCGAAAAATTCATTCATTTGGAAATCTTGAAAAACGCAATATTCGAAAATTTTATCCATTCGGAAATCTTGAAAAACGCAATATTTGAAAAATTAATTCATTCGGAAATCTTGAAAAACACAATATTCGAAAAATTTATTCATTTGGAAGTTCCGGAAAACCCATATTCGAAAACTTCATTCATTCGAAAATTTCGAGATACGCCGTATTCGAAAAATTCATTCATTCGGAAATCCTGAAAAACGCAAAATTTGAAAAATTCATTCATTCGGAAATCTTGAGAAACGCAATATTCGAAAAATTCATTCATTCGGAAATCTTGAAAAACGCAATATTCGAAAAATTCATTCATTTGGAAATCTTGAAAAACGCAATATTCGAAAATTTTATTCATTCGGAAATCTTGAGAAACGCAATATTCGAAAAATTCATTCATTCGGAAATCTTGAAAAACGCAATATTCGAAAAATTCATTCATTTGGAAATCTTGAAAAACGCAATATTCGAAAATTTTATCCATTCGGAAATCTTGAAAAACGCAATATTTGAAAAATTAATTCATTCGGAAATCTTGAAAAACGCAATATTCGAAAAATTCATTCATTCGGAGATTTTGAAAAACACAATATTCGAAAAATTTGTTCATTCGGAAATTCCGAAAAACCCATTTCGAAAACTTCATTCATTCGAAAATTTCGAGATACGCCGTATTCGAAATATTCATTCATTCGGAAATCTTGAAAAACGCAATTTTCGAAAAATTCATTCATTCGGAGATTTTGAAAAACACAATATTCGAAAAATTTGTTCATTCGGAAATTCCGAAAAACCCATTTCGAAAACTTCATTCATTCGAAAATTTCGAGATACGCCGTATTCGAAATATTCATTCATTCGGAAATCTTGAAAAACGCAATTTTCGAAAAATTCATCAATTCGGAGATTTGAAAAACACAATATTCGAAAAATTTATTTATTCGGAAATTCCGAAAAACCCATATTTGAAAACTTCATTCATTCGAAAATTTCGAGATACGCCGTATTCGAAATATTCATTCATTCGGAAATCTTGAAAAACGCAATTTTCGAAAAATTCATTAATTCGGAGATCTTGAAAAACACAATATTCGAAAAATTTATTCATTTGGAAGTTCCGGAAAACCCATATTCGAAAACTTCATTCATTCGAAAATTTCGAGATACGCCGTATTCGAAATATTCATTCATTCGAAAAAGTCGACGCGAATACCAAAGTTTAGTAAACAGGTAACCTCATTGTGCAGCTCGGCATCGAACATTTGTCAAATGGCCAAACAATTTTCGGAAGAAAAAGTTGCTAATTCCTTTCTAGAGGAGTGTTTCGGGCTAGAAGAGTTCAACCTCGATGAATGGTGAGGACAAACGTGCTACTAGCACAATACCAGTAAGTGACAAAGATACTCCACTTCGAATGGAGCATCGCTGAAGTGTCGCTGATATTCCTCGAAGCATTCTGTGAGGCTTGGAAGTTTGAGTTAGTCTTCATTTCCACTCGGATGTATTGTATTGATATCATAAAGCGCTGACGCAGTGTGTTCTACCATTTCTGGTGGATGGCGACGGCACACCTCCGAATGGAAGCGCGACAATGCCGGGGTTCACTCGAGTCGGTCCCGAAAGACGTTCTCGAGCAGGTGAGCATGACTGTGATGAAACCGCCAGCATTTAGTCCTAATCAAAACCTCATCGAATAGGGTACAATGGGATGTCGAGTCAACTAGGGCGATGGCCGGTTTAGGTTTGGAAGTAAGGAAGCGTGTTGTGCTAGATGAGTGCGACCAAACCAGCTCAACAGTCCTTTAAAACTCCCCAAAAGATCTAGTGTGGTAATAATCTGCATGGTGGCCGCGAGTTAACCGCCGCTGAGCGGGTGGTTATCACACGGTCAGTGGGTAGCTAATCACCAGCTCGTATGGCAGCAAATGAGACTTGAGAGCTGTTTGTTCTTCAACATTACTAACGAAAGTGGCTTCCTCCTTGATTGGAAGTGGAAGAAAACGAAAACCTCGGCTAGGAAACTGCTGCTCCAGTTTTGAAATGAAAAATTGCGTGGTCACTGAGCAGGTTTCAATGCAGTTTCACTCTGCGGCGAACATATGAGACCACCGGTTGGAAGAATCTTCTGACAGACGGTGAGAAATATGCCTACAGTAGAGAGACGAAGAACGGTCTCGCAAAAAGTCCTATGGAGGACTTTCCGCGACAGTTAACACAACTCGTTTTACAGCTTTATCTTCTCAAAAAAATGCACATTTTGGAATTTCTTTTCTCGCTTACTAAGGTATAAGCAAAGAATACCAAGGCAAACATGAATAAAGCGTTACCAATTTGTTGTTCGTAACTTAAGGAGATAAGTAAAAAAATGTAGTTTAGCCTTCTTTGGTGTTTATTAATCATGTCCTTTACAGATAATATAGTACAAAAAAGCAGCTGCGAGAAAATGTACAATTTGATAATCTGTTTCCGTTTAATAGCCTCGAAATTGATGAAATTCCATTGTCTCATTCGATTTCCAACTCTCCATATGTTGCCCTGCAATTATAATGATCCAATGGATCAAATCGTTTGCTGTGGTCTCGCAAAACGTCAACGAACTGCTTCGAATTAAAGGTTTAAAAGAGACTGCGGATGCATCTGTCGCTTTTTACATGACTTA
Organism: Aplectana chamaeleonis; assembly: GCA_029168955.1. NCBI lineage: Eukaryota > Metazoa > Nematoda > Chromadorea > Rhabditida > Cosmocercidae > Aplectana > Aplectana chamaeleonis. Next base: position 8,523 of record JAPDOI010001085.1, read on the forward strand.
ATGTGTAGTGGTTGTGTTGTTCCAAGTAACAGATACTTCACATTGAAATATAAAGCTGATTCTTGTTACAGAGCTGGTTAGTTCGCGGCCAAGCTGTGGCTGATTCGTGGTCAACCAATGGTCAAGAGCGTGTGGTTGACCCGCGTTAAAAGACAAGATTACTACCACCCCTACTATTCTCTGTATACGATAGAAGAGAATGGCGGTGGTCATATTTGCTATGAACTGTTGTTATGTCGCTGGTATGAACAAGAAACTTGCTGATTACCTAAGGTGTCCTATAATCATGAAACAGTAAAAAAAACGAAAAGTTGTGTTCTAAAAAGTTTGAGCTGTTCGTATATTCCGGAGAGATGACTATAAGGGTTATTTTCCATACTGATTGGCGAGAGTTATGGCTGAAATCAAAAAAAAACTCAAACTTTCCCACTAGTCGATTGTGGGCATCGACTTATTCATGCCCCGAAATCAGTGGAAGGAGACTCATCTAGCAGCATAGATGCTGCCTGTTTCTCTCAGAGCTGGTTTTCCCATAATTTAAATGACCAGAATAAGGTAGCGTTTCATACGCACACTCGAAGTCACTGTAGCTCTGTCAAGTCAGCAAGCTAAAATTGAAAAATAAGAAAAATTAAATCCTTATATGCAAACCGACTACTGGAATGGCCCACCCAGATGGAACCAGATCATTTTGGAAAACTGGCTTACAAGAGCTTTGCAGATAAAGCGAGGAGCGACGGAAAAATCTCTATGTTCTCTTTTAGCAACCATTTTCCCATTTGAACTTTGAGGAAAAGGTCAGAAGAGTGCGACTGCTAGCCTCATAAGCTTGGGATATGGGAGATCTCAGGAATTTCTGAACAAGTTACCTGAGAGTTTAACGCAAGTTGCGTCATGGCTTCATAAACCTCCTAAGTCTAAATGACAGGCTTAGTGTAGTGTAACAGAAAAGTTTTTGATTAAAGCAGCATGTAACTTGCTCTAATACTACACAACATTGCGAGTAATTTGCCACGTTGTTACATGTTACTTGACACCCACACGCGACGCGTTCAGCATTCAGCACACAGACACGCGGCATGCTCGCCGAACATCCCGGGGGCGCCAGCGGCGTCTCCAGCCGGTGTGCGGGCCGAAGTACTTCAAACTCAGTAATTGAACCGAAGACGCTATCGCCAGCATCTTAGTCCTGCCTCGAGGGTGCGTCGTATACCTCTCTGAAACAGCCGCCCGAGATATGTTACATGTGCGACAAATAACACATTTAAGTTACCCATCAGTATTTTTATGTCACGTAGCAAGTCAACTCGCACCGTGTAATATACTTACTTTTTTGAACGTCACATGTAACTTAAAGTTACGAAAATAAGTCACTGGGTAACATGTTTAGTCGTTAATTCGCATGTAGCTTTATCAGAAATTCCTGAGATCTTGCAGCTATGGGTGATAGCCAAGGAATGTATTTCAATTTGAAGTGAAAAGAAAAGCTGTGTGAATTTCGGAGCTCATACCTGGAATACCGGTTTCAATTTAACTTTATCTTTCAATATGGTTCGATGCAAAGCAATAATAAACGAAAACACACTTAACGTACTCACTCGCATCGAAGATTTCACAGGCTGAATACTCCTCAACAAAGTAACCAGTTGAAAATAGGGATCCTCTCTGGTCGCTTCATCATTAGAACTCGGGAAGAAAATCAGGGAAGATCTGCCGAACATAGTCCGGCATTTCATGCAGCGCACTTCGAAAGTAGACGTTCACTATGACCACTGTGACCTGAAATATCCTCAATCATCTTAACTTATATACAGTCGGCAGGGTTCAAAATGACAGGATGGTTTACCTAGTGTAGCCTGCGTCTCTGTGTGCAATCTGTGTGTTAGGCGCACAGTCTCTCTCTACCTAGGGCTTGTTTTATTTACATCCGATGTTTTAGAAAGCCATGTTTTGGATGTTGTCCAGTGTATCACAAATCCATGTTTATAACTTCCTAAATGCCTTAGAGATTTACACTACATCTCCGAAAGTGGGCCTTTTCATAGATTCATGAGGAGAAAGGGTACTCGAGACAATTTCTAAGGTGTTCAGGAAACATTTTTTTAGATTTAGCTCAAAACATTTTTCTAAGGGTTGTTTTGGATACACAACAAAATCTGAGGCCCAGTTGGCCGATTCTCAGACATATCCAGCTGATGTCCAACGGAAGAGGAAATTTTGCTGAAAACCCTCCTTTTGCACCTTGGACTACGGTGAGTGATGGGTGGGTATACATACGGCCGTTTTGATCAAACATCTCAGATTTAGCTCACAATTTCTCTGTGGATGGTATTTGGGATTACCGCGCACTAATTTGAGGGTTCATTTGTCGATTCTCGGAAAATTAAGATAGGTTAAAGGCAGTGTTCACGATAATCTTTGATTTTGAGATTAATAGCTAAATCGATTGCTTAGCCCCCAGGTAGAACATAAATGACGAAATCGAAAAAACCGCACCAGAAGGTCTGAAATCCTTTACTCTCACCCTACCTCTTTACTCTCACAGGAACTGTTCGTTGTGACAATGAAATGATTTGTGGGGCCCATCTTTACAATTACTTGTTTTCTGTTGCTCCGTTCTTTTCTTCGGACCCTAACTAGTACTATTTTGCCTGGAATATTCTTCCATTTTCGACTGATCCATTTTTCACCGGTGACACCCACCGTGAACATGTTCATACAACTGGGCAACTAGTCCAGGCCAGAGAATAATGTCACTGAAATATGACGTTTTAGTGCGTTTCTCATGGTTTCTTGGTAATTTCTGCGCGCACTCGGTGGGCAACGCTTTGTTTTCAGTGGAAAACTCGAGACGAAAATCATCGTGAACACTGCCTTTAAGCCAGTTAAAACACATTATGAAGGCCGTAATCCACAGTTACCTAAGTGTAGGGACAAAGACCCATATCCGCGTTCCGCGCCTAAAAAATCCCGTAGTTGGCGGTTTAGAGCCGAATCCAAAAAGTTTTCCTGAACACCCCAAAAATTTCACCAAATGAGTACACTTACCTTTCCCGCGCGGTACTGAATTTCAGGCGGGATCATTTATGTGCTGCCACAAACCAACAAAGGAAAACACATGGTTATCCAAATCGTTTGGGGAGCGGGCAAAACAGTCCCTAGTAAGTTCTCGGCAGAAAATCAACCGTCTTTTCGATCGGTGCCGGCAACCCTCCTCCAGGCCATAGCAGTTCCGAATGTGAATTGAGGGGTATGCAATATTTTGGCATGCGTATTTTACAATACGTGTGCCTGTAAGCTCTGACGACTTCAACACGACAGTAGTTATGTTGTTGAGCACAAAAGCCAACAAGAGATACTTTCCATCAACGGAATATTTGATGTGGGAGGTAGGATCTGCAGATATAACGTGCTTTCTTACGACACACATAATATGTGGAAAATGCAACCTTACCTTGAACCAGCAGAAGGAACACAACAAGGGCAGGCAGAAGATTGATGGTCAACGATATCTTTTCTTGCAGAGTCAGCAGGTAAGTAGAAGGCCATCTCATAGAACAGGAATGCCATCAACAGCTTTTAAGATTGGAATAATGAGGTCACTACAATAGCCAAAGGGTCTTCCTAAATATGAATTCCACCTGCAGGGTCTCTAAAGTATACTTCTGAAGGATTACCTTCGAATAATAACTTGTAAATCTAATTTGCTCTCCTTCGTCTCCTTCTTGTTGATTAGATATCCTGCTTTATCTGAAGTAGGGAATATACTGCACCAGTTCAAATATCAAGCTCACAAACACACCAATGACGTCCACTTATCCCGCTATATGAGGTAATCGGTGAGTTAGAACAGCTTGAATATTATTGTACCAATTCAATACGACCTGTAAAAGAATCTTTCCGAAGCAAGTCAATTCATATCAGCCTCACACTCATCTAAGTTATATGTCCAAGAACCAAACACGAGCGTGCAGCTCTGCTCATCGAACGGGAACCTAAAATAGCATTCACTGTTAGAAAAGATATCATCGTTTGAACGCATTCGTAAAACTAACTTGCCTAATAAGCTGAATCTGCAAACACTAGGCAGAACGAAAATCAGTGTGCGGTGAATCCTTTTGGTAAATTTTTACCGAGTTTTTACTGAGGAAAAGTTTTTCGTATAATACAGGAAAAAACGGTAGATTCGGTAAAAATTTCTAGATATGGTAAACCACTCAATCACTTAATCCTCACAACGGAATGCCAATATGCTTCAAAAGCTTGACTTCCCAGATTGCTGGATTCTCAAAGATCAGCTTCGGTTGCTTTGAGAGTTTGTTATGAAAACGTTTTAGGTTTGCCGGATAGAGGAACACTAAGAGTTAATCTTCTTGACCTTAGTGTCAGGGAAAATCAGTAAGTGATGAGAATAATATGAACTGCCCCAGTTTTAAACTTGAAACTGATAGACCTCACTGCTCTGTCAAAACACAGTCTCTTTTCACCCAAACCTATCATTAGAACGCAACTAGCATTGACGAAAACTCTGTATTTGGTCTTAGGTACTACATGGTGAAGTGCCAGCACTGACAGGACGTTTTAACTTGTTCTGATGCTTTTTCAGCTACCCTTTCCAAATTTTCGCTACAAAAGGGTCACGTTCTTTCAGGGCGTTTATTTATTTATTGATACTCTTATTCGCAACGACACAACGTAGATCGAGTTTTCTTGCGAAGTTCTGCATCTTCTTCATCTCCTTCGATCAAGTGATCAATCCCAAACGCCCTTTGTCCGCTTGCCTCGGTACTTGCAGCAAGTTCGTCCAGCCAGCGTGTCCCTGGCCTTCCTTGCGTTCGCTTACTGCAGTAACCAGTCAGTGGCCGCTCGAGCCCAACATTGTCCGTTCTCTGAGAAAGTTTCTTGGCGTAGATCCATTTCCGTCTGAGCGCAGTGTGTATCCAATCTCTCGGACCCGTTCTCCGACGGATGATGGCTGCCTTCACTTTGTTGATAACTCATCAGTTTTTCAACAGCCAAACGCTCGTTAAAACTACTGAAACAAGTAAACGACCAGCTTTTTGGCCCGTTTCAGCTTAAACCCCCTTTTTCAGCTAAAATCCTGCAACAAAAACCACCCATTCAACTAAACACCCACTATTCGTGCGCGTGGACCTGGAAAACAACTTAACACCCTCTTTGGAAGGGTGAGGGAAGGTACAGTTGTCACGAACGATCAACAACTTGTGCCAAGACCAACAACTTAACTGCTACCTTTGAGCTGACAAAGAGCTGTAACAAGTAATCGACAGCATCTGCTAGTGCACGTGGCATATCGAATCAATAACATTATCATCTCCAACATTCGTCCTGGCACCCGGCTTTCTCCAAATCAAGTTCTCTTTCTGTCGTTTCCGTTTCCTCCAGCCTTATCAGTTAATATTACTTGTTTTATCCTCACTGTATTTCTACATTATTCAGCAGCTCAATAAGTTCAACAGCGAATCCGGAAAAGTTTCCCATTGCGCTAAGCGCCGCAGTTTACCTCTTGGGTAAAAGGTTTGACCGAGGAAAAAATCAACCTTTACGTGCCAAACATAAAAATCGGGCTGTCAATTCACTTTGAGCGCTAAACTCAGGAAGGCATGGATCTCTTCAGAGAAACTGGCGACGGCACCTGACGACGAGACTCCAATGTTCTTTCCGCAGCAGCCCTCTTTTCGAAAACGTCCATTTAGTGTTGGACAAACGCGTTCCAATCCGAAATCAGATGCGGCTCGAAATTCAAATGTTATAAGTGGCGGAAAGTTCGTGTTTTTGAGGCGGTGTCCATACGTCGCGGGAGCGTGCGATTACGCAAAATCGATGTTCATTAAGGGCACACGTTTTGCTTGCCGCTCACGCACTCTCATGCGCTTTGCGCCCTTTCGCTCTCTTTGCGCTTACGGTAGCTCAAAGAAGGAAGCAGCGAATTTAGAGCTTGCTGCTCAATCGCTAAAGTAGGAGATATTAAACCTGTTGCAACCTAATTGCCCTTGTACCCCATAACCCCTATCACAGAATGCACAAACTTTGGGAATGATCAGCCATCGCGCCGATTCGAGCGGTTGATCACCCGGTCAAAGATTGTCAATGGAACAAACGAGGTGGGAGTGTGTGGCAGTGCTTAAAGGCAGTGTTCACGATATTCTTCGATTTTGAGATTAAATCGCTAAATCGATTGTTTGGCCCCAGTAGAACTGAAATGACGAAGAAACCGAGAAAAACGCACCAGAAGGGCACGAAATCCCCAAGTATCAGCCCGCCTCTTAAGTATCAATGGAACTGTTCGTTGTGAGAATGAAATCTTATGTGAACCCGTCTTTGCGAATTCTCCATTCTGTATTTGCTCCGTTCTTTCCTTCGGGCCCTAACTAATACTGTTTTTGCCAAATATTCTTCCATTTTCGATTCCAGTCCATTTTTACCGGTGACAACCACCGTGAACACGTTCATCCAACCAGACAACTAGTCCAGGCCATAGAATAATGTCACTGAAATAAGACGGATTAGTGCGTTTCTCGCCGTTTCTTCGTGATTCTGGTGACACATGGTAACCAACGCATTGTTTTGACTGGAAAACTTGGAAACGAGAATCATCGTGAACACGCGCTTTAAAGCATCGTGCGCGCTGAAAACCACTCACCGTTTTCGGTTCAAATGTTTCTCTAGGCCCACCTAAGAAAGTAGGGAGAGTTTGTCCGGTCGAAAACGCCTTATTGTGAAGATAATTGAGGTTGAATGTCTCAAATTCCGTCAAAGAGGCCAGAATCCTCCGTCAGTCATCTGACACAATTTATATCAGCCATTATATAAGTAAACTTTCAACATTTGATACAGTGCAACTGAGGGGAAGTTGATGGAATATGCCTAACAGTACGTGAAGAATTACTTTTCTACACACATCGATTAACCTTTCCTTCTCAACAAATCCTATATATAAAGAATCGCAAGGAGCAAGAAAAATAATGTTGACTATGGGGGCTATATGGGGCTACGAGCGTTCCAGCTTTAGCGCCTGCATGGTGGTGGGGCAGCTTCGAAGAGGAGCAAATTGGGGCGCATTATTCAGCGCCTTCACCACTGCTTCATCCTGCTTTTCTTTTTGCTTATTGCTTTTTTCGATTTTTGTGTTAAAGTGCATTTTCATTTTGTATTTACGTGCAATTTCATTGTGAATGCTGTCGAATCCTAGGAGAAAATTTTCGAATCAAAGGGTTCTCCTCAGGCGTCCAAAGGAGTAATTTCGGAGAGCATTTTTCAATGAAACCCTTTATAAACCCCCACATCAAACCTGATATCTAGAGATGGGGAGTGCTATGAACAATCTCAAATCAGAAACCAAATCGAGGCAAGTTTGGAATCCTAGGAGAAAATTTCGAATCAAAAGGTCCCCCCTCAGGGCGTCAAAAAGGAGTAATTTCAGAGAGGAATTTTTCAGTGAAACCCCTTTTCAAACCCTCCATCAAACCTGGCACCTAGAGATGGGAGTGCTATGAACAATCCCAAATCAGAAACCAAATCGAGGTGAGTTTCGAATCCTAGGAGAAATTTTCGAATTAAAAAGATTCCCCTCAGGCTTCAAAAGTGTAATTTCGGAGGCAGCATTTTCAATGAAACCCCTTTATGAACCCCCATCAAACCTGGTACTTAGAAGAGATTGGGAGTGCTATGAACAATCCCAAATCAGAGAACCAAATCGAGGCAACGAAAAAGATTCCCCTCAGAAGCGTCAAAGAATGTAATTTCGGATAGCATTTTCAATGAAACTCCCTTTATAAAACCCCATCAAACCTGGTACTTAGAGTTGGGAGTGCTATGAACAATCTCTCAAATCAGAAACCAAATCCGAGGGCAAGTTTGGAATCCTGGGAGAAAATTTCGAATCAAAAGGTTCCCCTCCAGGGCGTCAAAAGGGTAATTCTCAGGAGAGCATTTTTCAGTGAAACCCCTTTTCAAACCCCCCATCAAACCTGGTACACTCAGAGATGGAGAGTGCTATATGAACTATCCCCAAATCAGAAAGCCAAATCTTGAGGCAGAAGTTTGGAATCACAGGAGAAATTTTCGAATCAAAAGGTTCTCCTCAGGCGTCAAAAGGGTAATTTCGGAGAGCATTTTTCAAATGAAACCCCTTTATAAACCCCCCATCCAAACCTGATGATCTAAGAGATGGGGAGTGCTATGAACAATCTCAAATCAGAAACCAAATCGAGAGCAAGTTTGGAATCCACTGGGAAAATTTCGAATCAGGTCCCCCTCAGGGCGTCAAAAGGGTAATTTCGGAGAGCATTTTTCAGTGAAACCCTTTTTCAAACCCCATCAAACCTGGTACCTAGAGATGGAGAGTGCTATGAACAATCCCCAAATCAGGAACCAAATCGGGGCAGTTTCAGATCCTAGGAGAAATTTTCGAATCAAAAAGGTTCGCCTCCCAGGCGTCAAAAAGGGTAATTTCTGGAGAGCATTTTCAATGAAACGTTTTATAAACCCCATCAAACCTGGTACCTAGAGATGGGGAGTGCTATGAACAATCCCCAAATCAGAAACCAAATCCGAGGCAAGTTTCGAACCCTAGAGAAAACGGCGTGGTGATTGGAGGTGGGTCGGCGAAGCCGACGCATCATTCAGCAGAGCCGAATGAATACTGCGCGTGGTGAGTGAAGGTGGGTCCGGCGAGCCGGCTTCGCCGAACGATTACTACACAGAGGGTGGTCGGCGAAGCCGCCCATCGTTCAGCGAAGCCGAACAGATATTACGTTGGTGGAAAGGTAATTGGAGGTTGGCGAAGCCGGCCCATCGTTCGGCAGGTGACCGAATGAATACTGCGCGTGGTGAATGGAGAGTGGGTCGGCGAGAGCCGAACGAATGCAGCGTGGTGATTGGGGTGGGTAGGCCAGAAACCGGGCCCATCGTTCAGCGGAGCCGAATGAATACTGCGTGGTGAATGAAGGTGGGTCGGCGGTACCGCTTGGCTCATTCAGCAAAACCGAACCAGTACTACTGCCTGGAGTGGTGGTCGGCGAAACCGGCTCCATCGTTCGGCGAAGCCGAACAGATGTTACGTAATGGTGATTTGGAGGTGGGTTGGCGAAGCCGGCCCATCGTTCGGCGGAGCCGAATGAATACTGCGCGTGGTGAATGGAGGTGGGTCGGCGGCCGAACGAATACTATGCGTGGTGATTGGAGGTGGGTAGGCGAAGCCGGCTCATCGTTCGGCGGAGCCAGGCCAGATACTGCGCGTGGTGAGTGAAGGTGGTCGGCGAAGCCGCTTCGCCGAACGATTACTACAAGGGTGGTCGGCGAAGCCGGCCCATCGTTCGGCGGAGCAAACCAGGCGAATACTATGCGTGGTGATTGGAGGTGGCTTAGGCGAAGCCGGCTCCATCGTTCGGCGGAGCCGAATGAATACTGCGCGTGGTGAATGGAGGTGGGTCGGCGAAGCCAGAACAGATACTATGCGTGGTGATTGGAGGTGGGTAAGGGCGAAGCCGGCCCATCGTTCGGCGAGCCGAATGAATACTGCGCGTGGTGAATGAAGGTGGGTCGGCGAAACCGAATGCCCATCGTTCGGCAAGCCGAACGAGTACTACACGGAGGGTGGCCGGCGAAGCCGGCCCACCGTTCGGCGAAGCCGAACGAATACTACACGCGTGGTGAATGGAGGTGGGTCGGCGAAACCGGCCCATGATACGTCGAAGCCGAACGAATATTATACGGAGGGTAGCAGGCGAAGTCGGCCCATCTTTTGGCGCAGCCAAACGGATACTACGCGTGGTGATTGGAGGTGGGTCGGCGAAGCCGGCCCATCGTTCGGCGAAGCCGAACGAATACTACGCATGATGATTGGAGGTGGGTCGGCGAAGCCGGCCCATCGTTCGGCAGAGCCGAATGAATACTACGCGTGGTGAATGGAGGTGGGTCAGCGAAGGCGGCCCATCGTTCGGCGAAGCCGAACGAATTATACGCGTGGTGAATGGAGGTGGGTCGGCGAAGCCGGCTCATTATACGTCGAAATTTCGAATCAAAAGGTCCCCCTCAGGGCGTCAAAAAGGGTAATTTCGGAGACCATTTTTCAGTGAAACCCCTCTTCAAACCTCCATCAAACCTTGTACCTAGAGATGGGGAGTGCTATGAACAATCCCAAATCAGAAACCAAATCGAGGCAAGTTTCGAATCCTATGAGAAAATTTCGAATCAAAAGGCCCCCCTCAGGGCGTCAAAAAGGGTAATTTCGGAGAGCATTTTTCAGTGAAACCCCTTTTCAAACCCCCAGCAAACCTGGTACCTAGAGATGGGGAGTGCTATCAACAATCCCAAATCAGAAACCAAATCGAGGCAAGTTTGGAATCCTGAGAGAAAATTTCGGATCAAAAGGTCCCCCTCAGGCGTCGAAAAAGTGAATTTTGGAGAGCGTTTTTCAGTGAAACCCCTTTTCAAACCTCCATCAAACCTGGTACCTAGAGATGGGGAGTGCTATGAACAATCCCAAATCAGAAACCAAATCGAGGCAAGTTTGGAATCCTGAGAGAAAATTTCGGATCAAAAGGTCCCACTCAGGCGTCGAAAAAGTGAATTTTGGAGAGCGTTTTTCCAGTGAAAGCCCCTTTTCAAACCTCCATCAAACCTGGTACCTAGAGATGGGGAGTGCTAAGTGAACAATCCCAAATCAGAAACCAAATCAGAGGCAAGTTCCGAATCCTAGGAGAAATTTTCGAATCAAGGTTCACGCCTCAGGCGTCAAAAGGAGTAATTTCGGAGAGCATTTTCAATGAAACGTTTTATAAACCCCATCATACCTGGTACCTAGAGATGGGAGTGCTATGAACAATCTCAAATCAGAGAAACCAAATCGAGGCAGTTTGGAATCCTGGAGAAAATTTCGAATCAAAAGGTCCCCCTCAGGGCGTCAAATAAAGGGTAATTTCGGAGAGCATTTTCAGTGAAACCCCTTTTCAAGCCCCACATCAAACCTGGTACCTAGAGATGGGGAGTGCTATGAACAATCCCACTAAATCAGAAACCAAATCGAGGCAAGTTTGGAATCCTAGGAGAAATTTTCGAATCAAAGAGTTCTCCTCAGGCGTCAAAAAGGGTAATTTCGGAGAGCATTTTTCAATGAAACCCCTTTATAAACCCCCATCAAACCTGGTACCTAGAGATGGGGAGTGCTATGAACAATCCCAAATCAGAAACCGAATCGAGGCAAGTTTCGAACCCTAAGAGAAAACGCGTGGTGATTGGAGGTGGGTCGGCGAAGCCAGCCGCATCGTTCGGCAGGCCGAACGAATACTATACGGAGGGTAGCAGGCGAAGTCGGCCCATCGTTTGGCTGAGCCAAACGAATACTACGCGTGGTGATTGGAGGGTGGCCTGCGAAGCCGGCCCATTGTTCGGCGGAGCCGAATGAATACTACGCTTGGTGATTGGAGGTGGGTCGGCGAAGCGGGCCCATCGTTCGGCGAAGCCGAACGAATACTACGCGTGATGATTGGAGGTGGGTCGGCGAAGCCGGCCCATCGTTTGGCGGAGCCAAACAAATACTACGCTTGGTGATTGGAGGTGGGTCGGCGAAGCCGGCCCATCGTTTGGCGGAGCCAAACGAATACTACGCTTGGTGATTGGAGGTGGGTCGGCGAAGCGGGCCCATCGTTCGGCGAAGCCAAACGAATACTATGCGTGGTGATTGGAGGTGGGTAGGCGAAGCCGGCCCATCGTTCGGCGGAGCCGAACGAATACTACGCGTGATGATTGGAGGTGGGTCGGCGAAGCCGGCCCATCGTTTGGCGGAGCCAAACAAATACTACGCGTGGTGAGGAGGTGGGTCGGCGAAGTCGGCCCATCTTTGGCGCGGAGCCAAACGAAAGATACTACACGGAGGGTGGCCGGCGAAGCCGGTAGCCGTTCGGCAGAGCCGAATGAATACTACGCGTGGGTGAATGGAGGTGGGTCGGCGAAGCCGAGCAGATACTATGCGTGGTGATTGGAGGTGGATAGGCGAAGCCGGCCCATCGTTCGGCGGAGCCGAATGAATACTGCGCGTGGTGAATGAAGGTGGGTCGGCGAAGCCGGCCCATCGTTCCCCGAAGCCAAACGAAGACTACGCCTAGTGATTGGAGGTGGGTCGGCGAAGCCGTCGTTCGGCGAAGCCGAAGCCGAACGAATACTACGCGTGGTGAATGGAGGTGGGTCGGCGAAGCCGAACGAATACTACGCGTGGTGACTGGAGGTGGGTCGGCGAAGCGGGTCCATCGTTCGGCAAAGCCGAACGAATACTACGCGTGGTGAGCGGAGGTGAGTCGGGGAAGCCGGCCCATGATACGTCGAAGCCGAACGAATACTACTACGGAGGGTGGGTCGGCGAAGCCGGCCCATCGTTTGGCGGAGCCAAACGAATACTACGCGTGGTGATTGGAGGGTGGCCTGCGAAGCCGGCCCATTGTTCGGCGGAGCCGAATGAATACTACGAGTGGTGAATGGAGGTTGGTCGGCGAAGCCGAGCAGATACTACGCGTGGTGATGGGAGGTGGGTCGGCGAAGCCGGCCCCTCGTTCGGCTGAGCCGAACGAATACTACGAGTGATGATTGGAGGTGGGTCGGCGAAGCCGGCCCATCGTTCGGCGAAGCCGAACAGATACTACGCGTGGTGAATGGAGGTGGGTCGGCGAAGCGGCCCATCAGAAGCCGAACGAATACTACGCGTGGTGATTGGAGGTGGGTCGGCGAAGCCGGCCCATCGTTCAACGAAGCCGAACGAATACTACACGCGTGGTGAATGGAGGTGGGTCGGCGAAGCCGGCCCATCGTTCGGCGAAGCCGAATGAATACTACGCGTGGTGAATGGAGGTGGGTCGGCGAAGCCCGCATCGTTCAGCGAAGCCGAATGAATACTACGCGTGGTGAATGGAGGTGGGTCGGCGAAGCCGGCCGTTCGGCGAAGCCGAACAGATACTACGCGTGGTGATTGGAGGTGGGTCGGCGAAGCCGGCCCATCGTTCGGCAGAAGCCGAACGAATACTACGCGTGGTGATTGGAGGTGGGTCGGCGAAGCCGGCCCATGTTCGGCAAGCCGAACGAATACTACGCGTGGTGATTGGAGGTGGGTCGGCGAAGCCGGCCCATCGTTCGGCGAAGCCGAACGAATACTACGCGTGGTGATTGGAGTGGGTCGGCGAAGCCGGTCCATCGTTCGGCGAAGCCGAATGAATACTACGCGTGGTGAATGGAGGTGGGTCGGCGAAGCCCGCTTGCGTCGCGAAGCCGAACGATATACGCGTGGTGATTGGGTGGGTCGGCGAAGCCGGCCCATCGTTCGGCGAAGCCGAATGAATACTACGCGTGGTGATTGGAGGTGGAGTCGGCGAAGCCGGCCCATCGTTTCGGCAGCCGAATGAATACTACGCGTGGTGATTGGAGGTGGGTCGGCGAAGCCGCCCATCGTTTCAACGGGGAGGCCGAACAGATACTACGCGTGGTGAATTGGAGGTGAGTCGGCGAAGCGGCCCATCGTTCGGCGAAGCCGAACAGGAATACTACGCGAATACTACGCGTGGTGAATGGAGGTGGTCGAAGCCGGCTTGTCGATAAATCGAGCCGAACCAGATACTACACGTGGTGAGTTGGAGGTGGGTCGGCGCCAGCCCATCGTTCGGCAGAGCCGAATGAATACTACGCGTGATGAATGGAGGTGGGTCGGCGAAGCCGGCCCATCGTTCGGCGAAGCCGAACGAATACTATGCGTGGTGATTGGAGGTGGGTCGGCGAAGCCGGCCCATCGTTCGGCGGAGTCGAACGAATACTGCGCGTGGTGATTGGAGGTGGGTCTGTGAAGCCGGCCCATCGTTTGGCGAGGCCGAACGAATACTACGCGTGGTGAATGGAGGTGGGTCGGCGAAGCCGGCCCATCGTTCGGAGCAAAACGAATACTACGCGTGGTGATTGGAGGTGGGTCGGCGAAGCCGGCCCATCGTTCGGCGAAGCCGAACGAATACTACATTGGAGGTGGGTCGGCGAAGCCGGCCCATCGTTCGGCGAAGCCGAATGAATACTACGCGTGGTGAATGGAGGTGGGTCGGCGAAGCCGGAATCGCGGCGAAGCCGAACGACTATCGTTCGGCGAAGGAACCGAACGAATACTACGCGTGGTGATTGGAGGTGGGTCGGCGAAGCCGGCCCATCGTTCGGCAGCCAAGCCGAATGAATACTACGCGTGGTGATTGGAGGTGGGTCGGCGAAGCCGGCCCATCGTTCGTCTAAGCCGAACGAATACTACGCGTGGTGATTGGAGGTGGGTCGGCGAAGCCGCCCCTCGTTCGGCGGAGCCAAACGAATACTACGCGTGGTGATTGGAGGTGAGGCGGCGAAGCCGCCCATCGTTCGGCGAAGCCGAACGAATACTACGCGTGGTGATTGGAGGTGGGTCGGCGAGCCGGCCCATCGTTCGGCGAAGCCGAACAGAATACTACGCGTGGTGAATGGAGGTGGGTCGGCGAAGCCGGCTTATCGTTCGGCGAAGCCGAACGAATACTACGCGTGGTGAGGGTGGGTCGGCGAAGCCGGCCCATCGTTTGGCGAAGCCGAACAGATACTACGCGTGGTGATTGGAGGTGGGTCGGCGAAGCCACCGCATCGTTCGGGTGGAAGCCGAACGAATACTACGCGTGGTGGTGGTCGGCGAAGCCGGCCTGATTGCAACGTTCGGCAGAAGCCGAATGAATACTACGCTTGGGTGAATGGAGTGACGCACCCGGCGAAGCCGAAACAGTTACTACGCGTGGTGAATGAAGGTGGGCCAGCGAAGCCGGCCCACCGTTCGGCGAAGCCAAACGAATACTACGCGTGGTGATTGGAGGTGGGTCGGCGAAGCCGGCCCATCGTTCGGCGAAGCCGAACAGATACTACGCGTGGTGAATGGAGGTGGGTCGGCGAAGCCGGCCGCATCGTTCGGCGAAGCCGAACGAATACTACGCGTGGTGAATGGAGGTGGGTCGGCGAAGCCGGCCCATCGTTCAACGAAGCCGAACGAGATACTACACGGAGGGTGTGGCGAAGTCCGCCCATCGTTTGGCGAAGCCGAATGAATACTACGCGTGGTGATTGGAGGTGGGTCGGCGAAGCCGGCCCATCGTTCGGCGAAGCCGAACAGATACTACGCGTGGTGATTGGAGGTGGGTCGGCGAAGCCGGCCCTTCGTTCGGCAAAGCCGAACCAATACTTCGCGTGATGATTGGAGGTGGGTCGGCGAAGCCGGCCCATCGTTCGGCAGAGCCGAACGAATACTACGCGTGATGATTGGAGGTGGGTCGGTGAAGCCGGCCCATCGTTCGGCGAAGCCGAACGAATACTACGCGGGGTGATTGGAGGTGGGTCGGCGAAGCGAGCCCATCGTTCGGCGAAGCCGAACGAATACTAGGCGTGGTGATTGGAGGTGGTCGGCGAAGCCGGCCCATCGTTCAACGAAGCCGAACAAATACTACGCGTGGTGATTGGAGGTGGGTCGGCGAAGCCGGCCCATCGTTCGGCGGAGCCGAATGAATACTACGCGTTGTGTTAGGAGGTGGGTCGGCGAAGCCGGCCCATCGTTCGGCGAGAAGCCGAACGAATACTACGCGTGGTGATTGGAGGTGGGTCGGCGAAGTCGGCCCATCGTTTGGCGAAGCCGAACAGATACTATACGCGTGGTGATTGGAGGTGGGTCGGCGAAGCCGGCCCATCGTTCGGCGGAGCCGAACGAATACTACGCGTGGTGATTGGAGGTGGGTCGGCGAAGCCCTTGTCGTTCAGCGAAGCCGAACGAATACTACACGTGGTGATTGGGTGGGTCGGCGAAGCCGGCCCATCGTAGTTCGGCGCAGCCGAATGAATACTACGCGTGGTGAATGGAGGTGGGTCGGCGAAGCCGGCCCATCGTTCGGCGAAGCCGAACAGATACTACGCGTGGTGAATGGAGGTGGGTCGGCGAAGCCGGCCCATCGTTCGGCGAAGCCGAACGAATACTACGCGTGGTGATTGGAGGTGGGTCGGCGAGGCCGGCCCATCGTTTGGCGGAGCCGAATGAATACTACGCGTGGTGATTGGAGGTGGGTCGGCGAAGCCGGCCCATCGTTCGGCGAAGCCGAACGAATACTACGCGTGGTGATTGGAGGTGGGTCGGCGAAGCCGGCCCATCGTTCGGCTAGGCCGAACGAATACTACGCGTGTTGATTGGAGGTGGGTCGGCGAAGCCGGCCCATCGCTCGGCAAACCGAACAGATACTACGCGTGGTGATTGGAGAGTGGGTCGGCGAAGCCGGCCGATTGTTCGGCGGAGCCGAATGAATACTACGCGTGGTGAATGGAGGTGGGTCGGCGAAGCCGGCCCAACGTTCGGCGAAGCCGAACGAATACTATGCGTGGTGATTGGAGGTGGGTCGGCGAAGCCGGCCCATCGTTCGGCGAAGCCGAACGAATACTACGCGTGGTGATTGGAGGTGGGTCGGCGAAGCCGGCCCATCGTTCGGCGGAGCCGAATGAATACTACGCGTGGTGAATGGAGGTGGGTCGGCGAAGCCGACCCATCGTTCGGCGAAGCCGGACGAATACTACGCGTGGTGATTGAAGGTGGGTCGGCGAAGCCGGCCCATCGTTCGGCGAAGCCGAACAAATACTACGCGTGGTGATTGGAGGGGGGGGGGTCGGCGAAGCCGGCTCATCGTTCGGCGAAGCCGAACGAATACTACGCGTGGTGATTGGAGGTAGGTCAGCGAAGCCGGCCCATCGTTCGGCGGAGCCGAATGAATTCTACGCGTGATGAATGGAGGCGGGTCGGCGAAGCCGGCCCATCGTTCAGCGAAGCCCAACGAATACTACGCGTGGTGATTGGAGGTGGGTGGGCGGAGCCGACCCATCGTTCGGCGGAACCAAACAGATACTACGCGTGGTGATTGGAGGTGGGTCGGCGAAGCCGGCCCATCGTTCGGCGAAGCCGAAAGAATACTACGCGTGGTGATTGGAGGTGGGTCGGCGAAGCCGGCCCATCGTTCGGCGAAGCCGAACAGATACTACGCGTGGTGATTGGAGGTGGGTCGGCGAAGCCGGTCCATCGTTCGGCGAAACCGAACGGAATACTACGCGTGGTGAATGGAGGTGGGTCGGCGAAGCCGCGCCCATCGTTCGGCGAAGCCGAACGAATACTACGCGTGGTGAATGGAGGTGGGTCGGCGAAGCCGGCCCATCGTTCAGCGAAGCCAAACAGATACTACGCGTGGTGAATGGAGGTGGGTCGGCGAAGCCGGCATCGTTCGGCGGAGCCGAACGAATACTACGCGTGGTGATTGGAGGTGGGTCAGCGAAGCCGGTCCACCGTTTGGCGGAGCCGAATGAATACTACGCGTGGTAATTGGAGGTGGGTCGGCGAAGCCGGCAAATCGTTCGGCGAAGCCGAACGAATACTACGCGTAGTGAATGGAGGTGGGTCGGCGAAGCCGGCCCATCGTTCGCCCAAGCCGAAGGAATACTACGCGTGGTGATTGGAGGTGGGTCGGCGAAGCCGGCCCATGGTTTGGCGGAGCCGAATGAATACTACGCTTGGTGATTAGAGGTGGGTCGGCGAAGCTGGCCCATTGTTCGGCAGAGCCGAACGAATACTACGCGTGGTGATTGGAGGTGGGTCGGCGAAGCCGGCCCATCGTTCAGCGGAGCCAAACGAATACTACGCATGGTGCATGGAGGTGGGTCGGTGGTGCCGGCCCTCGTTCGTCGAAGCCGAACGAATACTACGCGTGGTAAATGGAGTTGGGTTCGGCGAAGCCGGCCCATCGTACTACGTGTTGTGATTGGAGGTGGGTCGGCAAAGCCGGCCCATCGTTCGGCAAAGCCGAACGAATACTACGCTTGGTGATTGGAGGTGGATCGGTGGAGCCGGCCCATCGTTCGTCGAAGCCGAACGAATACTACGCGTGGTGCACGGAGGTGGGTTGGTGGAGCCTTCCCATCGATCGTCGAAGCCGAACGAATACTACGCGTGGTGATTGGAGGTGGGTCGGTGAAGCCGGCCCATCGTTCGGCAGAGCCGAACGAATACTACGCGTGGTGAATGGAGGTGGGCCGGCGGAGCCGGCCCATGCGTTCGGCGGAGCCAAACGAATACTACGCATGGTGAATGGAGGTGGGTCGGCGAAGTCGGCCCATCGTTCGGCGGAGCCGAACAAATACTACGCGTGTTAAATGGAGGTGGGTCGGCGAGGCCGACCCATCGTTCGGCATAGCCGAATGAATACTACGCGTGGTGATTGGAGGTGGGTCGGCGAAGCCGCCCATCGTTCGGCAGAGCCGAACGAATACTACGCGTGGTGATTGGAGGTGGCTCGGCGAAGCCCGCCCATCGTTAAGCGAAGCCGAACGAATACTACGCGTGGTGAATCGAGGTGGGTCGGCGAAGCCGGCCCATCGTAGCCGAACGAATACTACGCGTGGTGATTGGAGGTGGGTCGGCGAAGCCGGCCCATCGTTCGGCGGAGCCGAACTAATACTACGCGTGGTGATTGGAGGTGGGTCGGCGAAGCCGGCCCATCGTTCGGCGAAGCCGAACAGATACTACGCGTGGTGATTGGAGGTGGGTCGGCGAAGCCGGCCCATCGTTCGGCGGAGCCGAATGAATACTACGCGTGGTGAATGAAGGTGGGTCGGCGAAGCGGAGAAAATACTACGCGTGGTGATTCGAGGTGGGGCGGCGAAGCCGGCCCATCGTTCGGCGGAGCCAAACGAATACTACGCATGGAGATTGGAAGTGGGTCGGCGAAGCCGGCCCATCGTTCGGCTAAGCCGAATGAATACTACGCGTGGTGATTGGAGGTGGGTCGGCGAAGCCGGCCCATCGTTCGGCTAAGCCGAACGATTACTACGTGTGTTGAATGGAGGTGGGTCGGCGAGCCGGCCCATCGTTCGGCGAAGCCGAACGAATACTACGCGTTGTGATTGGAGGTGCGTCGGTAAAGCCGGCCCATCTTTCGGCGAAGCCGAACGAATTCTATATGGAGGGTGACCGGCAAAGCCGATCCATCGTTCGGCGGAGCCGAACGAATACCACGCGTGGTGAATGGAGGTGGGTCGGCGAAGCCGAACGAATACTACGCGTGGTGATTGGAGGTGGGTCGGCGAAGCCGGCCCATCGTTCGGCGAAGCCGAACGAATACTACGCTTGGTGAATGGAGGTGGGTCGGCAAAGCCGGCCCATCGTTCAACGAAGCCGAACGAATACTACGCGTGGTGATTGGAGGTGGGTTGGCGGAGCCGGCCTATCGTTCGGCGGAGCCGAACGATTACTACGCGTGGTGATCGGAGGTGGGTAGGCGAAGCCGGCCCATCGTTCGGCGGAGCCGAATGAATACTACGAGTGGTGAATGGAGGTTGGTCGGCGGAGCCGGCCTATCGTTCGGCGAAGCCGAACGATTACTACGCGTGGTGATTGGAGGTGGGTAGGCGAAGCCGGCCCATCGTTCGGCGAAGCCGAACGAATACTGCGCGTGGTGAATGGAGGTGGGTTGGCGGAGCCGGCCCATCGTTCGGCGAAGTTGAACGATTACTACGCGTGGTGATTGGAGGTGGGTCGGCGAAGCCGGCCATCGTTCGGCGAAGCCGAACGAATACTACGCGTGGTGATTGGAGGTGGGTCGGCGAAGCCGGCCCATCGTTCGGCGAAGCCGAATGAATACTACGCGTGGTGAATGGAGGTGGGTCGGCGAAGCCGCCCATCGTTCAACGAAGCCGAACGAATACTACGCGTGGTGATTGGAGGTGGGTCGGCGAAGTCGGCCCATCTTTTGGCGCAGCCAAACGGATACTACGCGTGGTGATTGGAGGTGGGTAGGCGAAGCCGGCCCATCGTTCGGCGAAGCCGAACGAATACTACGCTTGGTGATTGGAGGTGGGTCGGCGAAGCCGGCCTATCGTTCGGCGAAGCCGAACGAGTACTACGCGTGATGATTGGAGGTGGGTCGGCGAAGCCGGCTTATCGTTCGGCGAAGCCGAACGAATACTACGCGTGGTGATTGGAGGTGGGTCGGCGAAGCCGGTCCATTGTTCGGCGAAGTCGAACAAATACTACGCGTGGTGAATGGAGGTGGGTCGGCGAAGCCGGCCCATCATTCGGCGAAGCCGAACGAATACTACGCGTGGTGAATGGTGGGTCGGCGGAGCCGGCCTATCCTTCGGCGAAGCCGAACGAATACTGCGCGTGGTGATTGGAGGTGGGTCGGCGAAGCCAAACGAATACTACGCGTGGTGATTGGAGGTGGGTCGACGAAGCCGGCCCATCGTTCGGCGAAGCCGAACTAATACTACGCGTGATGATTGGAGGTGGGTCGGCGAAGCCGGCCAATCGTTCGGCAGAGCCGAATGAATACTACGCGTGGTGAATTGGAGGTGGGTCGGCGAAGCCGGCCCATCGTTCGGCGAAGCCGAACGAATACTACGCGTGGTGAATGGAGGTGGGTCGGCGAAGCCGGCCCATCGTTCGGCGAAGCCGAACGAATACTACGCGTGGTGATTGGAGGTGGGTCGGCGAAGCCGGCCCATCGTTTCGGCGGAGCCGAACGAATACTACGCGTGGTGATTGGAGGTGGGTCGGCGAAGCCGGCCCATCGATTCGGCAGAGCCGAATGAATACTACGCGTGGTGAATGGAGGTGGGTCGGCGAAGCCGGCGCCATCGTTCGGCGGAGCCGAATGAATACTACGCGTGGTGAATGGAGGTGGGTCGGCGAAGCCGAGTCCATCGTTCGGCGAAGCCGAACGAATACTATACGCGTGATTGGAGGTGGGTCGGCGAAGCCGGCCCATCGTTTGGCAGAGCCGAATGAATAGTACGCGTGGTGAATGGAGGTGAGTCGGCGAAGCCGGCCCATCGTTCGGCGGAGCCGAATGAATACTACGCGTGGTGAATTATGGTGGGCTGGCGAAGCCGGCCCATCGTTTGGCGGAGCCGAATGGATACTACGCGTGGTGAATGGAGGTGGGTCGGCGAAGCCGAACGAATACTACGCGTGGTGATTGGAGGTGGGTCGGCGAAGCCGGCCCATCGTTTGGCGAAGCCGATTGAATACTACGCTTGGTGATTGGAGGTGGGTAGGCGAAGTCGGCCCATCGTTCGGCGAAGCCGAACGAAAACTACGCAAGGTGAATTGTGGTGGGTCGGCGAAGCCGGCCAATCGTTTGGCGGAGCCGAGCGAATAATAGGCGTTGTGAATGGAGTTGGGTCGGCGAAGCCGGCACATCGTTCGAAGCCAAACGAATACTATACGTGGTGAATGGAGTTGGGTCGGCGAAGCCGGCACATCGTTCATCCGAGCCGAACGAATACTACGCGTGGTGAATTAAGGTGGGTCGGCGAAGCCGTCCCATCGATCGGCGAAGCCGAACGAATACTACGCGTGGTGATTGGAGGTGGGTCGGCGAAGCCGGCCCATCGTTCGGCGGAGCCGAATGAATACTACGCGTGGTGGATGGAGGTGGGTCGGAGGAGCAGGCCCCTCGTTCGGCGAAGCCGAACGAATACTACGCGTGGTGATTGGAGGTGGGTCGGCGAAGCCGGCCCATCGTTCGGCGGAGCCGAACGAATACTACGCGTGGTGATTGGAGGTGGGTCGGCGAAGCCGGCCCATCGTACGGCGAAGCGGAATGAATACTACGCGTGGTGATTGGAGGTGGGTCGGCGAAGCCGGCCCATTGTTCGGCGAAGCCGAATGAATACTACGCGTGGTGAATGGAGGTGGGTCGGCGAAGCCGGCCCATCGTTTGGCGAAGCCGAACGAATACTACGCGTGGTGATTGGAGTTGGGTCGGTGAAGCCGGCCCATCGTTCAGCAAAGCCGAACGAATACTACGCGTGGTGATTGGAGTTGGGTCGGCGATCGGCGAAGCCGAACGAATACTACGCGTGGTGAATGGAGGTGGGTCGGCGAAGCCGGCCCATCGTTCGGCGGCGCCGAATGAATACTACGCCTGGTGAATGGAGGTGGGTCGGCGATGCCGGCCCATCGTGCAGCGAAGCCGAACGAATACTGCGCGTGGTGAATGGAGATGGGTTGGCGAAGCCGGCCCATCGTTTGGCGGAGCCAAACGAATACTACGCGTGGTGAATGGAGGTGGGTCGGCGAAGCCGCTTGCCCATCGTTCAGCGAAGCCGAATGAATAGTGGGCGTGGTGATTGGAGGTGGGCCGCCGAAGTCGGCCCATCGTTCGGCGGAGCCGAACGAATACTACGAGTGATGATTGGAGGTGGGTCGGCGAAGCCGGCCCATCGTTCGGCGAAGCCGAACGAATACTACGCGTGGTGATTGGAGGTGGGTCGGCGAAGCCGATTGAATTCGGCGAAGCCGCGTGGTGATTGGAGGTGGGTCGGCGAAGCCGGCCCATCGTTCGGCGGAGCCGAACATACTACGCGTGGTGATTGGAGGTGGGTCGGCGAAGCCGGTCATCGTTCGGCGAAGCCGAACGAATACTACGCGTGGTGAATGGAGGTGGGTCGGCGAAGCCGCCCATCGTTCAACGAAGCCGAATGAATACTACGCGTGGTGATTGGAGGTGGGTCGGCGAAGCCGACGCCCATCGTTCGACGAAGCCGAACGAATACTACGCGTGGTGATTGGAGGTGGGTCGGCGAAGCCGGCCCATCGTTCGGCGGAGCCGAGACGAATACTACGCGTGGTGATTGGAGGTGGGTCGGCGAAGCCGGAAGCCGAACGAATACTACGCGTGGTGATTGGAGGTGGGTCGGCGAAGCCGGCCCATCGCTCGGCGAAGCCGAACGAATACTACGCGTGGTGATTGGAGGTGGGTCGGCGAAGCCGGCCCATCGTTCGGCGAAGCCTAACGAATTAACGAATTCTACGCGTGGTGAATGGAGGTGGGTC
The DNA here is from genome assembly GCA_029168955.1 of Aplectana chamaeleonis. Lineage (NCBI taxonomy): Eukaryota > Metazoa > Nematoda > Chromadorea > Rhabditida > Cosmocercidae > Aplectana > Aplectana chamaeleonis. The sequence continues at coordinate 31,429 of JAPDOI010001085.1, forward strand.
AGCGAAGCCGGCCCATCGTTCGGCTAAGCCGAACGAATACTACGCGTGGTGAATGGAGGTGGGTCGGCGAAGCCGGCTCATCGTTCGGCTAAGCCAAACGAATACTACGCGTGGTGAATGAGGTGGGTCGGCGAAGCCGGCCCATCGTTCGGCGAAGCCGGAACGAATACTACGCGTGGTGAATGGAGGTGGGTCGGCGAAGCCGGCTCATCGTTCGGCGAAGCCGAATGAATACTACGCGTGGTGATTGGAGGTGGGTCGGCGAAGCCGGCCCATCGTTCGGCGAAGCCGAATGAATACTACGCGTGGTGAATGGAGGTGGGTCGGCGAAGCCGCATCGTTCGGCGAAGCCGAACGAATACTACGCGTGATGATTGGAGGTGGGTCGGCGAAGCCGCGCCCATCGTTCGGCAGGAGCCGAACGAATACTACGCGTGGTGATTGGAGGTGGGTCGGCGAAGCCGACCCATCGTTCGGCGAAGCCGAATGAATACTGCGCGTGGTGAATGGAGGTGGGTCGGCGAAGCCCGAAGCCGAACGAGTACTACGCGTGATGATTGGAGGTGGCACGGCGACGCCGCCCCTCGGTCGGCGGAGCCAACCGAATACTGCGCTTGGTGATTGGAGGTGGGTCGGCGAAGCGGGCCCATCGTTCGGCAGAGCCCAATGAATACTACGCGTGGTGAATCGAGGTGGGTCGGCGAAGCCGAACGAATACTACGCGTGATGATTGGAGGTGGGTCGGCGAAGCGGGCCCATCGTTCGGCGAAGCCGAACGATTACTACGCGTGGTGATTGGAGGTGGGTCGGCGAAGCCGGCCCATCGTTTAGCGGAGCCTAATGAATACTACGCGTGGTGAATGGAGGTGGGTCGGCGAAGCCGGCCCATCGTTCAGCGAAGCCGAATGAATACTACGCGTGGTGAATGGAGGTGGGTCGGCGAAGCCCGAAGCCGATACTACGCGTGGTGATTGGAGGTGGGTCGGCGAAGCCGCCCATCGTTCAGCGAAGCCGAACGAATACTACGCGTGGTGAATGGAGGTGGGTCGGCGAAGCCGGCCCATCGTTCGGCAAAGCCGAATGAATACTACGCGTGGTGAATGGAGGTGGGTCGGCGAAGCCGAGCCGAATGAATACTACGCGTGATGATTGGAGGTGGGTCGGCGAAGCCGGCTCATCGTTCGGCGAGAAGCCGAACGAATACTAAGCACGCGTGGTGAATGGAGGTGGGTCGGCGAAGCCGGCCTGCATCGTTCGGCGAAGCCGAACGAATACTACGCGTGGTGATTGGAGGTGGGTCGGCGAAGCCGGCCCATCTTTCGGCGAAGCCGAATAAATACTACGGGTGGTGAATGGAGGTTAGTCAGCAAAGCCGGCCCATCGTTCGGCGAAGCCGAACGAATACTACGCGTGGTGATTGGAGGTGGGTAGGCGAAGCCGGTCCATCGTTCGGCGGAGCTGAATGAATACTGCTCGTGGTGAATGAAGGTGGGTTCGGCGAAGCCGGCTCCTTCCATCGTTCGGCGAAGCCGAACGAATACTACGCGTGGAGGTGGGTCGGCGAAGTCGGCCCTTCGTTCGGCAGAGCCGAATGAATACTACGCGTGGTGATTGGAGGTGGGTCGGCGAAGCCGGCCCATCGTTCGGCTAGAAGCCGAACGAATACTACGCGTGGTGAATGGAGGTGGGTCGGCGAAGCCGCTCATCGTTCGGCGAAGCCGAACGAATACTACGCGTGGTGATTGGAGGTGGGTCGGCGAAGTCGGCCCATCGTTTAGCGAAGCCGAACGAATACTACACGTGGTGATTGGAGGTGGGTCGGCGAAGCCGGCCCATCGTTCAGCAGAGCCGAATGAATACTACGCGTGGTGAATGGAGGTGGGTCGGCGAAGCCGGTCGCGAAGCCGAACGAATACTACGCGTGATGATTGGAGGTGGGTCGGCGAAGCCTTTTGTGCGTCGTTCGGCGGAGCCGAACGAATACTATGCGTGGTGATTGGAGGTGGGTAGGCGAAGCCGGTCCATCGTTCGGCGGAGCCGAATGAATACTGCGCGTGGTGAATGAAGGTGGGTCGGCGAAGCCAGCCCATCGTTCGGCGAAGCCGAACGAATACTACGCGTGGTGAATGGAGGTGGTAGCAGGCGTAAGTCGGCCCATCGTTTGGCGGAGCCAAACGAATACTACGCGTGGTGATTGGAGGTGGGTCGGCGAAGCCGGCCCACCGTTCGGCGAAGCCGAACGAATACTACACGGAGGGTGCCCGGCGAAGCCGGTCCTTCTTTCAGCAGAGCCGAATGAATACTACGCGTGGGGAATGGAGGTGGGTTGGCGAAGCCGAACGAATACTACGCGTGGTGATTGGAGGTGGGTCGGGGAAGCCGGCCCATCGTTCGGCCGAACGAATACTACGCGTGGTGTTTAGAAGTGGGTCGGCGGAGCCGGCCCATCGTCGGGCGAAGCCGAACGAATACTACGCGTGGTGAATGGAGGTGGGCCGGCGGAGCCGGCCTATCGTTCGGCGAAGCCGAACGAATACTACGCGTGGTGAATGAAGGGGGGTTGGCGAAGCCGGCCCATGATACGTCGAAGCCGAACGAATACTATACAGAGGGTAGCAGGCGAAGCCGGCCCATCGTTCGGCGGAGCCGAACGAATACTACGTGAGTTGAATGGAGGTGGGTCGGCGAAGCCTGCCCATCGTTCGGCGAAGCCGAACGAATACTATACGGAGGGTAGCTGGCGAAGCCGGCCCTTCGTTCGGCGGAGCCAAATGAATACTACGCGTGATTAATGGAGGTGGGTCGGCGAAGCCGAACGATTACTACGCGTGATGATTGGAGGTGGGTCGGCGAAGCCGGCCCATCGTTCGGCGAAGCCGAACGAATACTACACGGAGGTGGGTCGGCGAAGCCGGCCCATCGTTCGGCGAAGCCGAATGAATACTACGAGTGGTGAATGGAGGTTGGTCGGCGAAGCCAAACGAATACTACGCGTGATGATTGGAGGTGGGTCGGCGAAGCCGGCTCATCGTTTGGCGGAGCCAAACGAATACTACGCTTGGTGATTGGAGGTGGGTCGGCGAAGCGGGCCCATCGTTCGGCGAAGCCAAAAGAATACTACGCGTGGTGATTGGAGGTGGGTCGGCGGAGAAGGCCCATCGTTCGGCGGAGCCGAATGGATACTACGCTTGGTGATTGGAGGTGGGTCGGCGAAGGCGGCCCATCGTTCGGCAGAGCCGAACGAATTATACGCGTGGTGAATGGAGGTGGGTCGGCGAAGCCGGCTCATGATACGTCGAAGCCGAACGAATACTATACGGAGGGTAGCAGGCGAAGTCGGCCCATCGGTTGGGGGAGCCAAACGAATACTACGCGTGGTGATTGGAGGTGGGTCGGCGAAGCCGCTTGCTCCATCGTTCGGCGAAGCCGAACGAACGAATACTACACGGAGGTGGGCCGGCGAAGCCGGCCGGTTCTTCGTTCGGCAGAGCCGAATGAATACTACGCGTGGTGAATGGAGGTGGGTCGGCGAACGAAGCCGAACGATTACTACGCGTGATGATTGAGGTGGGTCGGCGGAGCCGGCCCATCGTTCGGCGAAGCCGAACGAATACTACGCGTGGAGGTGGGTCGGCGAATCCGGCCCTTCGTTCGGCAGAGCCGAAATGAATACTACGCGTGGTGAATGGAGGTGGGTCGGCGAAGCAGCCGAACGATTACTACGCGTGATGATTGGAGGTGGGTCGGCGAAGCAGCCGGCATCGTTCGGCGAAGCCGAACGAATACTAAGCGGAGGGTGGCCGGCGAAGCCGGTTCATCGTTCGGCAGAGCCGAACGAATACTACGCGTGGTGAATGGAGGTGGGTCGGCGAAGCCGGCGAAGCCGAACGATACTACGCGTGATGATTGAGGTGGGTCGGCGAAGCCGGCTCATCGTTCGGCGAAGCCGAACGAATACTACACGGAGGGTGGCCGGCGAATCCGGCCCTTCGTTCGGCAGAGCCGAATGAATACTACGCTTGGTGAATGGAGGTGGGCCGGCGAAGCCGAACGATTACTACGCGTGGTGAATGGAGGTGGGTCGGCGAAGCCGGCTCATGATACGTCGAAGCCGAACGAATACTATACGGAGGGTAGCAGGCGAAGTCGGCCCATCGTTTGGCGGAGCCAAACGAATACTACGCGTGGTGATTGGAGGTGGGTCGGCGAAGCCGGCCCATCGTTCGGCGAAGCCGAACGAATACTAAACGGAGGGTGGCCGGCGAAGCCGGCCCTTCGTTCGGCAGAGCCGAATGAATACTACGCGTGGTGAATGGAGGTGGGTCGGCGAAGCCGAACGATTACTACGCGTGATGATTGGAGGTGGGTCGGCGGAGCCAGCCCATCGTTCGGCGAAGCCGAACGATTACTACACGCGTGGTGAATGGATTTGGGTCGCGCAGCCGGCCCATGATACGTCGAAGACGAACGAATACTATACGGAGGGTAGCAGGCGAAGTCGGCCCATCGTTTGGCGGAGCCAAACGAATACTACGCGTGGTGATTGAAGGGTGGCCTGCGAAGCCGGCCCATTGTTCGGCGGAGCCGAATGAATACTACGAGTGGTGAATGGAGGTTGGTCGGCGAAGCCGAACGAATACTACGCGTGATGATTGGAGGTGGGTCGGCGAAGCCGGCCCATCGTTTGGCGGAGCCAAACGAATACTACGCGTGGTGATTGGAGGGTGGCCTGCGAAGCCGGCCCATTGTTCGGCGGAGCCGAATGAATACTACGAGTGGTGAATGGAGGTTGGTCGGCGAAGCCGAACGAATACTACGCGTGATGATTGGAGGTGGGTCGGCGGAGCCGGCCCATCGTTCGGCGGAGCCGAACGATTACTACACGCGTGGTGAATGGAGGTGGGTCGGCGAAGCCGGCCCATGATACGTCGAAGCCGAGCGAATACTATACGGAGGGTAGCAGGCGAAGTCGGCCCATCTTTTGGCGGAGCCAAACGAATACTACGCGTGGTGATTGGAGGTGGGTCGGCGAAGCCGGCCCATAGGTCGGCGAAGCTAAACGAAGACTACGCGTGGTGATTGGAGGTGAGTCGGCGAAGCCGGCTCATCGTTCGGCAGAGCCGAATGAATACTACGCGTGGTGAATGGAGGTGGGTCGGCGAAGCCATGTCGGCACGTTCGGCGAAGCCGAATGAATACTACGAGTGGTGAATGGAGGTTGGTCGGCGAAGCCGAAACGAATACTACGCGTGATGATTGGAGTGGGTCGGCGAAGTGGGCCCATCGTTTGGCGAAGCCAAAAGAATACTACGCGTGGTGATTGGAGGTGGGTCGGCGAAGCGGGCCCATCGTTCGGCGAAGCCAAAAGAATACTACGCGTGGTGATTGGAGGTGGGTCGGCGGAGCCGGCCCATCGTTCGGCGGAGCCGAACGAATACTATGCGTGGTGATTGGAGGTGGGTAGGCGAAGCCGGTCCATCGTTCGGCGGAGCCGAATGAATACTGCGCGCGGTGAATGAAGGTGGGTCGTCGAAGCCGGTCCATCGTTTGGCGAAGCCGAACGAGTACTACACGGAGGGTGGCCGGCGAAGCCGGTCCTTCGTTCGGCAGAGCCGAATGAATACTACGCGTGGTGAATGGAGGTGGGTCGGCGAAGCCGAACGAATACTACGCGTGATGATTGGAGGTGGGTCGGCGAAGCCGGCCCATCGTTTGGCGGAGCCGAATGGATACTACGCTTGGTGATTGGAGGTGGGTCGGCGAAGCCGGCCCATCGTTCGGCAGAGCCGAATGAATACTACGCGTGGTGAATGGAGGTGGGTCGGCGAAGGCGGCCCATCGTTCGGCGAAGCCGAACGAATTATACGCGTGGTGAATGGAGGTGGGTCGGCGAAGCCGGCTCATGATACGTCGAAGCCGAACGAATACTATACGGAGGGTAGCAGGCGAAGTCGGCCCATCGTTTGGCGGAGCCAAACGAATACTACGCGTGGTGATTGGAGGTGGGTCGGCGAAGCCGGCCCATCGTTCGGCGAAGCCAAACGAATACTACGCGGGAGGTGGGCCGGCGAAGCCGCCCCAGCGTTCGGCGAAGCCGAACAAATACTCCGCGTGGTGATTGGAGGTGGGTCGGCGAAGCCGGCCCATTGTTCGGCGAAGCCGAATGAATACTACGCGTGGTGATTGGAGGTGGGTCGGCGAAGCCAGCCCATCGTTCGGCGAAGCCGAATGAATACTACGCGTGGTGAATGGAGGTGGGTCGGCGAAGCCGGCCCATCGTGCGGCGAAGCCGAACGAATTACTACGCGTGGTGATTGGAGGTGGGTCGGCGAAGCCGGCTCATCGTTCGGCGAAGCCGGAATGAATACTACGCGTGGTGATTGGAGGTGGGTCGGCGAAGCCGGCCCATCGTTCGGCGAAGCCGAATGAATACTACGCGTGGTGAATGGAGGTGGGTCGGCGAAGCCGAGTGGTGCCGTGCCATCGTTCGGCGAAGCCGAACGAATACTACGCGTGGTGATTGGAGGTGGGTAGGCGAAGCCGGCCCATCGTTCGGCGGAGCCGAATGATTATTACGCGTAGTGATTGGAGGTGGGTCGGCGAAGCCGTCGGCGAAGCCGAACGAATACTACGCGTGGTGATTGGAGGTGGGTCGACGAAGCCGGTCCATCGTTCGGCAAAGCCGAACGAATACTACGCGTGGTGAATGGAGGTGGGTCGCGAAGCCGGCCCATCGTTGTCGAAGACGAACGAATACTATACGGAGGGTAGCAGGGCGAAGTCGGCCCATCGTTTGGCGGAGCCAAACGAATACTACGCGTGGTGATTGGAGGTGGGTCAGCGAAGCCGGCCCATTGTTCTGGCGAAGCCGAATGAATACTACGAGTGGTAAATGGAGGTGGGTCGGCGAAGCCTCGGCGAAGCCGAACGAATACTACGCGTGATGATTGGAGGTGGGTCGGCGAAGCCGGCCCATCGTTTGGCGGAGCCAAACGAATACTACGCGTGGTGATTGGAGGGTGGCCTGCGAAGCCGGCCCTTCGTTCGGCAGAGCCGAATGAATACTACGCGTGGTGAATGGAGGTGGGTCGGCGAAGCCGAACGATTACTACGCGTGATGATTGGAGGTGGGTCGGCGGAGCCAGCCCATCGTTCGGCGAAGCCGAACGATTACTACACGCGTGGTGAATGGATTTGGGTCGCGCAGCCGGCCCATGATACGTCGAAGACGAACGAATACTATACGGAGGGTAGCAGGCGAAGTCGGCCCATCGTTTGGCGGAGCCAAACGAATACTACGCGTGGTGATTGAAGGGTGGCCTGCGAAGCCGGCCCATTGTTCGGCGGAGCCGAATGAATACTACGAGTGGTAAATGGAGGTTGGTCGGCGAAGCCGAACGAATACTACGCGTGATGATTGGAGGTGGGTCGGCGAAGCCGGCCCATCGTTTGGCGGAGCCAAACGAATACTACGCGTGGTGATTGGAGGGTGGCCTGCGAAGCCGGCCCATTGTTCGGCGGAGCCGAATGAATACTACGAGTGGTGAATGGAGGTTGGTCGGCGAAGCCGAACGAATACTACGCGTGATGATTGGAGGTGGGTCGGCGGAGCCGGCCCATCGTTCGGCGAAGCCGAACGATTACTACACGCGTGGTGAATGGAGGTGGGTCGGCGAAGCCGGCCCATGATACGTCGAAGCCGAGCGAATACTATACGGAGGGTAGCAGGCGAAGTCGGCCCATCTTTTGGCGGAGCCAAACGAATACTACGCGTGGTGATTGGAGGTGGGTCGGCGAAGCCGGCCCATAGTTCGGCGAAGCTAAACGAATACTACGCGTGGTGATTGGAGGTGGGTCGGCGAAGCCGGCCCATCGTTCGGCAGAGCCGAATGAATACTACGCGTGGTGAATGGAGGTGGGTCGGCGAAGCCGGCCCATCGTTCGGCGAAGCCGAACGAATACTACGCGTGATGATTGGAGGTGGGTCGGCGAAGCCGGCCCATCGTTTGGCGGCGCCGAACGAATACTACGCGTGGTGAATGGAGGGGGGTCGGGGAAGCCGGGCCATCGTTCGGCGAAGCCGAACAGATACTACGCGTGGTGATTGGAGGTGGGTCGGCGGAGCCCGCCCATCGTTCAGCGAAGCCGAAGGAGTACTTTGCGTGGTGATTGGAGGTGGGTAGGCGAAGGCGGTCCATCGTTCGGCGGAGCCGAATGAATACTGCGCGTGGTGAATGAAGGTGGGTCGGCGAAGCCGGCCCATCGTTCGGCGAAGCCGAACGAATACTACACGGAGGGTGGCCGGCGAAGCCGGCCCTTCGTTCGGCAGAGCCGAATGATCACTACGCGTGGTGAATGGAGGTGGGTCGGCGAAGCAAGCCGAGCAGATACTACGCGTGATGATTGGAGGTGGGTCGGCGAAGCCGGCCCATCGTTTGGCGGAGCCGAATGGATACTACGCTTGGTGATTGGAGGTGGGTCGGCGAAGCCGCGCCCATCGTTCAGCAGAGCCGAATGAATACTACGCGTGGTGAATGGAGGTGGGTCGGCGAAGGCGGCCCATCGTTCGGCTAAGCCGAACGAATTATACGCGTGGTGAATGGAGGTGGGTCGGCGAAGCCGGCTCATGATACGTCGAAGCCGAACGAATACTATACGGAGGGTAGCAGGCGAAGTCGGCCCATCGTTTAGCGGAGCCAAACGAATACTACGCGTGGTGATTGGAGGTGGGTCGGCGAAGCCGGCCCATCGTTCGGCGAAGCCAAACGAATACTACACGGAGGGTGGCCGGCGAAGCCGGCCCTTCGTTCGGCAGAGCCGAATGAATACTACGCGTGGTGAATGGAGGTGGGTCGGCGAAGCCGAACGATTACTACGCGTGATGATTGGAGGTGGGTCGGCGAAGCCGGCCCATCGTTCGGCAGAGCCGAATGAATACTACGCGTGGTGAATGGAGGTGGGTCGGCGAAGCCGGCCCATCGTTCGGCGAAGCCGAATGAATACTACGAGTGGTGAATGGAGGTTGGTCGGCGAAGCCGAACGAATACTACGCGTGATGATTGGAGGTGGGTCGGCGAAGCCGAACGATTACTACGCGTGATGATTGGAGGTGGGTCGGCGAAGCCGGCCCATCGTTCGGCAGAGCCGAATGAATACTACGCGTGGTGAATGGAGGTGGGTCGGCAAAGCCGGCCCATCGTTTGGCGAAGCCGAACGAATACTACGAGTGGTGAATGGAGGTTGGTCGGCGAAGCCGAACGAATACTACGCGTGGTGATTGGAGGTGGGTAGGCGAAGCCGGCCCATCGTTCGGCGGAGCCGAATGAATATTACGCGTAGTGATTGGAGGTGGGTCGGCGAAGCCGAACGAATACTACGCGTGGTGATTGGAGGTGGGTCGACGAAGCCGGTCCATCGTTCGGCAAAGCCGAACGAATACTACACGCGTGGTGAATGGAGGTGGGTCGCGAAGCCGGCCCATGATACGTCGAAGACGAACGAATACTATACGGAGGGTAGCAGGCGAAGTCGGCCCATCGTTTGGCGGAGCCAAACGAATACTACGCGTGGTGATTGAAGGGTGGCCTGCGAAGCCGGCCCATTGTTCGGCGGAGCCGAATGAATACTACAGTGGTAAATGGAGGTTGGTCGGCGAAGCCTCGGCGAAGCCGAACAGATACTACGCGTGATGATTGGAGGTGGGTCGGCGAAGCCGGCGCCCGTCGTTTGGCGGAGCCAAACGAATACTAGGCGTGATGATTGGAGGTGGGTCTGCGAAGCCGGCCCATCGTTTGGCGGAACCGAATGGATACTACGAGTGGTGAATGGAGGTTGGTCGGCGAAGCCGAACGAATACTACGCGTGATGATTGGAGGTGGGTCGGCGGAGCCGGCCCATCGTTCGGCGAAGCCGAACGATTACTACACGCGTGGTGAATGGAGGTGGGTCGGCGAAGCCGGCCCATCGTTCGGCAGAGCCGAATGAATACTACGCGTGGTGAATGGAGGTGGGTCGGCGAAGCCGGCCCATCGTTCGGCGAAGCCGAATGAATACTACGAGTGGTGAATGGAGGTTGGTCGGCGAAGCCGAACGAATACTACGCGTGATGATTGGAGGTGGGTCGGCGAAGCCGGCCCATCGTTTGGCGGAGCCAAACGAATACTACGCTTGGTGATTGGAGGTGGGTCGGCGAAGCGGGCCCATTGTTCGGCGAAGCCAAAAGAATACTGCGCGTGGTGAATGGAGGTTGGTCGGCGAAGCCGAACGAATACTACGCGTGATGATTGGAGGTGGGGCGGCGGAGCCGGCCCCTCGTTCGGCGGGGCCGAACGAATACTATGCGTGGTGAATGGAGGTGGGTCGGCGAAGCCGGCTCCATCGTTCGGCAGAGCCGAATGAATACTACGCGTGGTGAATGGAGGTGGGTCGGCGAAGCCGGCTCATCGTTCGGCGAAGCCGAATGAATACTACGAGTGGTGAATGGAGTTGGCCAGCGAAGCCGAACGAATACTACGCGTGATGATTGGAGGTGGGTAGGCGAACCCGGCCCGTCGTTCGGCGGAGCCGAATGAATACTGCGCGTGGTGAATAAAGGTGGGTCGGCGAAGCCGGCCCTTCGTTCGGCAGAGCCGAATGAATACTACGCGTGGTGAATGGAGGTGGGTCGGCGAAGCCGGCTCATCGTTCGGCGAAGCCGAACGAATACTACGAGTGGTGAATGGAGGTTGGTCGGCGAAGCCGGGCGAAGCCGAACGAATACTACGCGTGATGATTGGAGGTGGGTCGGCGGAGCCGCATCGCGTTCGGCGGAGCCGAACGAATACTACGCGTGGTGATTGGAGGTGGGTAGGCGAAGCCGGCCCATCGTTTGGCGGAGCCGAATGAATACTGCGCGTGGTGAATGAAGGTGGGTCGGCGAAGCCGGCCCATCGTTCGACGAAGCCGAACGAGTACTACACGGAGGGAGGCCGGCGAAGCCGGTCCTTCTGTTCGGCAGAGCCGAATGAATACTACGCGTGGTGAATGGAGGTGGGTCGGCGAAGCCGGCTCATCGTTCGGCGAAGCCGAACGAATACTACGCGTGATGATTGGAGGTGGGTCGGCGAAGCCGGCCCATCGTTTGGCGGAGCCAAACGAATACTACGCTTGGTGATTGGAGGTGGGTCGGCGAAGCGGGCCCATTGTTCGGCGAAGCCAAAAGAATACTGCGCGTGGTGAATGGAGGTTGGTCGGCGAAGCCGAACGAATACTACGCGTGATGATTGGAGGTGGGTCGGCGGAGCCGGCCCATCGTTCGGCGAAGCCGAACGATTACTACACGCGTGGTGAATGGAGGTGGGTCGGCGAAGCCGGCCCATCGTTCGGCAGAGCCGAATGAATACTACGCGTGGTGAATGGAGGTGGGTCGGCGAAGCCGGCCCATCGTTCGGCGAAGCCGAATGAATACTACGAGTGGTGAATGGAGGTTGGTCGGCGAAGCCATCGGCGAAGCCGAACGAATACTACGCGTGATGATTGGAGGTGGGTCGGCGAAGCCGGCTCATCGTTCGGCGAAGCCGAACGAATACTACGCGTGGTGAATGGAGGTGGGTCGGCGAAGCCGGCCCATCGTTCGGCAGAGCCCAATGAATACTACGCGTGGTGAATGGAGGTGGGTCGGCGAAGCCGGCCCATCGTTCGGCGAAGCCGAATGAATACTACGAGTGGTGAATGGAGGTTGGTCGGCGAAGCCGAACGAATACTACGCGTGATGATTGGAGGTGGGTCGGCGGAGCCGGCCCATCGTTCGGCGGAGCCGAACGAATACTATGCGTGGTGATTGGAGGTGGGTAGGCGAAGGCGGTCCATCGTTCGGCGGAGCCGAATGAATACTGCGCGTGGTGAATGAAGGTGGGTCGGCGAAGCCGGCCCATCGTTCGGCGAAGCCGAACGAATACTACACGGAGGGTGGCCGGCGAAGCCGGTCCTTCGGTCGGCAGAGCCGAAGGAAAACTACGGGTGGTGAAGGGAGGTGGGTCGGCGAAGCCGGGCGAAGCCGAACGAATACTACGCGTGATGATTGGAGGTGGGTCGGCGAAGCCGGCCCATCGTTCGGCAGAGCCGAATGAATACTACGCGTGGTGAATGGAGGTGGGTCGGCGAAGGCGGCCCATCGTTCGGCTAAGCCGAACGAATTATACGCGTGGTGAATGGAGGTGGGTCGGCGAAGCCGGCTCATGATACGTCGAAGCCGAACGAATACTATACGGAGGGTAGCAGGCGAAGTCGGCCCATCGTTTAGCGGAGCCAAACGAATACTACGCGTGGTGATTGGAGGTGGGTCGGCGAAGCCGGCCCATCGTTCGGCGAAGCCGAATGAATACTACGAGTGGTGAATGGAGGTTGGTCGGCGAAGCAGCCGAATGAATACTACGCGTGATGATTGGAGGTGGGTCGGCGGAGCCGCCCAGCGTTCGGCGAAGCCGAACGAGATACTATGCGTGGTGATTGGTGGGTAGGAGAAGCCGGTCCATCGTTCGGGGGAGCCGAATGAATACTGTGCGTGGTGAATGAAGGTGGGTCGGCGAAGCCGGCCCATCGTTCGGCGAAGCCGAACGAATACTACACGGAGGGTGGCCGGCGAAGCCGGCCTTTCGTTCGGCAGAGCTGAATGAATAGTACGCGTGGTGAATGGGGGGGGGTCGGCGAGCGAGCCGAACGATTACTACGCGTGATGATTGGAGGTGGGTCGGCGAAGCCGGCCCATCGTTCGGCGAAGCCAAGCGAGTACTACGCGTGGTGAATGGAGGTGGGTCGGCGAAGCCGGCCCATCGTTCGGCGAAGCCGAATGAATACTACGAGTGGTGAATGGAGGTTGGTCGGCGAAGCCAAACGAATACTACGCGTGATGATTGGAGGTGGGTCGGCGAAGCCGGCTCATCGTTTGGCGGAGCCAAACGAATACTACGCTTGGTGATTGGAGGTGGGTCGGCGAAGCGGGCCCATCGTTCGGCGAAGCCAAAAGAATACTACGCGTGGTGATTGGAGGTGGGTCGGCGGAGAAGGCCCATCGTTCGGCGGAGCCGAATGGATACTACGCTTGGTGATTGGAGGTGGGTCGGCGAAGGCGGCCCATCGTTCGGCAGAGCCGAACGAATTATACGCGTGGTGAATGGAGGTGGGTCGGCGAAGCCGGCTCATGATACGTCGAAGCCGAACGAATACTATACGGAGGGTAGCAGGCGAAGTCGGCCCATCGTTTGGCGGAGCCAAACGAATACTACGCGTGGTGATTGGAGGTGGGTCGGCGAAGCCGAACGAATACTACACGGAGGGTGGCCGGCGAAGCCGGCCCTTCGTTCGGCAGAGCCGAATGAATACTACGCCGGGTGAATGGAGGTGGGGCCGCGGAGCCGGCCCATCGTTTGGCGAAGCCGAACGATTACTACAAGCGTGGTGAATGGATTGGGTCGGCGAAGCCGGCCCATGATACGTCGAAGACGAACGAATACTATACGGAGGGTAGCAGGCGAAGTCGGCCCATCGTTTGGCGGAGCCAAACGAATACTACGCGTGGTGATTGAAGGTGGGCCTGCGAAGCCGGCCCATTGTTCGGCGGAGCCGAATGAATACTACGGTGAGTAAATGGAGGTTGGTCGGCGAAGCCAACAGATACTACGCGTGATGATTGGAGGTGGGTCGGCGAAGCCGGCCCATCGTTTGGCGGAGCCAAACGAATACTACGCGTGGTGATTGGAGGTGGGCCTGCGAAGCTGGCCCATTGTTCGGCGGCCGAATGAATACTACGAGTGGTGAATGGAGGTTGGTCGGCGAAGCCGAACGAATACTACGCGTGATGATTGGAGGTGGGTCGGCGGACTGGTCGTTCGGCGAAGCCGAACGATTACTACGCGTGATGATTGGAGGTGGGTCGGCGAAGCCGGCCCATGATACGTCGAAGCCGAGCGAATACTATACGGAGGGTAGCAGGCGAAGTCGGCCCATCTTTTGGCGGAGCCAAACGAATACTACGCGTGGTGATTGGAGGTGGGTCGGCGAAGCCGGCCCATAGTTCGGCGAAGCTAAACGAATACTACGCGTGGTGATTGGAGGTGGGTCGGCGAAGCCGGCCCATCGTTCGGCAGAGCCGAATGAATACTACGCGTGGTGAATGGAGGTGGGTCGGCGAAGCCGGCCCATCGTTCGGCGAAGCCGAATGAATACTACGAGTGGTGAATGGAGGTTGGTCGGCGAAGCCGAACGAATACTACGCGTGATGATTGGAGGTGGGTCGGCGAAGCCGGCCCATCGTTTGGCGGAGCCAAACGAATACTACGCTTGGTGATTGGAGGTGGGTCGGCGAAGCGGGCCCATCGTTCGGCGAAGCCAAAAGAATACTACGCGTGGTGATTGGAGGTGGGTCGGCGGAGCCGGCCCATCGTTCGGCGGAGCCGAACGAATACTATGCGTGGTGATTGGAGGTGGGTAGGCGAAGCCGGTCCATCGTTCGGCGGAGCCGAATGAATACTGCGCGTGGTGAATGAAGGTGGGTCGGCGAAGCCGGTCCATCGTTCGGCGAAGCCGAACGAGTACTACACGGAGGGTGGCCGGCGAAGCCGGTCCTTCGTTCGGCAGAGCCGAATGAATACTACGAGTGGTGAATGGAGGTTGGTCTACGAGTGGCCTTGGTGATTGGAGGTGGGTCGGCGAAGCCGGCCCATCGTTCGGCAGAGCCGAATGAATACTACGCGTGGTGAATGGAGGTGGGTCGGCGAAGGCGGCCCATCGTTCGGCTAAGCCGAACGAATTATACGCGTGGTGAATGGAGGTGGGTCGGCGAAGCCGGCTCATGATACGTCGAAGCCGAACGAATACTATACGGAGGGTAGCAGGCGAAGTCGGCCCATCGTTCGGCGAAGCCGAACGAATACTACACGGAGGGTGGCCGGCGAAGCCGGCCCTTCTTTCAGCAGAGCCGAATGAATACTACGCGTGGTGAATGGAGGTGGGTCGGCGAAGCCGAACGAATACTACGCGTGATGATTGGAGGTGGGTCGGCGAAGCCGGCCCATCGTTCGGCAGAGCCGAATGAATACTACGCGTGGTGAATGGAGGTGGGTCGGCGAAGCCGGCCCATCGTTCGGCGAAGCCGAATGAATACTACGCGTGGTGAATGGAGGTGGGTCGGCGAAGCCGAACGAATACTACGCGTGATGATTGGAGGTGGGTCGGCGAAGCCGGCCCATCGTTTGGCGGAGCCGAATGGATACTTCGCTTGGTGATTGGAGGTGGTTCGGCGAAGCCGGCCCATCGTTCGGCGAAGCCGAACGAATACTACGCGTGGTGAATGGAGGTGGGTCGGCGGAGAAGGCCCATCGTTCGGCGGAGCCGAATGGATACTACGCTTGGTGATTGGAGGTGGGTCGGCGAAGGCGGCCCATCGTTCGGCAGAGCCGAACGAATTATACGCGTGGTGAATGGAGGTGGGTCGGCAAAGCCGGCCCATGATACGTCGAAGCCGAACGAATACTATACGGAGGGTAGCAGGCGAAGTCGGCCCATCGTTTGGCGGAGCCAAACGAAGACTACGCGTGGTGATTGGAGGTGGGTCGGCGAAGCCGGCCCATCGTTCGGCGAAGCCGAACGAATACTACACGGAGGGTGGCCGGCGAATCCGGCCCTTCGTTCGGCAGAGCCGAATGAATACTACGCTTGGTGAATGGAGGTGGGCCGGCGAAGCCGAACGATTACTACAAGCGTGGTGAATGGATTTGGGTCGCGAAGCCGGCCCATGATACGTCGAAGCCGAACGAATACTATACGAGGAGGTGGGTCAGGCGAAGTCGGCCCATCTTTTGGCGGAGCCAAACGAATACTACGCGTTGTGATTGGAGGTGCATCGGCAAAGCCGGCCCGTCGTTTGGCGAAGCCGAACGAATACTACGCGTGGTGATTGGAGGTAGGTCGGTGACACCGGCCCATCGTTCGGCGGAGCCGAACGAATACTATACGGAGGGTAGCAGGCGAAGCCGGCCCATCGTTTGGCGGAGCCAAACGAATACTACGCGTGGTGATTGGAGGTGGGTCGGCGAAGCCGGCCCATCGTTCGGCGAAGCCGAACGAATACTACACGGAGGGTGGCCGGCGAAGCCGGCCCTTCGTTCGGCAGAGCCGAATGAATACTACGCGTGGTGAATGGAGGTGGGTCGGCGAAGCCGAACGATTACTACGCGTGATGATTGGAGGTGGGTCGGCGAAGCCGGCCCATCGTTTGGCGGAGCCGAATGGATACTACGCTTGGTGATTGGAGGTGGGTCGGCGAAGCGGGCCCATCGTTCGGCGAAGCCGAACGAATACTACGCGTGGTGAATGGAGGTGGGTCGGCGAAGCCGAACGAATACTACGCGTGGTGAATGGAGGTGGGCCGGCGGAGCCGGCCTATCGTTCGGCGAAGCCGAACGAATACTACGCGTGGTGAATGGAGGTGGGTCGGCAAAGCCGGGTCATCGTTCGGCGAAGCCGAACGAATACTACACGGAGGGTGGCCGGCGAAGCCGGCCCATTGTTCGGCAGAGCCGAATGAATACTACGCGTGGTGAATGGAGGTGGGTCGGCGAAGCCGAACGAATACTACGCGTGGTGATTGGAGGTGGGTCGGCGAAGCCGGCCCATCGTTTGGCGGAGCCGAATGAATACTACGCTTGGTGATTGGAGGTGGGTCGGCGAAGCGGGCCCATCGTTCGGCAAAGCCGAACGAATTTTACGCGTGGTGAATGGAGGTGGGTCGGCGCAGCCGGCCTATCGTTCGTCCAAGCCAAACGAATACTACGCGTGGTGAATGGAGTGCTGCCGGTATAGCCGACCCATCGTTTAGCAAAGCCAAACGAATATTAGATGGGGGTGGCCGACGAAGCCTGCTCGCTGCGAGGATGCAAATGATACGTACTGATTTTGCGTGTCGCCACCTATGAGCGCAGCATGATTGAAGAATTGAAAACGTTGAGCAGTTAAAAGGCTTTTTGACGTCATGTTTATTTGCTTGCTTGACCGTTTTTCAAAAAGGACAACTATACTACTGCCATTGTGGTATTCGGTCTTTGGAACGGCGCTGGCCCCATGGTTGTAAACGTACTGGTCAATTCACGTTGCTTTCACAAGCATGTTTTGGAGCTTGTACCCTACATTGGGAAGTGAAATTTATTGTTCCTTCGCGTGCGTATGTGTAGCTGGGATACAGACAGTGTGAGTGTGGGATAGTTGAGTAGCAGCATACGCGCACACGCGCGCGATACACCTTAGTGAATTCGACGCTGAAGCAGAGGGTTTGCAGCCTTCAAGTCAAGTGGCTGCCCCGGGCTAGGGACCCGAAGGGTCACTAGTCAATTGAAAGAAAGATAAACTTCATTTGATCGTGAGATCGTTGGTCAAAACACCTATCTCTAACGATCGACTCTTCCTTTGTCAAAAGTCGGTTGAGATATTTTGGGTCTAAAAAAAGGGTTTTCAGTTGATTTTTGGCGGTTTTTTCAACGTAGCTGTTATATAGGGAACTATAGCTCTCATTATATATGGAAAACTCGAAAACGAAATCCATCGTGAACGATGCCTTTAATTGCGGGCATGGGCTACCCCAGCGTTGAGGAGCGTCGAGAGGCGAACGCTTTCGCTTCGTATGGACGCTGCCTGATCGAATGATGCTTGAAAACGTTTCGAGCTACTACGGTATAAGTACCGTAACCCAGCGTTACCTCCCAAAAATCTAAAGACCGTCTTTACCACCCGAGTTCGTATGTAGGAATAGTGCCCAACCTTAACCTTACTATCAGTGTATCTTTGCTCTTGGAAACAGTAAAAGCTCATTGAGGCTCTTACGCCAAATCGAGAAATGCCAAATCCCCTTGCCAAATCGAGAAATCGCTCCAGCCGCGAAGCGGCTGGAGAGGTTTGGTTTTGCCTGGCACTTGTGATCACTTAGATTTTGGTAAAGTAGTTAATAAAACCTGTAAAACAAATTTTCTAGAGATTTCCTTCTGGATATAAGTGAGAGAGTATAGAAGACACCCGCTGACAAAATTTGAGCCAAATCGATTGAAAATTAACAAAGTTAGATCGGCGGAAGCTTAGCTAAAATTCGCGTTTTTCTTGTAACGCGGTTCCTCGTGTCCTGTTCCTCCTCCCTCGTTCCTCGTTCGCGCCACTAGCCACTGCCAGTGGTCGCAGGCTATCAGTACATAGGGCATCTGATGACGTCATCAGGGTGTCATGTAAAGTACATAGGGCATCTGATGACGTCATCAAGATGTCATGTAAAGTACATAGGGCATCTGATGACGTCATCAAGATGTCATGTAAAGTACATAGGGCATCTGATGACGTCATCAGGGTGTCATGTAAAGTACATAGGGCATCTGATGACGTCATCAGGATGTCATGTAAAGTACATAGGGCATCTGATGACGTCATCAGGGTGTCATGTAAAGTACATAGGGCATCCTGATGACGTCATCAGGATGTCATGTAAAGTACATAGGGCATCTGATGACGTCATCAGGGTGTCATGTAAAGTACATAGGGCATCTGATGACGTCATCAGGGTGTCATGTAAAGTACATAGGGCATCTGATGACGTCATCAGGGTGTCATGTAAAGTACATAGGGCATCTGATGACGTCATCAGGGTGTCATGTAAAGTACATAGGGCATCTGATGACGCCATCAGGGTGTCATGTAAAGTACATAGGGCATCTGATGACGTCATCAAGATGTCATGTAAAGTACATGGGGCATCTGATGACGTCATCAAGATGTAATGTAATGTACATAGGGCATCTGATGACGTCATCAGGGTGTCATGTAAAGTACATAGGGCATCTGATGACGTCATCAGGATGTCATGTAAAGTACATAGGGCATCTGATGACGTCATCAGGGTGTCATGTAAAGTACATAGGGCATCTGATGACGTCATCAGGATGTCATGTAAAAAGTACATAGGGCATCTGATGACGTCATCAGGGTGTCATGTAAAGTACATAGGCATCTGATGACGTCATCAGGGTGTCATGTAAGTACATAGGGCATCTGATGACGTCATCAGGATGTCATGTAAAGTACATAGGGCATCTGATGACGTCATCAAGGTGTCATGTAAAGTACATAGGGCATCTGATGACGTCATCAAGATGTCATGTAAAGTACATAGGGCATCTGATGACGTCATCAAGATGTCATGTAAAGTACATAGGGCATCTGATGACGTCATCAAGATGTCATGTAAAGTACATAGGGCATCTGATGACGTCATCAGGGTGTCATGTAAAGTACATAGGGCATCTGATGACGTCATCAGGATGTCATGTAAAGTACATAGGGCATCTGATGACGTCATCAGGGTGTCATGTAAAGTACATAGGGCATCTGATGACGTCATCAGGGTGTCATGTAAAGTACATAGGGCATCTGATGACGTCATCAGGTGTCATGTAAAGTACATAGGGCATCTGATGACGTCATCAGGGTGTCATGTAAGGTACATAGGGCATCTGATGACGTCGTCAGGGTGGCATCTAAAGTACATAGGGCATCTGATGACGTCATCAGGTGTCATGTAAAGTACATAGGCATCTGATGACGTCATCAGGGTGCCATGTAAAGTACATAGGGCATCTGATGACGTCATCAGGATGTCATGTAAAGTACTTAGAGCATCTGATGACGTCATCAAGATGTCATGTAAAGTACACAGGGCATCTGATGACGTCATCAGGGTGTCATGTAAAGTACATAGGGCATCTGATGACGTCATCAGGATGTCATGTAAAGTACATAGGGCATCTGATGACGTCATCAGGGTGTCATGTAAAGTACATAGGGCATCTGATGACGTCATCAGGATGTCATGTAAAGTACATAGGGCATCTGATGACGGCATCAGGGTGTCATGTAAAGTACATAGGGCATCTGATGACGTCATCAGGATGTCATGCAAAGTCCATAGGGCATCTGATGACGTCATCAGAATGTCATGTAAAGTACATAGGGCATCTGATGACGTCATCAGGGTGTCATGTAAAGTACATAGAGCATCTGATGACGCCATCAGGGTGTCATGTAAAGTACATAGGGCATCTGATGACGTCATCAGGGTGTCATGTAAAGTACATAGGGCATCTGATGACGTCATCAGGGTGTCATGTAAAGTACATAGGGCATCTGATGACGTCATCAGGGTGTCATGTAAAGTACATAGGGCATCTGATGACGCCATCAGGGTGTCATGTAAAGTACATAGGACATCTGATGACGTCATCAGGGTGTAATGTAAAGTACATAGGGCATCTGATGACATCATCAGGATGTCATGTAAAGTACATAGGGCATCTGATGACGTCATCAGGATGTCATGTAAAGTACATAGGGCATCTGATGACGTCATCAGGGTGTCATGTAAAGTACATAGGGCATCTGATGACGTCATCAGGATGTCATGTAAAGTACATAGGGCATCTGATGACGTCATCAGGGTGTCATGTAAAGTACATAGGGCATCTGATGACGTCATCAGGGTGTCATGTAAAGTACATAGGGCATCTGATGACGTCATCAGGGTGTCATGTAAAGTACATAGGGCATCTGATGACGTCATCAGGGTGTCATGTAAAGTACATAGGGCATCTGATGACGCCATCAGGGTGTCATGTAAAGTACATAGGGCATCTGATGACGTCATCAGGGTGTCATGTAAAGTACATAGGGCATCTGATGACGTCATCAGGATGTCATGTAAAGTACATAGGCATCTGATGACGTCATCACGGTGTCATGTAAAGTACATAGGGCATCTGATGACGTCATCAGGGTGTCATGCAAAGTACATAGGGCATCTGATGACGCCATCAGGGTGTCATGTAAAGTACATAGGGCATCTGATGACGTCATCAGGGTGTCATGTAAAGTACATAGGCATCTGATGACGCCATCAGGGTGTCATGTAAAGTACATAGGCATCTGATGACGTCATCAGGGTGTCATGTAAAGTACATACGGCATCTGATGACGCCATCAGGTGTCATGTAAAGTACATGGGGTATCTGATGACGCCATCAGGATGTCATGTAAAGTACATAGGGCATCTGATGACGTCATCAGGGTGTCATGTAAAGTACATAGGGCATCTGATGACGTCATCAGGATGTCATGTAAAGTACATAGGGCATCTGATGACGTCATCAGGGTGTCATGTAAAGTACATAGGGCATCTGATGACGTCATCAGGGTGTCATGTAAAGTACATAGGGCATCTGATGACGTCATCAGGGTGTCATGTAAAGTACATAGGGCATCTGATGACGTCATCAGGGTGTCATGTAAAGTACATAGGGCATCTGATGACGCCATCAGGGTGTCATGTAAAGTACATAGGGCATCTGATGACGTCATCAGGGTGTCATGTAAAGTACATAGGGCATCTGATGACATCATCAGGGTGTCATGTAAAGTACATAGGGCATCTGATGACGTCATCAGGGTGTCATGTAAAGTACATAGGGCATCTGATGACGCCATCAGGGTGTCATGTAAAGTACATAGGGCATCTGATGACGTCATCAGGGTGTCATGTAAAGTACATAGGGCATCTGATGACGTCATCAGGATGTCATGTAAAGTACATAGGGCATCTGATGACGTCATCAGGTGTCATGTAAATTACATAGGGCATCTGATGACGTCATCAGGATGTCATGTAAAGTACATAGGGCATCTGATGACGTCATCAGGGTGTCATGTAAAGTACATAGGGCATCTGATGACGTCATCAGGGTGTCATGTAAAGTACATAGGGCATCTGATGACGTCATCAGGGTGTCATGTAAAGTACATAGGGCATCTGATGACGTCATCAGGTGTCATGTAAAGTACATAGGGCATCTGATGACGCCATCAGGGTGTCATGTAAAGTACATAGGGCATCTGATGACGTCATCAGGGTGTCATGTAAAGTACATAGGGCATCTGATGACGTCATCAGGATGTCATGTAAAGTACATAGGGCATCTGATGACGTCATCAGGGTGTCATGTAAAGTACATAGGGCATCTGATGACGTCATCAGGATGTCATGTAAAGTACATAGGGCATCTGATGACGTCATCAGGGTGGCACGTAAAAGTACATAGGGCATCTGATGACGTCATCAGGTGTCATGTAAAGTACAGTAGGGCATGTGATGACGTCATCAGGGTGTCATGTAAAGTACATAGGGCATCTGATGACGTCATCAGGGTGTCATGTAAAGTACATAGGGCATCTGATGACGCCATCAGGGTGTCATGTAAAGTACATAGGGCATCTGATGACGTCATCAGGGTGTCATGTAAAGTACATAGGGCATCTGATGACGTCATCAGGTGTCATGTAAAGTACATAGGGCATCTGATGACGTCATCAGGGTGTCATGTAAAGTACATAGGGCATCTGATGACGCCATCAGGGTGTCATGTAAAGTACATAGGGCATCTGATGACGTCATCAGGGTGTCATGTAAAGTACATAGGGCATCTGATGACGTCATCAGGATGTCATGTAAAGTACATAGGGCATCTGATGACGTCATCAGGGTGTCATGTAAAGTACATAGGGCATCTGATGACGTCATCAGGATGTCATGTAAAGTACATAGGGCATCTGATGACGTCATCAGGGTGTCATGTAAAGTACATAGGGCATCTGATGACGTCATCAGGGTGTCATGTAAAGTACATAGGGCATCTGATGACGTCATCAGGGTGTCATGTAAAGTACATAGGGCATCTGATGACGTCATCAGGGTGTCATGTAAAGTACATAGGGCATCTGATGACGCCATCAGGGTGTCATGTAAAGTACATAGGGCATCTGATGACGTCATCAGGGTGTCATGTAAAGTACATAGGGCATCTGATGACGTCATCAGGGTGTCATGTAAAGTACATAGGGCATCTGATGACGTCATCAGGGTGTCATGTAAAGTACATAGGGCATCTGATGACGTCATCAGGGTGTCATGTAAAGTACATAGGGCATCTGATGACGTCATTAGGATGTCATGTAAAGTACATAGGGCATCTGATGGCGTCATCAGGATGCCATGTAAAGTACATAGGGCATCTGATGACGTCATCAGGGTGTCATGTAAAGTACATAGGGCATCTGATGACGTCGTCAGGATGTCACGTAAAGTACATAGGGCATCTGATGACGTCATTAGGATGTCATGTAAAGAACATAGTGCATCTGATGACGTCATCATGGTGTCATGTAAAGTACATAGGGCATCTGATGACGTCATCAGGACGTCGTGGAAAGTGAGTAGCGCTTAATTCGTAGCGTGCGCAACAAGTTTGTTGCTTACTGATTATTATAGCAATCAATGCTATTTGAAAAATATTGAAGATTTTTTCATAGATATTACTTTGTAATATCAATAAAAGTGAACAATTCTATCAAAAGGGGTCTTTAAGCGAAAGAGGTTTGGTTGGCGTCAGAAACGTCCCAACAAAGAGAACAATAGGTAAGTAGATTGAGGAGAGTCTACAAAAAGTGAACAATATTCTCTGAGAGTAATTTTTCTTGGTGAACACTTCTTAACAGCGAAAACAAACCGTTGCGGTGTTCTACACAGAAGCTTTCTGTGGTTTCCAATAATGGTCTTGATTACGCAAGAACCGTTTAAACGTATGTGCATGTAAACCTAACTCTTACCATCAGAATAGAAGATGACGTCGCAAAGACTTAGACAGACGGTTAGGTCTTGCTGTAAGGAGAAGCAAAACAATAAAATAGAAATACAGCATTAAGCAAGAGTAATCCCGTAAAATCTCGCTAAACGAATAGAAGTGCTTTTTCCGAAAGACACTATACTCATCATCGTAAAATGCCACAACGGTTTGTTTCCGCTGTTAAGAAGTGTTCACCAAGAAAAATTACTCTCAGAGAATATTGTTCACTTTTTGTAGACTCTCCTCAATCTACTTACCTATTGTTCTCTTTTTGTTGGGACGTTTCTGACGCCAACCAAACCTCTTTCGCTTGGAAGACCCCTTTTTGATAGAATGTTGATTGATTTGGTTCAGGGTATACTCTTCTGGAAAGAGGTTTGAATTAGCCTTTTTTAAGAATTGTATACCCCAGGCTTTTCACTTTTGGTTCAACATTTTCACACCCACCCCCCAAATTTGCAGATTTTCGAGCATTTTTACGTCTCAATTGTCCAGCGGAACAGTGCGATAGAGTTATCGTAAAATTTTCGGTCCAGAAACCGGAAAAGTGGTGAAGCCTTCCGAAAAATTGGGAAATTATAATGTCGGTCTGTAAGTTTTGCGGTATTTTTGGATCATCACGGGGGTCACAGATCGGTGCTATCGAAAGCCTCTGGCTACTGTCTCATCGATCTTGGCCACGCCCATTTTTTTCGCGCCGCAACGTTTTTGAATACACAGAGAATACGTGATTCAAACTGGCCCAGGACGCAGCTGGGCCAAGGTACTGCACGAGGTGTGGTGTGAAAGAAGGCGGACTTCACCCAGACCCCCTTCCAGGAGCGTGATTTGGTAAAACGTTTGGCGATTTTCTCAGAACCTCTTCGCTATAGCGTGACTTTGTGTTTTTTTTTGTTAAATTCAAAAAAGAGGAGAATTTTTTGTAAATTTAAAGGTATAACAGCATTCTTCATTAAAATATTGATCGTGAAGGCAGTGTTCACGATAAATCTCGTCCTCGAGGTTTCAGTGTTGTGCACTAAGTTCGCAGACGCTGGAGAGGATAGGGTCGAAGAAAGCGGGAAATGCGGACCAGAAATCAATAGAAACGACTTTGAAAGTTATCCCGGTGCGCCTACCTATCCCGTTCCCCCGTTCGGAGGAGCTTGTGGCGCCGCACACGTTTCGATGGCGAATTGACAAGCAACTCTGCCGCGTCCAGCCTGATCGATTCGCGCGGATTTCGCGATTAGCGCTTGTTGCTTGCTGAGCGTTGCGGAAACTGACAGGGCCAGTAAGCTCGCTTACGCCCTAAACGTTAGAGGCTGTTATTTTAACTTATTCTGGACGTTTTTCTTCACTGTTTCCTCACTGTTAGTTACCTCACAATCAAACAATCCCATTTTTGGGTCGAACTCGAACGCGATATTCATCGTGAATACTGACTTTAAGCAGTGAATACCCCCATTCTGACTGGAAGTTCTGCTCGGTCTCTCGGCGGAGCTCAGACACCCCCAAGCAGTTCAGATCCCCCTATGGAGTTCCCCCCCGCGCCGAAGCCCGAGTAGGACCTTGTGACCGATCTCGACGGAGCTACGACCCCTATATTTTGGTGACCATAATTCTCGAGTTTTCTAATGTCCGAAATTTTCGCTAACCCACTTTATTAGATGAAAACTTTGTCTAAAATTTTAAAGAAAGACCCTTTCCCATTTTTGCACCTTCTCTTTTTTTGGGCCGAATCATTTACGACCCCCGTACACCCTCTTCACCTCTGGTCACAACCGCGCCGGACCTAGGGTGGCCGTTGTTGTCTACTTCTCAACGGGTGGTGAGAGGGGGGAGCGGTTAGCAAAAAATTTCGAGAAAAATTGAAAATTTTGGGTTGAGATCGTAAGAATTGCTTCGAAAAAGACAAAATCAGGGGAGGGGATCGGGGAAAAATTCCGGAATCGTAAATCGTTATAATTTCGTCCAAGAATGGAACTTGGAGAAAATCCTTCAATGTTTTTTCGGAAGTTTTACTAGGCAGAGGGTGGGGCTCGCAGCTCCGCTGAAGGCCAGCGCGACCTTCGCAGGAACTGCCTACGGTCGTGTTTTCGCAATAAATTTAGCTTTTTTTATTGAAGGAAAAATTTCCAAATCAAACTGAACTTTTTTGTTGTTTTGAATTAGGCTAGTTTTGTTTGTCAACCGAACGCAGCAGATTTGGGGCATATTTCAAACCAGATCGAACGACTTTACCTCCTCACTGGGTACTTTTCAGTGTGATTTGAACCATTCACTAAAGTTTGGACAGAGGGTTCAGCGGATCTTGGTGTCCGACCTCAGCAGGGCTACGACCCCCACGGTGCAGCGGGGTTGTGACTGGAGGCAAAGAGGGACGGTGGAGGGTCGCACAAATGTCGCCCTTGTTAATGAAAAATTTGCTAAAATGCGGTGGAATCATATAATTTCTAAACTAGATATTCGCATGAAGGTAAAAAGAAGAAGGAGAAGAGAAGAAGGATAAGGTGTGGTTCGTAAAAATTCGCCAATTTTTCTCCGTAAATGTCAACGAAGGGGGTCGTAGCTCCGCTGAAATCGGTCACAAAACCCCGCTGGTCACAGCTCTTTACTTTTCCAGAACAAAGCCCTTCATTAAAGTAGGACAAGTTAATCAGCGCAGCTTCGTGTCTGACCTTAGCAGCACTACGACCCCCGGGTCCAGTGCGGTTGTGAACTTTCGCAACGGGGAACGGTGGGGTCGTAAAAGTTCTGCTCGTAAAAAAGAAAAAAATCTGTTAACTTGTGGTGGGGACCTCCGTTTTTCATTGACTGGTGGGACATCAACTTGTGGTGGGGACCTCCGGTGAGAACACATTTTTCAGAATGATTCGTGCATTTTTTATCGTGGGGTCGTCAATCCTGCGAGAACTTTGTCAGTGTGCTACTGGACCCTGCTTTGCTGACCCACGGACACGCTATTATATGGCTATTTCACGGCTAATTCATGTGTGTATCTTTTGCGGATATTTAGCGACTAATTACCCTCAATTACGCGGATATTTCGCGTAAAGTTTCCGACCGCGGTTTTTCGCGAATACTTGCCGTTCATTGCGCGGCTATCGAGGTTATTTTGCAGATTTTGGCGTAATCATCCCCGCGTTGTCGCGAATTCGTTGTGGGTATTCTATTTCGCGGCTAATCGGCGTCTCTTCCGCGGCTCCCTCCTGGTCTCGGTTTTTTCCGCTTTTTTTCCGCTGAGGCTTGTTGCCTATCAGGCGGCTTACCCGCGAACACTTCGCAGGTAAGCGTTCGGGGGGGGCCTAGTGCTGCAAACTTGGGTAATTCAATTGACGTCATTACCGGCATCCTAGTCCGTTGTATGCTACGTTTCCCGGAGGATAATAACAAAGATGATGGTGTTGAAATAATGATTTTCACGCGGCTATTAAAACGCTCGTTCTTTTGAACTACTGATGAGGGGTAATCGCTTCACATTCTCGAGGTCAGCTGCACCAGAATTTGTCAGCCCTCTGACAACCCTCTTGTTAGGGTTTCTCTGAAATACTCTGAATACCCTTTTCGCTAAATTCGCTCCAATTATGCATGCGAATGGTTTATATAATGCATATCCCCACGTTACATGCGGATGGACAACGGCCGGTGGTGTTGGTAGGCTCGCTGAGCCAATGTATCGATAAACAGCCGCGCAGCTGCACTGCACTGTCTTAGGCTTTATTCATACTCTTCAACGCCGGCGCATTACGCGCGAGTGTGACGCGTGAGTTTGATTCGCCTGACTTCACGCCGGCGCGGCACGCGCGAGACATGCGCTGCTACGGCCGTAACTAAGGAATAATTATTTTCATTATTAATCCATCATCAGTTTCATTCCGCTCCATAGTGATTACTTTCAGTACTATACTGTGCTACCATGTCAGTGAACGCGTGTAGATAATTAGCTTGTTTGGGAAAGTTAAGGCCCAATCTATTCCGCTCCGCCATGCGTCGCCGCTGGAGTACTCACAGCCTCCGCAAGCACGTCGCGCGCTGGCGTAGAGGAGTATAAATAGCGCTTTATTTTCCCCGTCATATCTATTCCCTCTTCTCATTTCTCCCCCTTTTAATGTCTCCTAGTTTTTTTTTCGCCTATATACCAAACAATCTCGTTTCAGTCGTTTCTTTCGTTTTATATGCGTTCGAATATAATTCGCGTGTTGCTTGGGTTTTTATCCAGTTCTTTCAGGTGTTAATTTTGGCCGGTGATCCGCTCGAGAGTTGAATCGCTCCTAAAGGGATGGACCCCGATAGGATGGATCAAGCGTCTGTGATAATGCGGTGCTTGGATGAACGCCAAATGTTCGTCGTCGCAAAAGGAACCTGTTCATTTTGAGGTTTCGGAAGGCTCGCATGAAAACGATTGTTGAAGATTGGAAAGAAGAAATGGGAGTCATGAAGAAGCGAACCCGAGTTAGCCGGAATGCGACCCTGATGCTGTATTTGCGAGAGAAAAAGATGCAGGGAAGGAATGGGCGGAATTACCAAAATTGACCGGATTTAAATGGTGACATCTCGATGAAATCTGCTCCATCATTCAGCAAGTAAGGTTAACGACAAACTAGCTCCCCTGTTCCGTGCGTCCTCCTGTTAAATGCACAAAGCTCCACGATCTGTTGAGAGCAAAACTTCACCTGGAGCTGTTTAAAATATCAGTTGGAAAACAGCACCCTCAAATCCAACTCATCATTTTTGCGTGTGAATTGGTTATTTGCTTTTATAAAGTAGATCAACCGCGACAGTTCGATTGGCCACAAGACTCCTAGCGAAGTACAAGACCTCAGCAGGAAGCTGTTCATGTATACCAAAGAAGATAGCATAAGGAGCTTTATCGGATATTTCAATCCGCCAGCTCACGATGTCATTCTTCCACGCAACGATATCTCAGGCAAACCATCGCTCCGAGCGGGATCGGAGAGCGACCCGAGCGGCGCTGTCTCTCCGCTCCGAGCGAAAATTAGCCATCTACTCGGGCCACAGCAGCCGCTCTCGGGGCGACAGCAGTACCGCTCGGAGCGATCTTCGGTCCCAGTTGGCACTGCGTGGCTCTTCGGGCGAACGAGCCTAGCTTCACTGATGGCTTCTCTTCGCTTATTTACTCGTTTCTGCATCTGTATTTCGCTCTCTTTCTTCTTCCCTCTTCTCCCAGTCCTTTTCTTCCTCTCCTGTTCCCTCATTTTCCCCACTTCTTCCCTAAGTCTCAAGAATCAATTCTTTTCTATCTAACGCTGCCTTCCACTCAGGGATGAGCGGAATCAAAATTCAAAGTTTCGGAAATCGGTTTTCGGGTTTCGGAACAGAAATTTTTTTCGGTTTTCGAAAATCGGGTGCGAAACGCCCAAAAAATGCGCGAAACTTCGGTTTTCGGAACGCGAAACGCGGAAACTTTTAAAAATCTCAGACTTCCCTAGTGTCTAATTGTCAGAAGCACATTTGGTTAAAGGAAACAATATTTTGAAGAGATTCTGTCTGAATGAATTACCAACTATGCAACTCCAGTAGAACATCTGGATACATATAGAAATCGATCCCGAAAAATACACAGATTTATGTGCTATACTTTATATTATCCCCTAGAGAAAGGAAAAGTCGTTGTCAGAACTAATGTGTGAGACCGAACAGTAAAAAATTTTCAATACATAGTTTAGCTCTCTCGCAAAAGTAATGGTTTGCTGATGTCATATTTACGAGAAAGTTGAGGTCAAAAGAGTCAAAAAAATGACCTGGAACATTTATAAAAAATATTCGGCTCACAATGACCTAGCGTAAACAAGAATTTGGGAATTGCAGTGAGTTGATTACAAAGGCGTTTTGGTGGTCGAACATGGACCAATTATAGATAAGTAAATACAGACAAGGGACCGGATTCTACAAGCTTCTCTATTAAACTTATCAAAGCATAGTCAAGCACGATATGAATTGGAGCGCTGCGGTTTCCCAGCTTCACTAGTGTTGACTGCCGTACAATAACCTTGAAAATGTTTTACTACATATCCTTCATTTCCCCGCTACTCGCAGTCATATTATCACAATCGTAGATGCGAAACGGTTGTTTTTTGAAAATTTCATGAAGAAATCATTCTCAAAACCGCACCGCTTCTATGATAGTAATACAGAAAGGGGCGAGTAGCGGGGAATTGAAGGCTACAGTACCCCGCTAAGTTTTGTAAAAACGGGGAGCATTTCCCAAGCTTTGCAAAAAAAAACGTCCGATGTAACTTCTTAAACGAGGACGTTTCAGAAAACGCTATCATATTCACAGCTCGAAATTCTACCCAATAAATTGCTTTGTGGACCGAAGTTCACTGCAATCGCTTTGTTGTTGAGTAAAGTTGCTTTTGCGGTCGTTTCTCAAAAACGTCGCGTGCGGTAAAGTGCTGCGTAACTTTGAGTAGTAATTGCACAAGTAATAGGAGAGCAATCTCTGTGTTTTCTCCGTAAATAAGATGAAGGTGGAGGTATCTTAAGATCTGCGCAAGTTGAATTTTCGAACTCCTTCATTTATCAGTCTGGGGCTTTCGCTACAGAAGTCAGATTATTCAAGAAGCTTCCGAGCATGTTTAATGAAGAATTTTGAATACTAAACCTGCACAAATCTCGAGATTACCCCCCTTTCATATAACTCGCAAAGAATACATAGAGATTGCTTTTATATTACTTGTACAATTACTACTCAAAGTTTCGCCGCGCGCGACGCTTTTGAGAAACGATTACAAAAACAATTTCACTCGAAAACAAAACGATTTTAGGGAGCTTCAACCCACAATGCACATTATTACGTAGGATTTTGAGCTGTGAATATGATGGCGTTTTCAGAATCCAAAAACGTCTTTATTCAAAAAAGTTATAAGCATCGGACGTTTTTTGCCTTTTTCTTGCCAAGTTTCGCTAGTGCTCCCCGTTTTTACAGAACTTCGCGCGCGTATTGTACTTTCATAGCACCTTTGGTTTTGTTTTATTAAGTGCAACGGAGAAGCTTGTAAAATCCTATCTTTCGTCTTTTACTTTCGACAAATGGTCTATGATTGATCAATTTTGAAAGAGTCGAAACCTCTGACAGCTTTTGCCTTCGGTGAGTCTTGGAGCGTAAAACTGTTTTAAAAAAGGCACAATCGTGGGCGAAATCCTATCAGTGACGGTGCTGGTTTTCATTAGATTTCATTTTTACGGGCGACGGAGCGTCGGGTGGCTCATAATAACGTGCTTATATGTTTCTAAATGTCTTCGACCTCAATTTTGAAGTGCCGTTAAATTTGAGCTATCAACTATCAATAGAAGATTTGATGTAATGTCAAAACATTCAAATCAGTTCAGAGAAATCATTGGGAAAATTCTCAATAAGAAGTCGCGATATTTTGTTCCGCATTTTCCGCGCTCCGCAGCACTTTCTGCGGTTTTCGGAAGGCGGAACGCGGAAGGTCAAAAACGCGCGAAACTGCGGGTTTCGGAACGCGAAACGCGGAATTCCGCTCATCCCTGCATGGGACCGTTTTCAAGATAGGCGGAAAAACAGAAAAACGATTTTTATCGTAAACACTGCCTTTAACGAGGCAATCGTCAAGTTGTTGGAATAGTGGATGTTAAGTTGTTGAAAAACTTCTGAGAAGACGGACTCCGAGCATTGAGCGTTCGAATCGGCGTTGTCTATAACGGAGGGCGATAGCAACCTCCTTAGTCCATACTATACTTCGGCGACTCGACAAAAATTCCGAATAATCGAGTTTTCGACTAACTCGATTTTTCAGAATTTCGAATAATCGAGTTTTCGACTAACTCGAATTCTCAAAATTTCGAATAATCGAGTTTTCCACTAATTCGATTTTTCAAAATTTCGAATGATCGAGTAGTCGAATTGACTCGATTTTTCGAATAATCGAATGATCAAGTTTTCGGACAACTCATTTTTTGCAAATCTCGACAATTGAAATTCTAAAACACCTTATTTCGAGTGTTTTACTCGAATCACTCTACTTTTCTTGAACCAGGAGCGTACCGCAATTCTGTCAGCCTCACCTCTTATCGTACTGCGTTCTATCACCAGTGCCATCTCGGTGTTTTACCCGAACGAGTGTTGCCTATCAGATTAACACAAAGCTATAAGGTAGTTGACGGTGTCCTATTTTGCGCCGCTTTCCAAATCTGCACAGCATGAGAGCGCTGGACCGGGGGGAACGATCACGATAGCATCATGGCACGAGCACGGGAATGACCACGGGTGGGTCGATCGGGTAACTTTCGCGGGACGTGGGCGGATCGCGGGACAAGGGGAAGACGAGCGCGGCACAATCGCGGATTGCGGTACCGGCGTGAAAGATGCTCTCACGAGGGAACTATTATTAGTTGCTCCGGCCATTCCGATTGAAGTGTACTTTCCCAAAGTTTTTGACGTAGAATCCAAGTGCGCTCTTTGAAGCTGCCTAAAACCACTCTGTAAAAAGTTGTAGGCTCTTTTCGCCAGAATTCCGCACCTCTTGTACGTTCCAAAACGCGCTTTAGTCTTTGGGGAATCTGGAATCGGACCTCATAATAGGTGCTCAGCGCCCAAACCAGGGGCGTGCGTTTTTCGTTTAACGATTTTTCGGTTTTTTCGTTTTTCGTTCCTTTCTGTTTATAAAAGTGTTCCAGATTTGACCTGGATCCCAGGTCGGTTATTTGGGGCGAATCTGGGGTTTACTTGTTTACGGCTGTCCACGACTTGCTTCGTTCAAAGCTTCGCACCATGTAAAACGTTCGAGGGCAGAACGCGACTTCTGAGACTTGCGGATTTCTACAACAGATGTGGCTCATATTGTTTTTCGAAGGGTGCTTTGGAGTGTTTAGCACGAACCTAAGGTCCAGTTGACGATTTCTGACAGATTACGGTGGGTATACGGCAATTTAGTCAGACTTTCGCGGAACGGAAGCGATTCGACTCAGCATTTGTTCCTGGGGGTTATTCGGGGAGCTGAATACGACTTTGATAATCATTTATCGGTTTTCGAATTATTAAGATGAATTTTCCCTCCTCAATAGCATGGCACATACCGCAACCTATAGTATACCTCAGCATTTTGACAAACGGACCCCAGATTCGTGTTCAGCACCTTAGACCACCTCTACATACAAGTGTTGAGCAAAATGCGGAACTTTTTTTCCAGAGCACCTCAAGAAATTCTATGAGGGGGTACCCTTGCCTAGTCGCCAAGCTTCCGAAAACGCATATAACTTTTTTCAGAGTGCTTTTAGGCAGCTGCAAGGAGCGCACTCGGATTCTACGCTCAAAATGGTTTTAGAAAAGTGCATTTCGTATGGAATGACCACGCAGACTAAAAGTGGTTCCCTTGTCAGAGTAGGACTGTTGGAACCAACACTTATTTTTTAATGTCCGTTAGTAAATTCCAAAGGCGAAATTCCAAATCTTAC
The DNA here is from genome assembly GCA_029168955.1 of Aplectana chamaeleonis. Classification (NCBI taxonomy): domain Eukaryota; kingdom Metazoa; phylum Nematoda; class Chromadorea; order Rhabditida; family Cosmocercidae; genus Aplectana; species Aplectana chamaeleonis. Next base: position 64,587 of record JAPDOI010001085.1, read on the forward strand.
GAAAACCGAACAAATTTCATTACTGGGGAGGAATGCAACTGAGGCCCCCGTCATAGTCGGTGGATCTACTGAGTCCCACCGGGTCGATACGCATCGAATTCGTGGAAGACGGGTGCAAAAAAATCAACCGACTGAGTCCGACTGCGACCGTCTGATGCCCACCGCATTCCCCGGTCGATACTGATGGTTCTCATGCGTACAAGGGCGGGGCCAATGCACCGACTGAGTCCCACTGAGTCCCACCGAAACCATCCTCACCCCACCCGGTCGATATAGGTGTTTCTCACGTGATTTGGGTGCATTTTTTTCGGCCGACTGCGACCTGCCTAGTCCCGCCGCATCTCGACTCTCGTCGTCTGCGCTCTGCCCCACCTGCTGCTGATACGGAAATCAGATTCAGACATGTTGAAAACAAGAAAAATCAGCCATCAAACACGTTCCGATTGACAGCTGAGGTGATAATCGTCACTATCAATTGCGTGTTTCGCAGAGGAACTGGTTGGCGCTGGGGGCAACCGGACTCAGTGGGACTCAGCAGGTTTTTCCACCCCGAATTCATTCGGACTCAGTCGGACTCAGCAGGTTTTTCGACAAAGTCTGACCGGGGCCTCAGAGGGATCACAGCATAAATGAGCAAGCGAAAATCTCCCTTGGAGACTAAAACAGTGGAAATAGCCGGGCGTGAGTTTAACAATAATCACAGTAACACACAGTCACGACATATAGTCGTCTATTTCGAGATCTTCTAAACTCATGGAGGAGTCTCCGCCATCATAGTCCGCAAACACGTCTTCGAAAACTGGTGGCTCAGTTTCGGTTAACTATCATCTGTTTTCGAATATGATTTATTTCTGTTCGTCGCGTGCGTCTGCTTGCGTACGCTTCTTCTCCCCACAATTTCTCGTTGTGTCTACCCTCGCTCCGCACAAGCGCGCGAGGGAACAGAGTAAATCTGGCTCGGAACCATAGGATACATTAAGTAATTTACCTGACGGTGATTTTTTTGACTCGAAATAGTCGACTATCGAGTTCATTCGACTATTAGGGTCTATCGAATAATCGAGTCTTCGACTAACTCGAAATTCCAAAATTTCGAATAATCGAGTCTTCGACTAAGTCGATTTTTCAAAATTTCGAATATTTGAGTTTTCGACTAAGTCGATTTTTCAAAATTTCGAATAATCGAGTAGTCGAATGACTCGATGTCGACTGTTTCAGTCGATACCAAGACTCGATGACTCGACTCGACATAAATATATTCCATACCCAAGTGCATCCATACAGAACTACTGGTAGTATGCAAGTGTTGACCAGTTTTCTCTTCAATGCGTTTGCAACACTAGGAGATCTTATTGTTAGGAATAAACGATGTTTGCAGAAAGTTGGTCGACCTGCTTGAACGCGTCGCTGAATTTCTTTCACTGGGTTTCTCGGATACGACGACAGGTGGCTCAGAGAAGCAAACTCGGTAACGTGTTGTATGCGTTCTCCATTTAGAAGTACTTCTTCTTGTATGTCGGTCGCACTGCTGTTTACATTCATACATTTCGATTTTTTCAAGTTCATCTCTAGTCCAACTTGCCCCGAAGCCTCCACAAGGTCGCTAGCCATTGATTGAAGTTCTTCCCAGTCGCGAGCTAGCAAGACAACGTCGTCTGCATATGCAAGGTAGGACAGGAGCTTCTCATTCAGCCGAATACCTCTTCTTGAAAAATTCATACTGTTCATCACGTATTGAAGGATCAAGATGAAGAGAAGTGGAGATAAAGAATCTCCTTATCGGACGCCTCGCTGTACGTCAATTTCTGCTAAATGCTCACCGATGCGTATGGCTGCACTCCCATTAGCATACAACAGTTGAATAGTTTTGATCAGATTGTCATCGACACCAAACTTCTCCAAGGCCTGCCACACTGCCCGTAATTCCACACTGTAGAAGGCTTTCTTAAAATCAACGAACATTAGGCACGACGAAATGTTGAACTCGTGAGATTTCTCTAAAATTTCATTTAATGTGTGCATACGATCTACTGTAGAGAAATTCTTACGGAACTCGACTTGTTCTATTGAGAGTATCGACCGTTCGGTGACGAATTTTTCTAGACGATCGCCATTAACCTTTTTCATGACTTTATAGATCGTTGACAGAAGGGAGGTGGGTCGGTAATTCGTGACATCCGTTGGATCTCCGTTTTTGTGAAGCAAGATAGTGTCGGCGAATGCCAGTTCCTTCGGGACAGTCTTCGACGTGATAATTGCATTGAGAAAGTTGCAGATGGGCTGGGAAAGGGTGCTAGAGAGAGATCGCAGAGTGAATGATTGAACATGATCGTGACCGGGAGCAGACCGTACTTTCCTGGTTTTCAACGCTTCTTCAACTTCAGCAGGGAGCAATGGGAAATCAATCGGGCCAGAGGGTGGAGCTTGGGGACCATGTGGAGATCGATTCAGGCGGTTGTAGAACGATTTCGCGACATCAACGGTTTCCGATAGCGGGTCTGATTGGGCCAATGCGGGATCTTTAGGGCTTCTGCGCAGTACGGTGAGAGGTCTGTAGGAGTAAACAAGTTCTTGAGGTCCGGCTCGAAGTTTACCAGATTGCACAGCTTTGCTAAGGATGATAAGATGGCGTTGTAGTAGATCATCATGCAGTGATTTTCGTACAAGCTTGCAAACCTCAGCATTTTCTATAGCTTGCACGCGCGACGTCATACCATATTTCAGGTCGTGCGGTAGACGGAATAATTGTCGTGTGCGTTCAGAAACACGTGGGATTAAGGGTTCGTACCTTGTGGCTTGGTCTGTTGCCTTGCTGATAACTCGTTTCAGCGAGGCGTAGTCTTCGTTTATGTTCCCACTAAATACAATAGCATCTAGCAGTTGTTGCGTCCATGTGCGCAGCAGAGACTTGTCCAAAATCCTGGTACCTTTGTAGGGTCGTGCGATTCGTTTCGTTTGTCTGAGGCGCAGAGTGTAGCGAACAAGTCGATGGTCGCTTCATGCATTTATGGAGCTCAGTACATTTACGTCGTTGACTTCACGGATGTTTCGGACAAGTACATAATCGATTTCTTTCTTCAGTCCAAAAGCGTTATTTTGCCACGTCCAGCAAAGTTGCTTCTTCTTCTGGAAAAATAAGTTGGCAAGGTAAAGACGTCTTTCTTCACAGAATTCCGCTAGCGTACTTCCTCGGTGGTTTCGTGGCTCTGCGGCATGGCAACCCACGAAGTTTTCATCTCCTTCGCGTACTTCGGGTGTGGCATTGAAATCGCCGATAACGATTGAGTGAGCGCTTCTTCGTTGATCGATGGCACGGGCTAGATCATCAATGAAGGCTTGATTGTCTTGATCCTCATAACCAGAATGGGGAGCATGGGTCTGGATCAGTCGCCAAGTTTCTCTGTTATTGATCTTCACTAGCAACTCGATTATGCGATCCGAGTGGAAAAAGCATTTGCAGGAATTGTTGAGTGTTGAGTGCGACTCCGCTCATCGTTCTTTCAGGTCAGGGCGTTCTTTCAGGAAAAAATTGAGAATGTTTACCATCACGGTCCTTCTTTTGGGTCAGATTAGGAAAACGTTCTCCCCTCTTCTCTAATGCATAAAAACAGAATTTTTCGTGGTTGGAAAGGATTTAACTTCATTTATACTCTTAACCGTCTCGATAGGCCATGAGGAGTATGACCTAACACAGATGAAGGCATAAAGATACATTTTTGAACAAATAAAAGTTTGAACACCAGAGGGGAATAGAAAAAGCCACATGAAAGAAAATGCGGAATTCGGTAGCGTGAAAATGTCTGCAAAGGTTCAAATAGGGCTCTGTGGGTTCTAATAGGGCTTATTCTTGCAATGCAGGCGACATAACGTCGGCATGGATCCGGAAGAGACTTTGCGTTCACTGTTGCAGGTTGGCGCAAACTCGGTGCCTTATGCTAAAACATAGGTGCACCGAGCTTGCGCCAACCTCCAATAGGGAACGCGGAGTCTCTTCCGGATCCACGCCGATGTTATGTGTCGACTGGGAGAGAAAAAAAAGTTACCTAAAGTTTATCGGTAAAAATTTCGGTAAATTTCAAGATTGAGTAAATCGGTAAAAGAAAATTCACCAAAAAATTCCGTTAAATTCGGAAAATCGGTAAATCGGTAAATGGTAAATGCACACCCCTGAACGAAACCTGATTAATATCAGAACCGATCTAGGGAATTTACCGCTACGTTACAACACGGTGGTGCACAACCTACGCGGTGTCACAAAACCCAAAACTACCTTACCAAACTTTATTGAAAACCTCGAGGCATTCACCTTTCTCAGTTCGCGTCCCACCGATGGTTGTTCGTTGACTACAATACAACCTTTCCCCGTCGGAGTTGATTTTGCTTCTTAAAATCTTAAGGAAACTGAATTTCTTTTTTTATCTCTATCTTGTTGAAAATTCTCTAAGAATGAAAAGTTTCTGGCATGCATGTTTGGCTTCTAGGATCTCCTAAATAAGAAGTTCATTCAGTTCTGGATCTTTTGAGCCTGTAGTGGCGCTTCTTTTTCCTGTGCTATGTGATTGACCGAGGGGACCGGCTGACCACCCCAAAGAACAGTTTTCGCAAGCCTATACTATTATGGAGATGCAAACATTGAGGCCTAACATTTGACCGGATACCTCGAATTTGTTTAAAGGCAGCACACACGCTCGCAAAAGTTGTTGAGATAGCTACATTAGTGGGGTCGTACGGGCACTAGTAGAGCCCGCACAAAGTTGCAAGCGTTAAAAACGAGTTCAAACGACCGTATTTGAGCCTTATTGAGCCACCAAATCATCCTTTCTCCGCCCACCGATACGGGCGCCACCCCTCAATACAGATATTCAATGCTCGATTACGGTCACTTTGGCTCATTTTTTACGCTTCTAACGGCGCAAGCGTTTCAGAAAGGGCCGTACGAGTACATTAGCGTCGTTATCCCAACAAATTTGTAGCCAGTTCCGCTATTTCAGCCAAGGCCGTACAACTCGTCCACTTCCGGACCCATGTAGAACGAACCGTTATATCTTCATTTCAGTCGATTTTTTTTTCGGTTTTTTTGTTATTTCTGAATACTCACGGCTTCAGGCCTTCAATTTATTCCATCAAATTGATATCATTTTCGAGCGTGTATGCAGCTTTTAAACATGGGTTGAGAAGAAAAAAAAACAAATGCAGTTCTCTGTGCGAGCGCTGCTTTCTGAGGACATATGTCTCCAAATAGAACGCTCACGCCGTTTGAAGCGTCAAAAAGGAGCCAAAGCTACTATAATTGAGCCCTATCGAATCAAAAACCTCTGCAGTCATGATCCCTGTGCAGTCTCCACCCCTGGAAAATTCGTTCAAATTGCTTGCTCAAATATGGTCACTTCGGCTGGTTTTCGATGCTGCCAACAACGCAAGCGTTCTAGCACGGTCCACAAAAGTCTATCAGCTTCGCTATTACAACAGTTTTACCGCTAGCTCTGCTATTTCAGCTGAGCAGGCATGCTGCGGTGTAACTCGTCTACTTTCACTTCATAACAAAAACAACCCGCTATTCCTCTATTCCCATCCAGTTTTCGTCTGTTTTTTTTGTGTTAGTTTTCCATACTACCAGCCCAGAACCTCCGATTTATGCCGTAAAGTCGATACAATTTTTAGGACGTATTTTAACTTTAAAGCCAGCATACACGCTCGTAAAAGTGGTTGAGATAAACGGAAATAGAATGATGTGGCTCAGAACACATCGCCTATGCATTCTGAAGCATCAAAAACGACCTACAATGCCGCTACACAAGTGGGAGCATGCCCACCGTCCTCGGTTTAGGTCTTTATTTATATTATATTTGAGGGTTTTATTGTGGTGAGATTCGGTTTTGAACCGGCCGTGCGCGCAACCCCTCTGTCGAAATCTCAGTTCAGAGTGAACATAAAAATCAGCTCTAAATTGCAATAAAAAGAGCGCAAAAAAGCTGTTATTACCACCCAAAAATGGTTTGGAAATCACTGGTTTCCGAGAAAAAAATGAAAACCAGCTCGTTTTTGTTGTTAGGCCCTAGTTATAGGGGGTTTCGCCGACGCTGGCTTCCGCGGCATGTCTGCTATTGGTCAATTTCGAAATCTGACCAATCGCAGACGTCCCGCAAAAACCAGCGGCAGCGAAACGTCGATGTGTAACTAGGGCCTTAAAGGCAGTGGTCGCGATCAAATATGCTTGTCGTCTTTTTCTCTCCAAATCCTTTCCTGGGTCTCGAGTAGTAGGACCTATAAGAAAAAATCGCGAAAAAACCACTGTTTTGGGCCGAATTTGAAACCTGAACTTTCTTGTCTTTTGATGGTGGACGAGCCCTCTCCACATCATCGGCATCGATGACCTCTTATATCAAGAACATCAGCTAGCTTGAAATTGAATGTCAATCAATGAACCTTCGCATTTATGTACACATCAAGTCAAAAACATTGACTGAAGTGATGCTTTCATTATTCAACTGTTTTTATTCGTTAAATTTGCATTTATTTCGTCCTCTGAATGTCGATGATTTTTGACTGCTCGGCATGAGACTGCGATCTGTTTCGTCATCGCTGTGCACGTGTGCACGAACTAGCTTCTTTGGGCCCTAGAAACTCTATTTGTAGACCGTTTTTCACCGCGCTACCTTCATATTTTTTCAGCTGTTTTTGATCTAAGCTGATTTTTGTAGTTTTTTCGATAACGTTTTTCATCGTGACCACTGCCTTTAATCACTTTTTTTTCAGACGGCGTTCACGATCTTGCGGGTACACTTAAAATTGAGCTAGGAAGCTCATTTTTGAATAGGAGGCTGGAAATGGATGCAGATCGCTCCTATTGCATTTTGAACTGGATACCTTAACTTTGAAGGGTACCTCAAAATCGTGGGTTCACATACCAAATTAGCCGTGGAGCACGAAATTCGCTTTTTTTTGGCTACGGCGGTGGAGATCTGGGGTGCGTTTCAAGAACGTTCCCACGACGCTGTGGGAGGAAAAGCAACCTCACCATTGACAAATTTGCTTTCCATGGATGCGAATTATAACTGAAAATTACTCCCACGTGACCGTGGCTACGATTCCATGGACGCGTTTTGCCATGGTAATGTTCTTGGAACGCACCCCAGGGCAGGGTCAAGCTTACGGTGGTCCGCGGACCACCGTGGGACCGGGGGGGTCGTTATTTTTTTGGGAAAACGTGAAATGTTTGGGGGGGTCGTTATTTTTTTTCGACCCATCTAAAATAATGTCTGTATCGCTGAAAAATCGAATCTTGAGGTAAAATTATTTGAGGCCATGATTATTTACCATGGAATGGTAAACATTATCGATGGAACAAGAGCAGTTTCCATAATGAAAAATAGAGTGCATCATCAAGCGCGTACTAGCTCAACATTACCTCGACTACAACACTCGAAATCGCTCCAGCCGCGAAGCGGCTGGAGAGGTTTGGTTTTGCCTGGCACTTGTGATCACTTAGATTTTGGTAAAGTAGTTAATAAAACCTGTAAAACAAATTTTCTAGAGATTTCCTTCTGGATATGAGTGAGAGAGTCTAGAAGACACCAGCTGACAAAATTTGAGCCAAATCGATTGAAAATTAACAAAGTTAGATCGGCGGAAGCTTAGCAAAAATTCGCGTTTTTTCTTGTAACGCGTCCCTCGTGTCCTGTTCCTCGTTCCTCGTTCCTCGTTCCTCGTTTCTCGTTCCTCGTTCCTCGTTCCTCGTTCCTGCCACTAGCCACTGCTAGTGGCCACTGCCAGGCGATCAGTTGGGCAGGTAGGTAAGTTGGTATGTGGACAGATATGATTACTTACTCACTTACTTTAACATTAACTACTTCACCTTCTGCTACTTATCATATCAAGTGATATTATCAGTTGATAGCAGGGCTGTGCGTAATTACGAATTACGGTTTACGATTTACGAATTACGGGCGTTTTTGGCAAATTTTTTACGATTTACGATTTACGAAATTTGGGCCGAAAAACGTAACGAATCGTAACAAATCGTAATGAAACGCGGTTAAATGAGCAATGCAAATCTGCGGTCTAGTACAAATATAAATCTAACACTTTCAATACAACACAACTTCAACACACACTCTAATATTTTATTCCTCTTCAAAATCTAAATTTTCGGTGAACCCGTACCCTTGCATGCCCGGCCGGTCGAAGTCAGCAGTAGGTCAGCCATGGGGAACTATAATTGTTGTTAACGAACTTAAGGTATGATTAATCGCTACCCTTCTCACTCTAACGGACCCAAACTTATTAATTGGTTCCAACCTTTCCTTGCCCCGAGCCGAGCCAGGTCGGTAGCTTCACAGATATTTACTTCCACGAAATGCTATTGTCACTTGATGAACACCAGAGACGCAGACCTTTGGTGAAGCCGCAGTCCATATCGGACCAAAATTTCGGTCCACAGTTGCAGACAACCGCTGTTGCAACACGTACTGCAAACAGAGTCATGCTGTGACGGCGAGGTCCTGACATGATCTATATTCGTTCCAGCACCACTATCTTCTAGCTCTCTGTGAACTTCTAAAGCGGTCGTCTGCAACTGCGCACAGCAATTCCATTCCAATATAAATAGACAGTAAATATAGGGCTCGGCTCTAAGGGCTTGGCTGGCTCATGGAGCAAATAAGGGTTGGAACCAAATACATATACACTTCGTTGAAGAAATTTGCGGAGACTTCGAAAACAACCTTCCCCATCCATCTTTAGCGGGTAAAAAGATACAAGCAAAAAAGTGGAACTTCGTGAATTCAAATCTGCCGGAGAATCGGGAAATTTTTTTTCTAACCTGAAAACATTATTTGACGGAGACGCTACCACATTGACCCTTTAATAGTTTCCATATTTAAGCTAATTCGCGAAAAAAGACGGTCTCCGAGTACCCCAGAAATTTGAAAGTTCCGGTGTGATTGTGGTGCGCGCGAAGCGCGCACCAGATTTGGTTTTGAATCGGCCCCGCGCGCAACCCCTTTTTCGAAATCTCAGTTGAGAGTGAACGTAGGAATTAGAGCTAAATTGCATTAAAAAGAGCTCAAAAAGTTGGTGTATCTACCCAGAAACGGTTTAGAACGGTTCACGGGTTTTCGAGTAAAAATTGAAAGAGCGCGCGTTTTTGTTGTTAATCTCCTTTTTTTCAGACGGCGTACACGATCTTGTTGGTACACTTAAAATTGAGCTAGGGAGCTCATTTTTGGACAGGAGGCTGAAAATGGATGCAGGTCGCTCCTATTCCATTTTGAACTTGATACTTCAACTTCGAAGGGTACCTCAAAATCGTGGGTTTATATACTAAATTAGCCGTGGAGCACGAAAACTGTTTTTTTCTGCTACGGCTGTGGAGACCGGGGTGCGTGGGTGAATCTGCAGCCAATCAACACAGGTCGTCGGAGATAAGTACTGAACTTGTCCGAATCCGTACTCATGACACGTCATCGATCGATAATCAATATTATCGATTTTCGCGCTTTTTGCACAAAATGCGGCGAGGAGTGGTGATTGCTGATGGGATTGGTTTTGTTGGTTGGAGAATTTTGCTCATCAGTCATTATCGATAAATACTGATCAATAATATTGATTTTTCGCCTTTTGCACAAAATGCCGCAACGATTTTCGATTGTTGATGGCTCTAAGTCACTTGTTTGGGAAATTCTTCTCATCATGCAAAACCGAACATTATCGATCAATGATATCGATTTTTCCCATGTTGCACAAAATGCGGCAATGAGTGGTATTTTTTATGGTTTTGGGTAATAAGTTTCAAAAATTGTACTCATTCGACAATCTCGTTGTTAGATGTTTCATCATTCCGAAATGGAAATCGTTGAGCAAAATTGAAGTCAGAAAGGGAACCTTCGGGAAAATATGTGAAATTTCTGAAAATTTAGCTTCCTGGCAAAAGTAACGATTTGGTAAGGATAAAAAAAATGTCTTGAAATATCTTAAGAAAATGATTTGGCGTAAAATAGCCTGGAAAAATGAAAAAGCTACGAAATGAAGTGAAATAACCAGAAATGTGATTTGGTGGTCGATCATTCCACAATTTTCTCCATTATATTATCAAAACGAAATCAAGCGCGCAATGGAAAATATTAAACCATTTTTGAAAGCTGTAATAAGGGAATCAGCATAGATCAAGTTACTGTGCTTCTTCGGGCCAAATTCCGGTCCGCAACTGCGTCTCGACACGCTTTGCGGCCGCGCGCATTCGAGTCGGAAGAGTTGCCAGCGCCGCAGCCGCCGATCTGTTGACTCTATGTTGGTATTAGTAACTGGAAAGTAAACAAATTGGAGAAAACTGTTCAAAAAAGCCAATTCGAGTCGGCTTCGGCGCTGGAAACTCGACTGACTCCAGCGCGTGCGGCTGCAAAGCGTGTCGAGACGCAATCGAGATGTCGAGACCCAGATAAGCACAGTATGCGAACTCCATTCCATATCGTGCTTGATTTTGTTTTGATAAGTTTAATGGAGAAAATTGTGAAACGATCGACCACCAAATCATATTTTTGGTTATTTCACTTCATTTCGTGGCTTTTTTATTTTTCCAGGCTATTTTACGCCAAATCATTTTCTTAAGATATCTCAAGACATTTTTTTATCCTTACCAAATCGTTACTTTTGCCAGGAAGCTAAATTTTCAGAAATCCTGATCTCGTTTTGGAAATGTCGAATATTATTCGAATATTCCAATAGGATTCAAGTATTCGAATAGTTGGCCGACTTTTCGAATGTATTCATTAATTCGAGATTTTTTTAAAGGGCTTATTCGAATGTATTCATTTATTCCGGGATTTTCAAAACGCACTATTCGAATGCCTTCATTTATTCTGGGTTGTTTAAAGGCCTTATTCGAATGTATTCATTCATTCATTCGGGAATTTTTTGAAGGTCTTATTCGAATGCAATAATTTATTCGGGGATTTTTAAAAAGCATTATTCGAATGTATTCATTTATTCGGAAATTTTTAAAAGGCCTTACTCGAATGTATTCATTTATTCGGCATTTTTTAAAAGGCCGCAATCGAATTATTTATTCATTCGTAAACGGGTCGAATGCCCATGTATAGTCTCCACCCCAACAAACTTACGCTTATGTGGAGGAACGCTTATAACCCCGTTCAGAGCAACACTTTACAAATATAGAGAGCAGACTCGTTTTCTGCGTCAAGAAGTGGTTTTGTAAATGTATATCCCCTTCGAGATGGCCACCTTATCAGAGCATCTTTCCTTAGAAGAATAAGGCTAAAACTATCCAACCGTAAATTTTTTCTCATCACAGTGTTGCCCTCCTTGGCTTCAACTGAACTGTGTTTGGTAGAGCGATGATTCCCTATGCTTTCGTTTTCAAAAGTTGGGCGAAACTTGGCACAGGTGTGGTACTTGAATAAACTCAGTTTCCATTTTGTCTATTAAAGTCGTTCCTATACCACGTATGTGTACTGAATATTTATTCAAGTGCTGCTCAAAAAATGTCACTTTGAAACCCAACCTCCATCCTACTTCGATATAGAAACACCTCATCACTGAAATGCTACGATGTTTCCACATTGAATGAGGTTTGGGTCATGCGTGGGCTTATTACTCATTATCAGTTACGATTTACGAATTACGATTTACGAATTACGAGGAATTTCAAAATTACGATTTACGATTTACGAAATTTAAAAATTCAGTTTCGCACAGCCCTGGTTGGTAGACCAAATCGCTTAAACACATCGTAGGCTGTACTTTTCGATGGGAAGGGACAGGGGAAGTGACTAATAAGTTTGTTACTTACTGTTTCACATTAACTACTTTACTTCTTACTGCTTATCATATCAAGTGATATTATCAGTTGGTGGATCAAATCACTGAAACACGTTGTAAGCTGCACTTTTTCGTAGGGAAGGGACAGGGAAAGTTACTAACAAGTTTGTTACTTACTGTTCCACATTAACTACCTTACTTCTTACTGCTTATCATATCATGTGATATTATCAGTTGGTTGATCAAATCGCTAAAACACGTCGTAGGCTGAACTTTTCGATGGGAAGGGACAGGGAAAGTTACTAACAAGTTTGTTATTTACTGTTTCACGTTAACTACTTCACTTCTTACTGCTTATCATATCATGTGATATTATCAGTTGGTTGATCAAATCGCTAAAACACGTCGTAGGCTGAACTTTTCGATGGGAAGGGACAGGGAAAGTTACTAACAAGTTTGTTATTTACTGTTTCACGTTAACTACTTTACTTCTTACTGCTTATCATATCAAGTGATATTATCAGTTGGTAGATCAACTCGCTAAAACACGTCGTAGGCTGTACTTTTCGATGGGGAGGGACAGGGGAAGTGACTAACAAGTTTGTTAGTTACTGTTTCACATTAACTACTTTACTTCTTACTGCTTATCATATCAAGTGATATTATCAGTTGGTGGATCAAATCACTGAAACACGTTGTAAGCTGTACTTTTTCGTAGGGAAGGGACAGGGGATGTGACCAACAAGTTTTTTACTTACTGTTTCAAAACAACTACTTTACTTCTTACTGCTTATCATATCATGTGATATTATCAGTCGGTAGGTCAACTCGCTAAAACACGTCGTAGGCTGAACTTTTCGATGGGAAGGGACAGGGAAAGTTACTAACAAGTTTGTTATTTACTGTTTCACGTTAACTACTTTACTTCTTACTGCTTATCATATCAAGTGATATTATCAGTCGGTAGATCAACTCGCTGAAACACGTCGTAGGCTGAACGTTTCGATGGGAAGGGACAGGGGAAGTGACTAACAAGTTTGTTACTTACTGCTTCACATTAACTACTTTACTTCTTACTGTTTATCATATCAAGTGATATTATCAGTTGGTAGATCATATCGCTAAAACACGTCGTAGGCTGTACTTTTCGATGGGGAGGGACAGAGGAAGTGACTAACAAGTTTGTTAGTTACTGTTTCACATTAACTACTTTACTTCTTACTGCTTATCATATCAAGTGATATTATCAGTTGGTGGATCAAATCACTAAAACACGTTGTAAGCTGTACTTTTTCGTAGGGAAGGGACAGGGGAAGTGACTAACAAGTTTTTTACTTACTGTTTCACAACAACTACTTTACTTCTTACTGCTTATCATATCATGTGATATTATCAGTCGGTAGATCAACTCGCTAAAACACGTCGTAGGCTGAACTTTTCGATGGGAAGGGACAGGGAAAGTTACTAACAAGTTTGTTATTTACTGTTTCACGTTAACTACTTTACTTCTTACTGCTTATCATATCAAGTGATATTATCAGTCGGTAGATCAACTCGCTGAAACACGTCGTAGGCTGTATTTTTCGATGGGGAGGGACAGGGGAAGTGACTAACAAGTTTGTTACTTACTGCTTCACATTAACTACTTTACTTCTTACTGTTTATCATATCAAGTGATATTATCAGTTGGTAGATCATATCGCTAAAACGCGTTGTAGGCTGTACTTTTCAATGGGAAGGGACAAGGGAAGTGACTCACAAGTTTGTTACTTTCTAATGACGTCATCAAAGTGCATGGGGCATCTGATGACGTCATCAGGATGTCATGTAAAGTACATAGGGCATCTGATGACGTCATCAGGATGTCATGTAAAGTACTTAGGGCATCTGATGACGTCATCAGGATGTCATGTAAAGTACATAGGGCATCTGATGACGTCATCAGGATGTCATGTAAAGTACTTAGGGCATCTGATGACGTCATCAGGATGTCATGTAAAGTACATAGGGCATCTGATGAAGTCATTAGGATGTCATGTAAAGTACATAGGGCATCTGATGACGTCATCAGGATGTCATGTAAAGTACATAGGGCATCTGATGACGTCATCAGGATGTCATGTAAAGTACTTAGGGCATCTGATGACGTCATCAGGATGTCATGTAAAGTACTTAGGGCATCTGATGACGTCATCAGGATGTCATGTAAAGTACATAGGGCATCTGATGACGTCATCAGGATGTCATGCAAAGTACATAGGGCATCTGATGACGTCATCAGGATGTCATGTAAAGTACATAGGGCATCTGATGACGTCATCAGGATGTCATGTAAAGTAAAGTCGGCATGGATCCTGAAGAGACTTCGCGTTCACTGTTGAAGGTTGGCGCAAACTCGGTGCCGTATGCTATAACATAGGTGCACCGAGTTTGCGCCAACCTCCAATGGGGAACGCAAAGTCTCTTCAGGATCCATGCCGATGGTACGTAGGGCATCTGATGACGTCATCAGGATGTCATGTAAAGTACATAGGGCATCTGATGACGTCATCAGGATGTCATGTAAAGTACATAGGGCATCTGATGACGTCATCAGGATGTCATGTAAAGTACTTAGAGCATTTGATGACGTCATCAGGATGTCATGCAAAGTACATAGGGCATCTGATGACGTCATCAGGATGTCATGTAAAGTACATAGGGCATCTGATGACGTCATCAGGATGTCATGTAAAGTACTTAGAGCATTTGATGACGTCATCAGGATGTCATGCAAAGTACATAGGGCATCTGATGACGTCATCAGGATGTCATGTAAAGTACATAGGGCATCTGATGACATCATCAGGATGTCATGTAAAGTACTTAGGGCATCTGATGACGTCATCAGGATGTCATGTAAAGTACATAGGGCATCTGATGACGTCATCAGGATGTCATGTAAAGTACATAGGGCATCTGATGACGTCATCAGGATGTCATGTAAAGTACTTAGGGCATCTGATGACGTCATCAGGATGTCATGTAAAGTACATAGGGCATCTGATGACGTCATCAGGATGTCATGCAAAGTACATAGGGCATCTGATGACGTCATCAGGATGTCATGTAAAGTACATAGGGCATCTGATGACGTCATCAGGATGTCATGTAAAGTACATAGGGCATCTGATGACGTCATCAGGATGTCATGCAAAGTACTTAGGGCATCTGATGACGTCATCAGGATGTCATGTAAAGTACTTAGGGCATCTGATGACGTCATCAGGATGTCATGTAAAGTACATAGGGCATCTGATGACGTCATCAGGATGTCATGCAAAGTACATAGGGCATCTGATGACGTCATCAGGATGTCATGTAAAGTACATAGGGCATCTGATGAAGTCATTAGGATGTCATGTAAAGTACATAGGGCATCTGATGACGTCATCAGGATGTCATGTAAAGTACATAGGGCATCTGATGACGTCATCAGGATGTCATGTAAAGTACATAGGGCATCTGATGACGTCATCAGGATGTCATGTAAAGTACTTAGGGCATCTGATGACGTCATCAGGATGTCATGTAAAGTACATAGGGCATCTGATGACGTCATCAGGATGTCATGTAAAGTACATAGGGCATCTGATGACGTCATCAGGATGTCATGTAAAGTACTTAGGGCATCTGATGACGTCATCAGGATGTCATGTAAAGTACATAGGGCATCTGATGACGTCATCAGGATGTCATGTAAAGTACTTAGGGCATCTGATGACGTCATCAGGATGTCATGTAAAGTACATAGGGCATCTGATGACGTCATCAGGAGGTCATGTAAAGTACATAGGGCATCTGATGACGTCATCAGGATGTCATGTAAAGTACATAGGGCATCTGATGACGTCATCAGGATGTCATGTAAAGTACTTAGGGCATCTGATGACGTCATCAGGATGTCATGTAAAGTACTTAGGGCATCTGATGACGTCATCAGGATGTCATGTAAAGTACATAGGGCATCTGATGACGTCATCAGGATGTCATGTAAAGTACTTAGGGCATCTGATGACGTCATCAGGATGTCATGTAAAGTACATAGGGCATCTGATGACGTCATCAGGGTGTCATGTAAAGTACATAGGGCTTCTGATGACGTCATCAGGGTGTCATGTAAAGTACATAGGGCTTCTGATGACGTCATCAGGGTGTCATGTAAAGTACATAGGGCATCTGATGACGTCATCAGGATGTCATGTAAAGTACATAGGGCATCTGATGACGTCATCAGGATGTCATGTAAAGTACTTAGAGCATCTGATGACGTCATCAGGATGTCATGTAAAGTACACAGGGTATCTGATGACGTCATCAGGATGTCATGTAAAGTACACAGGGTATCTGATGACGTCATCAGGATTTCATGTAAAGTACATAGGGCACCTGATGACGTCATCAGGAAGTCATGTAAAGTACACAGGGCATCTGGTGACGTCATCAGGAAGTCGTGCCAGGGTGGTGCCAAGTGCATAGGGCATCTTCTGACGTCATCAGGACGTCGTGGAAAGTGAGTAGCGCTTCATTTGTAGCGTGCGCAACAAGTTTGTTGCTCACTGATTATTATAGCAATCCATGCTATTCGGAAAATATTGAAGATTTTTCAGGGATATTACTTCGTAATATCAATAAAAAGTGAACAATTCTATCAAAAAGTGGTCTTCCAAGCAAAAAAGGTTTGGTTGGCGTCAGAAACGTTCCAACAAAAAGGGAACAGTAGATAAGTAGAATGAGGAGAGTCTACAAAAAGTGAACAATATTTTCTGAGACTGATTTTCCTGGCCGATACTTCTTAATAGCAAAAACAAACCGTTGTGGTATATCACGAGGAAGAGTTCAATGGCTTCCAAGACTAGACTTCAATTTTGACGAGATTTTAAGAAAATACTCTCATTAGATGCTGCACTTTGGTTTCGCTTCTCGTAGCAACTGGAGCTAACCGTCCGTCTGTGTTTTTGGCATTATCTTCTATTTTGATGGTAAGTATTAGGTTTACATGCACATACATTTGAACGGTTCTCGCGTAATCTAGACCATTTTCGGAACCACAAAGTGCTTTTGTGTAGAACACCGCAACGGTTTGTTTTCGCTGTTAAGAAGTGTTCACCAAGAAAAATCAGTCTCAGAAAATATTGTTCACTTTTTGTAGACTCTCCTCATTCTACTTACCTATTGTTCCCTTTGTTGGAACGTTTCTGACGCCAACCAAACCTTTTTTGCTTGGAAGACCCCTTTTTGATAGAATAGACATTGATTCGGGGTTTTCTAGCAAAATCCGATAGAAGTGAAGACTGTTTTATCGCTTCGGAACTCGTTAAGGCACGACTGCAAATATCGTGCGGAACTGGCAATGGTAGCGTAGAAGGTTTCGCACGATGGCATCGCATCCTGTATAGCGCAGTACTTTTGAAGTTAGGCGATTATATTCGTAATCGAATCTAGGCGTACTGTGATCTGTATCTTGTTCGCGTCGTCTATATATTTGGGCTAACCTCTGGTATTGAACTTGGGGTTTGTAGGTTTATACATTTCGAAGTTTTCGAAACTCGCTATTTCACATTGTATCATCTCCAGCAGTATGTGACGACCCAAAGGATAGGGAAAGTCCTTCTGCTTCCTGCATTAGCCTCGTCTCCTGGGAATATATACCTTCGAATCTGATTGGCATAGCTGGATTAGAACTCAGTGATGTGGGTGCTAACCAGAGCAACAGATGTCCCTTCGTTATACACTTTACCCAAGGCTCGATGGCTAAGAGCATCGATGTCAAAGGTAATGTATTCGGTGTAACGATAAGCGTTGCCTTGGTCTCTGATGGAGTGTGACTCCTCATCTCTGTTTTTCTGGCTTTATGTTTCGGGACTCCGAAACTGGGAGCGTTTCATGGCTTTGATACGTCGGTTTACTAAGGCCCTTAAATGTCTTAGCGTCACACCACAGCAGGTAGTCAGAAATTGGGTTTTCAAAAGAGGTATAGTACTGATCGAGAAACTCTGTGCTCACACTTTCGTATCTTAAGCTCAAGGGATTCTTCATTTTCAAAACGTTATTGTCTCTCAATAATCTCTATGCAACATTCGCCATTTTACCGCCCTCGTCTCCCATCATGTGGTCGAAATAGCTCCAGCGAGACACATATTATACTATGAGACCTTCTTCTTATTGTGGTACCTCTGAAAATAATGTCAGCTGGAATAGTTTGTGGCTCACGTGAGGAAGAATCGGAAACGTGCGCCCGTCCACGCAGCAGCCACAGCTCTTGCATTGATACTTTCAGTTGTATCTTCGTTCGCCAAGGCTTGAAGGCTCCCATCAAAACGGGTAGTTGCGTAGAGCCTTTGCTAGCGCTTGCTGCATGCTGGCCGACCAGCGGACCCGATGTATCGCCCCCATTTTGAGGTACGAAAAGTTAATTTGTTCCTGAGCGAGCCGATACGCGTAGTAGTTCTGAGCAGTTACGACGGAATTCAGTGTATGTGCTGCGTAGACGCTGAGAAGAAAATCTTAAACAAAACATATTCAGATACCTTAAATTTCTTTCAATCATATTGGATTCGCACCTGCTCTCACAGTTCCATCGAGTGTTGTCTCATCATCTACAATACCGGCCATAACTTCTGTCCCAAAGCGCGTCGGCGACGCGAAATCGCGTCGCAAACGCCGTTTCCGTTCGGAGTGGACTTTTTGAGAACTTGAAAAAACCATTTGATTCCTCTCGATGAGGAGATTGCGACTATATGTTCGAACTTGAGAAAAACTCAAGTCTTCAATAGTTAAGGCCTATTTTCCCTAAAAGAAGTCAAAATCTTTGGAAGTGGTTATTTTACGAATCTGGAAACACCTTTCGCTTCCTCTCGTCGTCCTGATTCCAAAAATATTATGATGTTCAGAAAAATTTTACATCTTGACATAGTTATGGCATATTTCGCCCACCCAAAGAGAAGGGATGCTCTATCAACGGCGAAACCTGGACGTGAAACATCACCAGTATATTTGTATCGTAATTCTGACGTCTAAGCTGTCTCTGTACCTTTAAAAGTTCGAGATTTGACTCTTAATCTTTTTTGTTTTATATGAACTCGGTTTTGGCGATGGTCTCCCTTCAATTTCTCGGTTCTACGCGCTCTCCACGCCATTGCTCTTCTCTCTCTCTGACGCACTCCTAGCTGCCTGGACTGCCTCACTCGAAGGCAGTCCCCCAAAACCGAATAGAATTCGAGGAACGGAGACAGAAGAACTTATTGGCCAACCGGTTTCGGACACTCAAATCCTTCTGTCGCACGCGGCGCGGTCGCGTCACGCTCGCATTGGGGCGCGGTTTTCCTTAGCTCCACTCCCCGCATTATGTCCGTACTCGGATTTACACTTCGTGAACGGGATTTTCACTTCTATCTGCGATGTTCATTTGGTCAATTGGTTCTTCTTAAACGAGAATTGATTAGAGGACGACGAATCACTACAGAAAATCAGCCATCTTCATTCAGTACATAAAATATCCGCTTCTACCATGCTTTCCATTGGATTTCTCCTTCTATTTTCTAGGAGTGTAAATTTTCCAGCGCCTGTTTTTTCTCAACAGATAGTTACCGACCAATCTTCTAGCGATTATCAATTTTGAATCGCCAACCTTGCGGTGTCGCTAGCATTTGTACTGTGTACTCACTCCACATATCTTCAATACGATTATCCCTCTCATAGTTCGATATAGTACACAACGATCCTCCTCATCTCACGAGTACGCGTGTTTTATCCAGCGTTCCATTTTCTGGAGTCAGTCGACTGTCTGCGGTCGCGCATCTCAAAAAAGAAATGATTATCAACGATACGGTCTTTCGTAATGAATTATACCTCAATTCGAAGTACTTCCATGATTGTTTCCTAATCTTATTTTGTAGCTGCTGCAAATCCTCCTGGCAAAATGCAACTTTTGGTGACTTTCAAAACGCTGGAAAATTGGCTATGATGGGAATATGGTAGTTTTATAAGTCTCGAATCTAACTGGAAACATTCTTGTAGTGGTATTTAATATGCTTAAGATGGATTCAAAGGCCCACTTATCGATATCTTTAAAGTCTAAGTGAAATTACGCCAGCCAAATCGTACTATGTTTCTATATCTGTTGTCAGATAAAGTACGCTTCCAGAATATCGAGAAACGGGTATGGTTATGTTTTGAGTAAAATCCGCAATAACATTTCTAACGCCCCGAAAATTGCCTGATGAATAAATATAGCCTAGCTCCTCATTCTGGGATGGTCGAAGTAAAGCTTCTCGAGCTTATCATGCCGGGAATCTCCTTATTACTGTTATATTTTGCCATGAAAGACCGCTCTGTTGCTCCGAAAACTGAAACCCCCTCTTAACACGTCTCGGAGTTTTCTTCGAAAACTAAAAAGGATAAAAAGCATCTATTTGGAAACAATTAATAGTAATCGCTCAAAGACTGGTCAAGTTGCTGTCTAGTAAAAACAGGCGCTGCAAAGCATACACTCCTAGAAATTAGCAGAAAAAGCCAATGGAAATCGTGGTAGAAGCGGACAATTTTACGTGTCTGCCTTTTTTGAATGATTCGTCTCGTCCTCTAATCAATTCTCGTTTAAGAAGAACCAATTGACCAATTGAACATCGCAGATAGAAGTGAAAATCCGTCCTCGAAGTACAAATTCGACTACGGACACAATGCGAGGAGTGGAGCTAAGGAAAATCGCGCCCTAATGCGAACGTGTCGCACCGCGTCGCGTCCGACGAAGGATTTGAGTGTCCGAACCGGTTGGCCAATAAGTTCTTCTAACGGAGACGGACTGGAGAGTCCAGTTTATGAAAGCCCACGGTATCTGAAAGGCCAAAGGTCGAAAAGGGAGAGGAGTAAACATCATGGGTGTTCCCTGAGATATTGCTATAGCGAAACGGAACGCTGGTCGGCGGAAAGCAGTTTTCTGAAAGCAGGTGGTCCGTATTGAATCAGCATCAAGAGAGAATCGGAACAGGAGTTAGCGTTATGGGTGGTTTGTCCCTGGTTTACCTGGTTTACTAAATCCTATTCTCACACTACGGTGAGTAATTCAGTGGCTATAGACCACCCAGCCGGTGCGCGCGGCCGCGGCGCGCGCAGCATTTATTCGTTTCCCAGGCGAAGTGTGTGACTCATCATTGAGCAATCTTCCGAGAATGCATGCAAGGAAAGTATCGAATCCACGTTTCATAAGAAAAAAATGCATTCTCACCAAGTTGAGAAAAATCCTCCGTATTAGATCAATTTAAAAAGAAAGATCCAACAGTGCCATTCTGAAAATTCTCTGTTGTCGGTCAGTGATTCCGCGGCTATAGACCATCCAGCCAGCGCGTGCGGCTGCGGCGCGCGCAGCATTTATTCGTCTCCCGGAGAAGGGTGTGACTCATCTTCCTGCACTCTTCGGCCATCATTCAGTACCAGTAAGGTTTTGAATCCACGTTTTATCAGCAAAAATCACAATTGTACCAAGGTAGAAAAAATACTTCAACAGACATAACAAAATCCACAAAGTTTGTGAGAAAACTAGAAGAAATGATTTTCGAAGATCAAACGGACGAGCTGGGCAAAGCACTGGGTGACCGCGTGAAATCCGCGGATAAAGTGCAATTCATGCAGAAGGTGAGATTGAAAATTTTATATGGATTTGCTTGTATGCATTCCAGGAAGATTGCTCAATGATGATTCACACACTTCGCGTGGGAAACGAACAAATGCTGCGCGCGCTGCGGCTGCGCGCGCCGCGGCCGCGCGCACTGGCTGGGTGGTCTATAGCCGCGGAATCACTGACCGACAACAGAGAATTTTCAGAATGGCACTGTTGGATATTTCTTTTTAAACTGAGCTATTACGGAGGATTTTTCTCAACTGTGTGAGAATGCATTTTTTTCTTATGAAACGTGGATTCGATACTTTCCTTGCATGCATTCTCGGAAGATTGCTCAATTATGAGTCACACACTTCGCCTGGGAAACGAATAAATGCTGCGCGCGCTGCGGCTTTGCGCATGCGCCGCGGCCGCGCACGCACTGGCTGGGTGGTCTATAGCCGCGGAATCACTGACCGACAACAGAGAATTTTCAGAATGGCACTGTTGGATATTTCTTTTAAATTGAGCTATTACGGAGGATTTTTCTCAACTAGGTGAAAATTCATTTTCTCATTAAACGAGGATGCGATGCTTTTCTTTATGACATGATTTTACATCCGCATTCCCGGAAGAGTGCTCAATGATGAGTGGAAACGAATCAATGCTGTGCGCGCCGCGACCGCGCGCTGGCTGGAGTGGTCTATAACCACTGAATTACTCACCGTAGAGTGAGAATAGGATTTAGTAAACCAGGTAAACCAGAGACAAACCACCCATAACGCTAACTCCTGTTTCCGATTCTCTCTTGATGCTGATTCAATACGGACCACCTGCTTTCAGAAAACTGCTTTCCGCCGACCAGCGTTCCGTCTCGCTATAGCAATATCTCAGGGAACACCCATGATGTTTTACTCCTCTCCCATTTCGACCTTTGGCCTTTCAGATACCGGGCTTTCAACACTGACTCTCCAGTCCGTCTCCCGTTCCTCGAATTCTGTCCGGTGTTGGGGGACTGCCTTCGAGTGAGGCAGTCCAGGCAGCGAGGAGTGCGTCAGAGAGAGAAGAGCAATAGCGTGGAGAGCGCGGAGAACCGAGAAATTGAAGGGAGACCATCGCCAAAACCGAGTTCATATATAACAAAAAAGATTAAGAGTCAAATCTCAGACTTTTGAAGGTACAGAGACAGCTTAGAAGTCAGAATTACGATACAAATATACTGAGTGATGCTCACGTTCAAGTTTCTGCCGTTGATAGAGCATTCCTACTCTTTGGGTGGGCGAAATATGCCATAACAATGTCAAAGATGTAACATTTTTCTAAACATAATATTTTTTGGAATCAGGACGACGAGAGGAAGCGAACGGTGTTTCCAGATTTGTAAAATAACCACTTCCAAAGATTTTGACTTCTTTTAGGAAAAATAGGCCATAACTATGTGAAGACTTGAGTTTTTCTCAAGTTCGAACATATACTCGCAATCTCCTCATCGAGAGGAATCGAATGGTTCTTTCAGGTTCTCAAAAAGTCCACTCCGAACGGAAACGGCGTTTTCGACGCGATTTCGCGTCGCCGACGCGCTTTGGGACAGAAGTTATGGCCGGTATTGTACCATGCGCTGAAGTTTTGCGTGAACGCCTTTTATGTGCCCTGTCATCACAGATGCACCGTCGTTAGACAGGGACATCACCTTTCTTATGGCAAACGCGAAGGGCTTGTGAGAAAGACCATTTTGCATGTCTGCCCATGAATCCTCCTCAATGAGAGAGTTCATGAATGTGTCGACGATGTCTTCGGACTTTCGCTTTCTGTTTCTACCAACGAAAAGTGGAAAGTTGCAGGTGTGTAGGTGGGTAAGATAATCTTTATCAGAAATATTGCGATCGGTGCCGAAAGTTCCGTTGGTCAACAGAGAGAAGGGGAGGTAGTTTTTCATTAAACATTTCAGCAAATCAAACTTCATGTGCTGCGCAAATTCTTGACCATACGCTGGCAGATGTGAGATCGTAATGCGATTAAGTAGGCGTCGCATCAGACTTCATTGTCATCACAATAAAAGAGAATTGTTTAGCGAACGCTAGAGCTTCCTTGGCAGCGATACCACATACGAGATAGGACCGAAAGCTTGGTATAAAGTCATCCATCGTCCGTGCTAAGAATATTTGAAGCAATCTGCGGTAAAACATGAGATTGTCATGGTTTTCTGCGCGAACACCTCCTCACCCCTCGTGAAAATTATGTGAAGCTTTCAGAATTTTCGGCATTGCAAGTTATATCCCGTCTATATCCGTTAGGCCCTACAAAGTTGTCGCAAGCTTCAGCAATTGAGCTCTCATTGTGTGAATGTCCTACTACTGTTCCCACTCCCTTTTTTGCACCCTTTGCATAAGGTCTGCAAATATTTTCTGCATCAGGTCGAAGCTCTTCATCCGTAGTCTGGGGCAGACCGTGAGCAGAAATTCGGAGTCGGTAGCGAAACTAAAACTGTAGCTGAATCATCTAGAGCTTTGCTCTGTTTGGTTCACATAACACCCCAAGCCTTTCGGTGCTGAAGCTCTCAGAGGAGGAAAAATATTTCGAAAAATAACACATGCCGTTTCTCGCTCCGAAACTTTAGGAAGATAGCACACAACATCCTCATCATCATTCAAATCCTTAGCACTCGAAGATTCGAAACAAGTTCAAAATCGTGCAAGCCGAAATGAAGTCTTGAAATGGCCGAACGTTAGTTTAGAAAAAAAAAGTACCCGGAAGGAGGGCACCAATCGACTGGAAATGTTCCAAATATAATTTCTAGATAGGTGAAAAAAAAAACTTTTTTCAAAAACTGAACTTCACCTACCTCCCTCCCCAAAAATTGAAAAAAACCTCCGAAATGAAACGAGTCAGTAAAGTCTACCAATTTTTTCACCCTTCCTAGAGAGCCGTTTTCTAACCGAAAAAATGTCCCTCTCAGGGGGGGGGTCGTTGTTCAGGACGACCCGGACCACCCTATGTGGGTGGATCTGCAGCCAAATAACACAGGTCGTCGGAGGTAAGTACTGATCATGTCAGAATTCGTACTCATGACACGCCATAGATCGTTAGTCAATATTATCGATTTCCTGCACAAAATGCGGCGAGAAGTGGTGATTGCTGGTGGGATTGGTTTTCTTAGTTGGAGAATTTTGCTCATCAGCCATTATCGATAAACACTAATATCGATTTTTCCGCCTGTTGCCCAAAATGCCGAAATGATTATCGATTGTTTATGGCTCTAAGTCACTTGTTTGGGAAATTCTTCTCATAATGCAAAATCGAATATTAATGATCAATAATATCGATTTTTCACATGTTGCACACAATGCGGCGATGAGTAGTTTTTTTTTTATGTTTGTGGGTCATAAGTTTCAAAAGTTGTACTCATACGACAATATCGTCTGTTCGATGTTTCACCATTTCAAAATGGAAATCGTGGAGTAAATTGAAGTCAGAAAGGGAACCTTCGGAAAAATATGTGAAATTTCTGAAAATTTAGCTTCCCGGCAAAAGTAACGATTTGGTAATGATAAAAAAAAAGTTCTAAAAATGTCTTGAAATATCTTAAAAAAGAGATTTGGCGTAAAATAGCCTGAAAAATAAAAAAGCTAGGAAATGAAGTGAAATAACCAAAAATACGATTTGGTGGTCGAGCATTTCACAAGCTTCTCCGTTAAACTTATCAAAACGAAATCAAGCGCTTCAGGGAAACACTTAGCCATTTTTGAAAGCGGTAATAAGGGAATCAGCATAGGTCAAGCTAGGTGAGCGCGACGCTCCCATCCATATGGCGCTTGAATTCGCTTTGATAAGTCTAACGGAGAAGCTTGTGAAATGATCGACCACCAAATCGAATTTTTGGTTATTTCACTTCATTTCCTAGCTTTTTTATTACTCAAGGCTATTTTACGCCAAATCATTTTTTGACGGCAGTGGTCGAGATCAAATGTGCTTGTCTTCTTTTCCTCTCTAAACCCTCTTCTGGGTTTAGAGTACATAGAGGGACCTATGAGAAAAAATTGCGAAAAAGCCGCTGTTTCGGGCCAAATTTCATCTCTGAACTTTCTTGTCTTTTGATGGTGGACGAGCCCACTCCACATCATCGGCATCGATGATCGCTAGTATCAAGAGCATGAGCTGGCTTGAAATTGAATTTCAATAAATTTATGTACTTATTTAGTCAAAAACATTGACCAAAGTGCTTGCTTTCTTTGCTCAACTGTTTTCATTAGGTAAGTTTGCATTTATTTATTCCTCTGAATGCCGACGATTTTTGACTTCTCGGCATGAGACTGCGATCTTTTTGAGCGGCCGAACCGACATCTTTGGGCCTTAGAAACTCTAATCCTAGCCCGTTTTTCACCGCGCTACCATCATAGCTTTTCAGCTGTTTTCCACCTAGCTGATTTTGGTAGTTTTTTCGATAACGGTTTTCATCGTGACCACTGCCTTTAAGCTATTTCAAGGTATTTCTGAAACTTTTTTTTGACTTCCTAATGGCATTGCCACATCGTTGCTTTTGCCAGGAAGCTAAATTTTCAGAAATCGTTTTTATAGTAATACCCACAAACGTCGCCGGCTCCGCTCTATTTACCGCCCTCCTGTTTGGGAGGAGGGCGGCAAATCTAGGGGCGGAGAAATACAGGGCGTGACCAAATTCCCACTTGTGTAGCGGCATTGTAGGTCGTTTTTCCCGCTTTAGAATGCGTAGGCGATGTGTTCTGAGCCACACCATTTTTTCCTTACGTATCTCAACCACGTTTACGAGAGTGTGTGTGTGCTGCTTTTAACGAAGACGTGAACACTGTTCCGTGCGTCTTTGATTTGAAGGGCTACGGTGAAGTCACACTAAATGCTAGGCAGCTCGCGAAATAGAATTACAGGTCTTCTTAAATTCACAGCTCAAGCTAAGGGCGAAATCTGAGATTTAAACATAGTTTTGAAGTAGATCCACCCCATATAACACCTGCCAAGTGCGAGCTCTTGATTCCTCCGGATGAGCGAGATATAGGAGGAAGCAACCCTGGGGCGCCTACATCAGGAAGCCACTTTGGCACGCCCCTTATAAGATATCTCGAGCTCAACAATGACTAGATGAGCGATGACTCCCGATCAGTAGCCCAGTTCATCTCTTCATTCTCAGCCTCTCTTTATTCAACTCAGCTCGTATACATCGGTTGCAAAAAAGTTACAAGCCTCGGACAACTCGGCCTCAATGCTTCCGCAGCTCAATTTTGAGGGCCTTAACTCCGTTCCTAGGGGGTCTTGAACGATTTCAGAGACATCATTGGAATTAGCGTGGGAGCGACTTTGAGATAGGCAAAAAAACAGAAGAACGATTCTGAAGTTGAACTGTGCCTTTAAAGGCACTACACCCTCAGACATGAATTTCGTGATTTTAAATTGATTGTGTAGTGGACCCCTCCTGTATAACACGTGCCAAGGGCGAGATCTCGATTCCTTCGAATAAGCGAGATATAAGCGACCACCACAGGACCGACCCCCTACCAGATTTACGAACTCGATAGCTGCTAGATGGATGGAAGATTTTCCAACAAGTCTTCGTTCTTCAGTCCATAGCCGGACGGTCTCCATATCCAGGTGCGCTTACGGGCAACGATTGCTAGTTAAAGGCAGTGTTCACGATAAGAATCTCTTTTCTGTTCTTTCGCCTATCTTGAAAACGGTCCCATTCTGATTCGAATTATGTCTCTAGAATCGTAAAAAACCTTCTGGGAACGGAGTTATGGCCCCTCAAAATTGAGCTAGGGAAGCATGGTGGACGAGTTGTCCGAAGCTTGTAACTTCCGTCTTTTGCAGCCAATTTAGGCGAGCTGACCTGAGTAAAGAGAGAAGTTAAGAATAAAGGGAAGAACGGGGCTTTTGATCGGAAACCATCGCTCATCTCACGATCTCGAGTGTTCCTATGTGGAGGGGCGGAAAGGGGCAGGACTTTCCCAGAGCGGCGGGGTTTGCCCACTTTTCTAGGCCGTTTTGCGGCTCCTGGGTAGTTTTTCGTTCCGTTCCTTCGACGCTGTTCTGTTTCTGAGAGCCACGAGAAGCGTTTGTCATGGAAAATTCGAGGATGAAGTTTATCGTGAACAGTGCCTTTAAGAGAAATGCAGGTCTGAGACAACTAGACGATTATAAATTGCCAACGGCACAAAATTCTCACGGTAAACAAAATTGATGATTTCCAGTTGATAAAAGGAAGGGTATAAAAAAATTAAGAGCGGTGTGTTACATTCACACACCGTCTTTCTCTAGAGGTAAGCGGCTGAAGCTTTGAAGAGACTAGGGAGTAGGGAAGCAGCCTCACCGGTAATAAAGATATCACGATATCGGGCCCTAAATATGGAGAACTCTGAAAAGAAAAACTTCTACACTTCTGTGAGAACTTTTCGCCGTTGGCAAATCATAAACTTGTGAGACAACTCGTCCACCAATTTTTCACCCTCAAAATATAGCCATCTTTAAGGAGCCATAACTCTGTTCATAGGGGGTCTTGAGCGGTTTAAGAGATATCCTTGTGATCAGCTTGTGACTCTCTCCAACATGAGCTCGGAAACTAAAAAATAATTTCTTGGGTTTTCTATGCCTTTAAAGGCAGTGATCACGATGAAAAACGTTATAGAAAAAACTACAAAAATCAGCTTAGATCAAAAACAGCTGAAAAACTATGAAGGTAGAGCGTTGAAAAACGGGCTAGAATTAGAGTTTCTAGGGCCCAAAGATGCTAGTTCGTGCACACGTGCACAGCGATGACGAAAAAGATCGCAGTCGCATGCCGAGCAGTCAAAAATCATCGACATTCAGAGGACGAAATAAATGCAAATTTAACGAATAAAAACAGTTGAACAATTAAAGCATCACTTCAGTCAATGTTTTTGAGTAGATGTGTACATAAATCCGGAGGTTCCTTGATTGAAATTCTATTTCAAGCCATCTGATGTTCTTGGTATGAGAGGTCATCGATGCCGATGATGTGGGTATGCTCGTCCACCATCTAAAGACAAGAAAGTTCAGGCTTCAAATTTGGCCCAAAACAGTGCTTTTTTCGCGATTTTTTCTTGTAGGTCCTACTACTCGAGACCCAGAGAAGGATTTGGAGAGAAAAAGACGACAAGCATATTTGATCGCGACCACTGCCTTTAAAGGCAGCATACGTAAACGTGGTTGGGATAACAATGCGAATCGAGTCGTATGGCCTACAACATAATGCCTACACATTTTGAAGCGTCAAAAACGACCCACAATGCCGTTACAGGAGTAGCAAGTTTGGCCCCGCCCGTATTTTCACACCCCCTGTATTTGTCCTTTTCCTCCAAATCAGGGTTGCTGGGTCATTTTCGGCGTCACTGACGTGTGTGGTTCACTTGTTAGGCAATTCATCAACAGTCCCGACGGTGAAGGTGACCCAGCAACCTTGCGTTCCAGAAAAAGGCCAAATACAGGGGGCGTGAAAATACGGGCGGGGCCAAATTTGACACTCCTGTAACGGCATTCTGGGTCGTTTTTGACGCTTCAGAATGCGTAGGCCTTGCAATCTGAGCCATACCATTCTATTTCCGTAGTTATCTTAATCATGTTTACGAGCGTGCATGCTGCCTTTAAGCAGAGCATCCACTGCACTTTATGACCTTGTCATCTTTCCCATTGTCAGATTTGCTTCTGGCAGAAGAGTCGTTGAATCACTGCTCTTCTCCTAATTCTTTTTTATCAAATGACCAACCATTCCACGTCAATGCGACAGCTGCTCTTGAACATTGCTGGAGGCACCCAGGTGACATCACCATTCGATTCGACAAAGGCATTTGATCGGAACGAAACCTCATAGTTGCCATCGGCACTGGAACGGAAAAATAATTATGCAGAGCGTTCTGTATTCAAATCTGAAAATCTCTAGATTTTCAAAAATAGGGCTTTTTTGTACTGTTTTCAGATGGGGACACGTGGTATGGGTCAAAGTGAATCCAGGAAAATCGGCGGTACAGAAGCTAGGTGCTCTACAATAACGAAGCTCTCGCAATAATTATTGGCAGCATGTGGAAACAAAACAACTTATTCAAAGTCAAAAAACGTCCGAGACGCATTAGGGCTTTACCTCCACATAGGACGCACCCAGCGGTTTCACACAACAACAAGTGCGCAAAGGGTTTTATCGTAGATTTTGAAAGATACCCTGTTGTACAACCTTCGTACTCTCTGAACACGGTAGCATCCGACTACCATTTGCGCAGGATCCGGTGACTCTCCTACTGTTTTGGACCTATGGTTTAATTCAATCGTAGACACGTCACCCTTCTTAACCACAGGTCTGCTGTTGGTCAAATATCAAACTTGACCAATGGCCAACTTGTCGCCGAAGGTTACGACATGTTTGAGACATACGTATGTATTCCACGACCCTTCTTATTATTTCCAATTGGAAACCAGTCCAGAAAACAGATCTTGATTCAGAGGTCTGTGTAGAAAAATGAAATTCAGAGATAAGAAGAAGAACCCGAAAAAGGGATGTCTTGATAGGGTGGCGGATTGTAAGGAAATTTTTCTTAGAAATTTTAGAATCGTCTCAAAGGAACTTCCTTTTGTGAAATGTTTCTACGTTTTTACTCCAAATTGTTCAGAGAGCTGCACTGTGCTACAGTGACAACCACGGTGCTGAAATAGGGCCACCACGCATGCGCAAAGGAGCCGATGAAGAGATGAGTTAAAGGCAGCGTACGAGCAAAAAAACGTATTCTTTTTTTAACAATTGTGCATGTATGTAGGCCCACCAGGTTGTGATGTATCGCGGAGAGGTCACTCGGAACACTCAAGTTTCCAAGAAAAACTCGTTCGAAAATCCCGGAGTACTCAGCTTCCACGTCTGTCCGGTGTGTCTTGCGTAATACACAAATGCCGGAATTTTGAACGTCTGAATTGAATTAGACCCCTTAACTTTTCAGGCTCCACAATTCTTTTCGCATTTCTGCTGTTGAAAATTCTCTGTAAACAAGAAGCTTTCAATGTACACGTCTCATCTCAAAGATCTCTTGGGATAAAGAACATAGAATTTTGGATTTTCGCGGCCTGTCGGAGCCTGTCGTGGCGCTTCTGTTCCTCGTGTTAGATAATCGACCGAGAAACCGCCTTTTCAGACCACGAAGAAGTTTTCACATTATGAATACGCATTATGAATAGAAATGAGAAGAAATACCCCAATGTGGTTTCCTGCTCGGACGCTATCTTTAAGCCGCAAGGCGGTTGACAGGTAGGCGGCTGGCCGTGCGGGATTGGCGGCCTCACTGGAGAATATGGTTTCGATTCGCGCGGGGTGACAGTTGCAGCACCGTCCATTCATCGAACTAGAATTGTTACGCGAACTCTACAAGGGATCACCTTGAACACAGAATGGAGCTTCAAAAAACGGTCTGTAGGGTTGTGAAGGAGACAAAAAGAAACAATTTAGGATTCTAAAATTTCTCTCAGTCCTCATGGGTAGATCAAAATCGACCACGAAAAGAAAGAAGCCGGAACGCTAGATTGTGAGGATATTGAACAAATGTGATTTATTCAAGGACTTTGAAGTATCTGAAAATGTTCTTCAGAAAGTTTGAAGACGAAACCTAGACTGGTTCTAAAGTTATGACGTGTTTCCTGATCCCTTGAACAATGCTCGTTGCATGCAAACCACCGATCATTGCAATGAGATAGTCGCAGACGCCTATCTCTACACAATGGCTCAGCCGGTTAAGAGTTGAACTCCGAAGCAATTGAATCATGATCCGAATACTGTAAGCTCATTATAGAATTATGGCTGACAATTTATGTGTCACTTCTGTGTTCGCCTTACTTAATTTGAATTTCAACAGTGTCTCTTGTTTTCTTATACCTCTTTTCTTATATCGCAGAGGTAACGGGATTTAAAAGAAGAACGTTTCACATCTATATTAGAAACTACGGAAATTCTGAGGTTCCAACATTTGCTAGAATATCAAGTGAGCGCCCCTACCCTTCTCCCAGAAAAAAATTTTACAGAAAAACCTAATACTAATAAAATAAAATACTTTTTCCATGAGAAATAATTATTATAAACAAAAGTGGGTTTACCAAAAAAAAACAAATTTCAAAAAAGCGACCTTAATACATTAGCGCATGGCTGGAATACTCAAGATAAGTCAATTCCAAAATACTGAGTAGGACCGAGCCTCTGTTTTGGATACACATCTTAGGCCCCCGTCAGAATCGGTGGATCTACTGAGTCCCACCGGGTCGATACGCACCGAATTCGTGGGAGACGGGTGCAAAAAAATCAACCCACTGAGTCAGACTGCGACCGTCTGGTGCCCACCGCAATCCCCCCGGTCAATACTGATGGTTCTCATGCGTGCAAGGGCGGGGCCAATGCACCGACTGAGTCCCACTGAGTCCCACTGAGTCCCGCTGCGTCCCAACCGGAACAGTCCTCACCCCACCCGGTCGATGTAGGAGTTTCTCACGTGATTTGGGAGCATTTTTCCGACTGCGACCGGAACTGGGTAGCGCTGGGGGCAACCGGACTCAGTCGGTTGCAGACGGTCGAGGACCGTTTTTCCGCCTCGGACTCAGCAGGTTTTTCGCCGAAGTCTGACGGGGGCCTTAGAGGGTAACTACTTCAAGTTAGCCAGACCATTCCGGATGAAATGTACTTTTTTGGAACTATTTTGCACGTAGAATTTGAGTATGCTCTTCGCAGCATCTTGAAACCGCTCTGAAAAAAGTTATATGCGTTTTTCAAAGTCTCGTGGCAAGGTAATGGAACCTACTCATCAGGGAGTTTTTGTTGTGGTTTGGAAAAGTTTTTCGGATTCGGCTCAAAACTTGTATGTGGGGGTAATCTAGGATGCTGAACACGAATCTAGAGATCGTTTTTCGAAATACTGAGGTTTGCTGTAGGTTACGGTAGGTGCCATGCTATTTAGGGGCTTAATTTACCTTAAAGGCAGTGTTCACGATAAATCTCGTTCTCGAGGTATCGGTGTGAAACACTGAGTTGGCAGGTGCTGTAGAGGAAAGGGTCGAAGAAAGCAACGAAAACTGGCCAGAAATCAATAGGAACGGCTTTGAAAGCTATCCAGGTGCGCCTACCTATCCCGATCCGCCCCCCAATCGGACGAGCTTGTGGCGCCGCATACGTTTCGATGGCAAATTGCCAGGCAACTCTGCCGCGTTTATCATGATCGATTCGCGCAGATTTCGCGATTAGCGCGCGCTTGCCGAAATCAGCAAGGCCCATGATTCTCGTCCACGCTCTGAATTTAGAAACCGTTCTTTTGACTTATTCTGGACGTTTTTCTTCGCTGTTTCTTCACTATTAGTTACCTCACGACCAAACGATCCCATTTTTGGGTCGAACTCGAGTGCGATATTCATCGTGAACACTGCCTTTAATAATTTGAAAATCGACAAATGAACATCAAATTCGTATTCAGCACCCGGAGTAACCCCCGCTTAGAACTTTTGAGCCAACTCTAAGACTTCGGCCCAACTACCGTACACTAGAGAATGTCAACGATTATTCGGAAAACGAATATTCGGCCGAATAAACAAATAATCGAATAATTCGATTTACCTACTCGGGGATTCCCTCCCCTGTCCAAATCAGGAGTGATTGCGGCCCGGAAAAATGGGCGTGGCAAGGTGCGATGTGTCCCCCCGCCAAGACAGCACCCCAAACTGATCGGAAATTTGGAAATTGTTGGTAGAAATCGTTTAGAAAGTCCAGACTTTGATCGTACCGTTAACAACTACTCATAGACAGTGATAAATGTTGGTTTGAATACCCTTATGATATAATGTGAAATATCTTGTTTATGGAAGTACATCATGGCTTTGATCTATATAATACTGTTCAAAAAAAGGTCAAGAAAGTTGGTAGTGCCGCGAAAGTTGGTTCGATTATGCGTACTCGGTCCGAACTTCTTATTCGAATACTCGCGATTTTGGCCGAATATTCGAATAATTCGTATTCGATTCATTCGAATAATTCGTATTCGAATCATTCGAATAATTCGAATATTCGGAGAAGTCAATTTTTCGAATAATTCGTTTATTTGAATATTCGGAGAAGTCAATTTTTCGAATTATTCGTTTATTCGAATATTCGAAAATTTTTATTCGTTTGATATACTCTACCGTACACCCACCGTAATCTACCGTAATCTTTCGAAAATCGATAAACGGACCTCAGATTCGTGTTGAGCATTTCAAATAACCTCCAAGAGCGAAGTTCGGACCTTACATTTTTTCCCGACACTCGGAGCCCCATAAGGTTCCGTCCATAGCAGACGACAAGCGACAGGCGTCAGAAACCAGCAGCAGGCGTCAAGTCGTTGTCCAAACGCTGGCGCATGACGCTCGACGGGTTTCGAATGTAACGTGCCCGAGGACACCACGTGGTTAACGATGGCATTGGTATTATGTATTAAAGGCAGTGTTCACGATGATTCTCGTTTCCAGGTTTTCCACTCAAAACAATGCGTTGGTAGCCAAATGTTACCAAAATCACGAATAAACGGCGAGAAACGCACTAATTCGTCTTATTTCAGTGACATTATTCTATGGCCTGGACTAGTTGTCCGGTTGGATGAACATGTTCATGGTGGTTGTCATCGGTAGAAAATGGGACTAATCGAAAATGGAAGAATATTTTGGGCAGAACAGTATTATTTGGGCCCGAAGGAAAGAACGGAGCAACACAGAATGGAGAATTGCAAAAGACGGGTCCACAAAACATTTCATTGTCACAACGATTAGTTCCATTGATACTTAAAGGCAGTGGTCGCGATCAAATATGCTTGTCGTCTTTTTCTCTCTAAACCCTTTTCTGGGTCTCGAGAAATAGAACCTATAAGAAAAAATCGCGAAAAAACCTCTTTTTTGAGCCAAATTTGAAACCTGAACTTTCTTGTCTTTTGATGGTGGACGAGCCCACTCCACATCATCGGCATCGGTGACCTCTTATATCAAGAACATCAGCTGGCTTGAAATTGAATTTCAATCAATGAAGCTTTGGATATATGTACACATCTAGTCAAAAACATGGACTGAAGTGATGCTTTCACTGTTCAAATGTTTTCAATAGGTAAATTTGAATTTATTTCTTCCTCTTAAAGTCGATGATTTTTGACTGCTCGGCATGAGACGGCGATCTTTTTCGTCATCGCTGTGCACGTGTGCACGAATCAGCTTCTTTGGGCCCTAGAAACTCTAATTCTAGCCCGTTTTTCACCGCTCTACCTTCATAGTTTTTCAGCTGTTATTGATCTAAGCTGATTTTTGTAGTTTCTTCTATAACGTTTTTCATCGTGACCACGGCCTTTAAAGGCAGTGTTCACGAAGAAAATCGTTTTCCTGTTTTTCCGCCTATCTTGAAAACCGCCCCATGCTGATTCCAATGGTGTCTCTGAAATCATACAAGACCTTCTGTGAACGCAGGTATGGTCCCTCAAAGATTGAGCTATGGAAACATGGTGGACGAGTTGTCCGAGGCTTGTAACTTCCGTCTTTTGCAGCCGATCTATGCGAGCTGACCTGAGTAAAGAGAGAAGCTGCGAATGAAGGGAAGAACAGGGCTAATGATTGAAAATCATCTCTCATCTCACGATCTCGAGCATTCATTTGTTCACGTCGGTGGGCGTGTGATGCGCTTTTGGGGTTTTCAATGCGCTCGAAGTTGCAACTTCGGGCTCTGTTGGGGCTCTTCCTGGCTCGTTTTCATGCGTTCTTTCGACGTTGACGTTACAGAGTGTCCCTCCACTACCCAATCCTAGTGGAATTTCGAAAACTTTTTTCATCGTGAACACTGCCTTTAAGAGGCGGGCTGATACTTGAGGATTTCGTGCCCTTCTGGTGCGTTTTTCCCGGTTTCTTCGTCTTTTCAGTTCTACTCGAGGGCCTAACAATCGATTTAGCGATCAATCTCAAAATCGAAGATTATCGTGAACACTGCCTTTAATGACAGCCGCTATGGCCGATATGCCTCCGCCGTCAGCAGCAGGCCGGATGCACTGGTCGCTGGGGAATCAGATCAATAACTAATGTTAAAGATGAAAATCCCCAGCGTCACAGATTCCGCTCAGGGGGTAATTTGAGGCGCTGAATACGAATCTGAGGTCCCATTCCCTGTTTTTTGGCCGATTGTGTCAGGTTAGGGTGCACTGAATGACGCTTCGCCTACCGTAACCCATTGTTTTGATCGTTTTTAATCTACCCTTGAGGAGTGAGTGAAGTTCTAAAATTCTTAACTGCTTTTTATCCCTTCTACAGCCCCAAAAAACCGTTTCTCAAAACGCCACTTGTGTTCA
Source organism: Aplectana chamaeleonis (assembly GCA_029168955.1). NCBI lineage: Eukaryota > Metazoa > Nematoda > Chromadorea > Rhabditida > Cosmocercidae > Aplectana > Aplectana chamaeleonis. The sequence continues at coordinate 100,344 of JAPDOI010001085.1, forward strand.
GAGTGATCCCTTGTTAGTTCTTGCGATTCCTTCCAGATGCAATTGTGTCGAATTCGGTGGATAATTTAGTTGTGCCCTGGACGAAAAGACCGAATATCGGGTAGATTCGTATGACCCCCTTTTTTACGTCCGATTTTTGAATACCGTATTTCCTCTATTTGAAGTACACCTCTATTAGAAGTACATATAAAATAGAGGTCTGAGTATTAGAAGTACACCCTCTATTTGAAGTACACTTCTTTTAGAAGTACTCCTCTTTTCGGAGTGAACCCCCGGTACTTGGGTAAAAGATTGGCAACACGAATGCGGCATTTGAGAGAGACCAGTTTGCCCGAGATTTTTTTCAATAATGTGAGGTTTGAATATTCACAAAAAAAACTATCGGCCATCCCTTTCTTGGTCAAAGATTGCTTGTATGGGATAACTTACGATGAAACCTCAGCGAACTTAAAATAACCAGGAAAAAACGCAGGGCTAAAGTTCTGCGTTTTGGTGTTATTCGCGGCGAATGCGCGGAGTTTGTTTAGGTTCTCTACAAATATTTTTGTTTGATTGGGTTTTAGTCGATCAAAGTCAACTTGTTTTGGCCCTAGACATTGACTTTAGCGGTGGTTGAAAAACCAAGATTACCCAGCGTTACTAAGATTGGATCATTTACGTATAGAAATCGCTTATACGACGAGGAAATTAGAAACCACCAATGGTAGACTTTACCTATAGTGGATTGTGGACGCAGAGGACTCGCTTCTGGAAAAGCTGTTGTCAGGTAGTTCAAGAACCGCACTTTTCAATCGCTCTGGACGGCTCGAAAGGCGATCAGTTAAAGGCAGTGTTCACAATAAATTCCACTTCCGATATCACCCCGGTGTACGGAAGGTTTGGTGCCCTGTATAGCAAGGCATGCTTAAAAACCACGCGAAAGACGCGTTTTTGAGCCAAAATAGGCCCTCCCTTTTTTACGCTGTTTTTTGAGCGTGGAGGAATTGACCGCTATGAAGGTGCAATGAAGCGATCAGCTCACTTATCAGTACTTTCTTGACTTGATTATTCCTGTAATTTGAGTGTTCATTTGTTCACATCGATGGGGCGGAAGTGGAGCACCGGGCGGTTCTGAGACACCAAAACGCTTGTTTGCAGCTGTTATTTTGCCACTCCTGGCTCGTTTTTTTACGTTTTTTCGACATTGGGGGCCTAGAATCCTCCTCGCCTATCATTTCACTGTGGAAAGTCACCGATGACGTTCATCGTGAACGCTGCATTTAAATTTTTTTAAGCCTAACAATTGAAGCACGTGTCAACAAAATCGAAAACGAACTTATACATTTTTTGGAAGAAATTCACTTGGGAAAGGTGGGAATATATTACATCAGAGATTGTGGAAGCATCAATTCAATTGAGCCTAGTCTGAAATTTTACTAAATACAAGTTTTTGGTGTTATACTGGAAATCAAGAAATGTGAAGAGTCTACAATTGAAAATTCAAAAAATTGTGTCGAATAATACAAGTACACCCTCTATTAGAAGTACACCTCTAATAGAAGTACATCAAAAAGAGAGGGCTGAGAATTAGAAGTACAGCCTCTATTTGAAGTACACCTCTAATAGAAGTACATACAAAATAGGGGTCTGAGTATTAGAAGTACATGTACTTCTAAAAGAGAAAATACGGTATATTCGAATGGCCTCTTTTTTTGAGGTCCGAATTTTGAATAGATTCGAATTTATTCGAATCGAATATATTCGAATAATTTCTCTAAGCTCCCGCGCACCTTGGTTAGACCATTACGTCTGACGGTAGTCTAGATAGCGAGGTCAACACTCGGGTCAGTGCTGCGTGGTTGAAATGGCGGTCAACGACGGGAGTGCTATGCGACAAGAAAGTTCCCGACCGTCTAAAGTCGAAGATTTACCGAAATGTCGTCCGGCCTGTTGCGCTGTATGCAGTAGAGTGCTGGCCTGCTACCAAGGAAGCAGAGCGAAGGCTCGGTGTAATGGAGACGAAAATGCTACGTTGAACAGCGGGTGTGACCCGCTTGGACCACGTCACGAACGACGACATCAGGAAGCGTTTTGGTGTCACTCCGATTTCCGAGAAACTGCGCGAATCTCGATTGCGATGGTATGGGCATGTTCTTCGCGCTGGAAGTGGCACCGTTTGCAAGGCTGGGCTCAACCTCGACGTGCCTGGAAAAAGGTCCAAAGGACGGCCAAGGCAGCGGTGGCTTGGTACGCTGCACACCGATTTGAAAATTGCCGGCGTGCACCCTGATCAGGCGCATGAAAGGGAAAAATGGCGCCAGCGCATAAGAAAAGCGGACCCCGCATTGGAGCGGGACAAACGCTGAAGAAGAAGAAGAAGAATAATATATTCGAATAATTTCAAAGCGACAGACTGAAAACAGGCCAGGTGGGCTGTCAGTTGATCCTCTAGTTCGAAGTGAACCTTACTGCCACTGATCGTGTGTGTGCTTGTATCACATACAAAAAAACACATCTTGTGTCAATTATCAAAAAAGACTTTCACAATCCTGTACACATCTTCTTGAAGTTCATAGAATATCTGATTCATCCTTATTGTACTCCATTAAGCGTTCGTTGGCGTCCTCGTCGTCATCATCATCGGACGATGGCGGCGAATCGTTCTCGTTCTCCTCCACATCGGCTATGCGACTTCCGTAGAGGCTGAGCTCCCACTGCGACCATTGTCATCTACCGTACACCATAGATAGAGGCGACGGGGCAAATTTATTCGGAACCATTCGAAAGTGTAACTATTCGAATAAACTTCGAATATTGAATAGATTCGAATATCCCCTTTTTTGAGAGGTCCGATTATTGAATAGTATTCGAATAGTGCGATTTTAGAAATTCCGATAATGAATACATATCCTCCGTTTCCGAGTGTGATTTATTTCCGTTCGTCGCGTGCTTCTGCGTGCGATTGCTGCGTTTCCTTCTTCCCACAATTTCTCGCTGTCTCTACCCTCGCTCCGCGCAAGCGCGCAAGGGAGCAGAGTAAATCAGGCTCGGAACCAGAGGATATTCGAACGGCAATTTTTCGATCATATCGATTCGAATCTATTCGATTGGCACAACTATAGTGGATACCGTATTTCCTGTTATTGAACACCCCCCCTCTATTTGAACCCCTCCCTTGATAGAACACCCCCCTTTATTAGAAGACATTTCGCCATCAGCTGAAAAGACATTGAAGATCCATTCCTACCGGGCGTGAACTGCTAAGGGCTGTTCGAGATGTCGACACCCAAAACCTAATTGACATTTTTAAGGAGATTGATCTACAGAAGAACTTAAACAATGGCTTTATTGATGATGATCTCTTACTATTAGTATTCGCCAAGAAATTTATTATTGTCTCATATTGGTTTGCCTTATAAACTTTGTTCGCCCATTGTGACTCTTGAAATCTTGGTTGAAAATTAGAGCCCCCCCCTCTATTTGGACCCCTCCCTCTAATTGAACCCCCCTTTTGGAGGAGGTTGAAAATATGTATACCCTTGTGTTCAATTACAGGAAATATGTTACTCAGACAAAAATGCGGACTTATCGCGAGCAAAAAGTGGAGTATAGAACTGACCGCGCGCTGGAACCGCGACAATAAATCAATTACGACTGACCGCGAACAATTTTGCGAACTGGGCGGAATATCGCGGTACAACCGCTTCGCGATCCGGTTGACCGCGCGCAACTTTGCAAAGCGGGCAGAAACCGCGCAACTTTAGGACCGACCGCGCGCAGACGTGAGGGAAAATGTTTGGTGTGCACGGGCCGAGAACCCATCAACTCCACGCCTGATTTCAAAATGTTTTTGCTGCGGTGCTTAGTTTTTTTGTTTTACTAATAATTTTGTTTGTTTTTCTTCCCCTCCGCGTCATCCTTCTGTGTTCCCGTGGTATTTCCTGTGGTTCTACTTGTATTTTTTATTGACTGCATTGTTTTAGTAGTATTAATAGTGAATATGACAATGCTGTGTATTGGAAACGACTAGGTGTGTTGAGCGCAGGGTTGTTGGTCGTGGGCACATTTGTGTTAAGTGTGCGAGGATTTGGGCAAATGAATAGAATAGTGGAAAGTGCTCTGAAGGTGTGTATTTAATGGGGTGGGAAGTGGGCGGGGCTTCGGTAGGAGTGGGCACAACGGCGAAAAAGTGCATAGGGATTCGAAAAAAGGTGTGCGGATCGTTGTTGGACGTGTGTATGGGGTTTCAAAGACGTGTTCAGAGTTCCGGAAAGTGGGTGGGGCTTCGTTAGGAGTGCGCACATCGCGAAAAAGTGCTTTAGGATTTGAAAAAGGTGTCGGGATTGTTGTTGGACATGTGTAAGGATTGCGAAGACGTGCTCAGAGTTTCGGAAAGAGGGCGTGACTTAGGAAGGAGTGCGCACGACCGCGAAAAAGATCTTTTTTATTCGGAAAAAAGTGGAGATCGTTGTTAGACGTGTGTAAGGGTTTCGAACACGTGTTCAGCGTTCAGGAATGTGGGCGGAGCTTCGATAGGAGTGCGCACAACGGAGGAAACGTGCTCTCGAAATTGTAGAAGTGTGGGGATTGGCGCTAGAGGTGTATGAGGGTTTCGAAGATGTGTTAAACGCTCCGGAAAACGGGCGGGGATTCGGAGGAGTGCGCACAATGGAAAAAACGTGCTTTGGAATCCGCAAAAGTGTGGGAATTTGAGCTTGAGGTGTGTCGGGGCCTGCATAGTTCAAGTCGCGTCGTTGCTCGCAGCGACGAACAGCGCTAGGTAATGCAACATTTATCACATTTGCGACGAGAGTGATCGACACTGCGTGAACGGCGATGGGGGAGCACCGCAGTGTTTTGGCGCCGCGACGGCCATGCGTCTCTGCCAGCGACTGGCAACCGACGCCGCGACTAAAATGTTCGAGAACATTCCACGTTCGACTTTCCTTAAATCTCGGCATAATAGTATATCGGTAGTTTTGAGCAGTAGACCGAGATTGTTCAGCTTTATTCGGCTTACGTTTCGGCAACCACGCCTTCGTCAGAGCCTGGAAGTCGAAGATACGTGAGGATACTAGCCGTCCAAGCACTATTTTAGAACAATAGGACTAATTTTATAGAAGTCTGATTAAAGCGAAATCGTATGGCAATTTGAAAAGCTAACCTTTAGTGTGCAGACTGAAGCCTCACAGACACCCTCAGATGGCCTTAGATGGCGAGTGACTGAGTGGGACCATTTTGGACCACCCACCACGTTAGCCTTCAGAAGGCCGATCAAGCCCACAGGCAGATCAAAACCCACAAAAGTCAACGAAGGGGACTAGTTCTTGAGTAATCGCCACACATCCGTAATTTCTATTGATATTAGGGTTTTTGGAATTCATCCAAAACGCCTCAGGGGTTCTGCGTGCGGAAATCTCTGATTCGCGCGCAAGTATCATAACTGCAATGTTCTCGAACATTTTTGTCGCCGTAACTAGTGCGCACAACGGTGCTCTGGGGCGCTTTTTGACGTTTCAAAATGTGTAGGCGTTGTGTTGTGAGCCCCGTACGGTTCGATTCACATTGTTATCTCGAATACGGCGAACGTGGTCGAGATCATAGAAGAACGGGGGTAATGCTCGAAATCTGTCGCTCATCTCCCAACTGTTGAGCTCGAAACGTCTTCAAACGAGCGTGCCAAATTTGTTTCTCGTGGTGTGCTCTCCGGAGTGGCTTCTCCCTATATCTTGCTAATTCGCAGGATTGGTACATAGCTCGCAATTGCCAGGTGTCATGTAGGGTGGGTCTATTTCACAAATATGTACGTGAAAACCCCAGATTTCGCCCCTAAGGTTGGACTGTGCCTTTAATGAATGTAATCAGAATGCACCTACTCGTTAAAATGTCGACTAAACCAAACCACAAAAGCAATTCGCATGTTTCCAATTAGGCTTAGTCGACATTTGACAAAGTCAAAATTTGACAAAGTAATAAGCGCATTCAATTAGAGAGACCTTATCGCGCTCTAGATTAGGATCAGGCAAAATCTAAATTTTCTTCTAGAGGAGGTTGCACTATAACATCCGAGTACGGGGGAGGGGCACCACTTGATTTTTTAGCTTTTTCAGCTCTCATTTCAAGCTTTAAATGATCTGGAATACCCTTGCTACACAGGTGTGAGTTACTCAAACAGGCCTGACATTTTGAAAGCTCTTCTTTTCTGCAGTTTTTCCGCCATATCCATAGGAGGAGATTAGTTGCAAAAAAATTCAGGTAAAATAACGCGCAAAAGACTATTTAGAGGAAGTAGGTCCACACATCATTTCTCCGAGCGTGCTATTTTTGCCATTGCTGTTTCTATAGCGACGACCTTTCATTTCTATGAGCCTGATCTTTACTTTTAACAAACTGCTGAGGTACGGTCTCTCAGGATGATGCAATAGCACTAGAAAGTATACTTCGGACCGAATCATATTATTCGAAAAATATTCGAATGATTTTTAGAGTTTCGAATCATTCAAAATTCGAAATTCGAAAATTTTGATTTTCGAATAATATTCGAAATTCGAATATTTTGAAAACGGGCCTTCGAATAATATTCGAAACTCGGATATTCTGTGAAAAGTATTTTCAAATAATATTCTAAATTCGAATATTTCAAAAACAGTATTTGAAAAGTTTGTTTTGCTGGTCGATATTTGAAAGCACACTCTATCAAAGCACCATCTTGACCTATTCACACGACGCCTGATTTGGGGATAGCGCACGCTTGAATCGCGTGAAATGTTTCGTCACCGTATTAAGGTGTGTCCGAATGAGAATGGCGGCCCATGCGGCCGGCGAGCTCGGCAGGCCGCCATCGCGTTCGCCGCTCTTGGACGAGCATGCGAAACATTTCTGCACCGCCATCGACTACGAACGGGGCCGGCACCGGCTGGAAGCAAGCACTGCGCCGATCAATCAACTCTGCAGACGTGGGGAGAGGGGACGGCCGTCGTTGAAATCCAACACTCGTCCGAGAGCGGCACATGCGACGGCCGCCAGCCAAGCACGCCGGCCGCGTGGGCCGCCATTCTCATTCGGGCACTACGTGCTCCATCAGTTGGATAGGCTGGCTTGAACGGCAAGCTAATGCAAACTGTTTTTCTTTTTTTTCACATTTATTATGTAGCTGCCAGCCAGATATAGAGAGTACCAAGGTTTTAGCTTCCGAAACCTTCCCTTTCCAAAGAAACAGTTTCTTGGAATACGTAGGGGACCGATTGAGCTAACTAATCTACATTACCTTACCTTACCTTGATACCTTGATGATCCATCTTCACTGCGCGTCGCCGCCGTGTGGACCACATCTCAACCAGCTCGACCGATCCCGAGCAAGGGACATCCAGTGATGGTGATTTTCAGGAAGCCCTCGCTCGGTGCAGAACGTCTTGACTCTGCCTGAAAATACAGAGTTCCATCTTGTGGGAGGATGGCCTAGAGGCCGGCGGCAATCACGAGGTAACCAGATTGTTGTACGGAGGCTCCATCGGTCATCCATGCGGCGCAACACGTGTCCTGCCCATCGGTGTTTGGACTGGGCCATGAACAGAAGAGGGTTCATTAACTGCGACTGCTTTCGAAGATCGGCACTGCGTAGGCCACCAGCTCGCTGGGCACGACGATTAGTCTTCAGTAGTCTGCGTTCGAAGGCCCTGTGAGCTGTCCTTATGGCCTGTGTGGTCGCCTTCGTTTCCGCCCATGTCTCGGTTCCATAGCACAACGCAGGTAGCACCGTGGTGTCGAACAAACGTGCTCGTGTCTTCACATCCCGCCATTTGTCTGTCACTTCCACTATCGAACCAAGTGCAGACCAGGCGGCTCGTCGTCTCCGTCCGATCTCCATAGACAAGTCGTTTTGCATGTTCACCTCTCTTCCGAGATAGACGTAGCTGTTCGTAGTGGGTAGGGGAATGCCAGAGAGACGAATGGGGCTGTCGTCGCACCACTGGTTGCGCATCACTTGGGTTTTCCTCAGATTCATTGTAAGGCCGATCGCTTTGCCTGCAGCGTCCAGTTCGTTAAGCATTCCTTCGACTTCTGCGGAAGACGAGCCCAGCAGCACAATGTCGTCAGCGAAGCGCAAGTTGGATAGTCTGCACCCGTCTATGAGGATACCTTTGCTATCCCAGTCGATGTGGCGCATCACGTCTTGTAACGCGGTCGTGAACAGCTTTGGCGAGATGGTATCTCCCTGTCTGACACCCTTTCCAATCGACACCTTCAGTTTCCTCTCGAATAGTTGAATAAGGGTTTTCGCTTCCGTTGTTGCACTCTTCCAATATTCTGATGTACTGGGCGTCAACACCAGCGTGGATGAGAGCGTTAAGAACAGCCGGGACTTCAACCGAATCGAATGCCTTGGTATAGTCCACGAAGACGAGCGCTAGAGGTAGATGGTACTCCCTTGTCCGTTCAATGACTTGCGATAGCGCCTGAATGTGATCAAGACAGCAGTAACCCTTACGGGAGCCTGCCTGTTCTCTGGGCTGAAAGTCATCCAGAGCCTTCTCTATCCTGTTCAGCAGAATCTTCGTAAAGACCTTGTACGGCACTGAGAGTAGAGCGATTGGCCTGTAGTTGTTGATGTCATCCCGATCACCCTTTTTGAATAAAAGTATTGTTCTTGACGATTTCCACTGCGCGGGAACGAATCCTTGCGCGAGGTAGCTGGAGAAGTGTTCCGCCAGAACTTTCCATAAAGGTGAACCACCCGCTCTGAGGGTCTCGGTGGTAGTGCCATCTGGTCCAGTAGCTGTGTTTTTCTTCATCCCTTTGACAGCAAAAGCAACTTCACTCTCAAGGATTGGAAGTGGGTCATCTGCTATCGCAGGTAGTGGGCTACGCGGCACGGACAGTGTTGAGTTGAAGAGAGTGCTGTAGAAATCCACCACAATTTTTTCCATACCAGCGCGGGACGTGCAAATGCAACCTGAGGAATCCCGAAGGGCTGACACTTGTTCTCTGCGATCTGACAGCTCACTCCGTCAAAGCCTGATGCTTTTCCTCTGGTTCACGGTGTCCAACAACTTCCGCGCTCGATATTGCTTCAAATCGCTCGATACCTCAGCTCTGCAAACTTTGCTGATCGTAACACGTTCCAAGTGACTGGTATTCGGATCGAGATGTACCAGGCGGCGTTTTTCCAGAAACAGTTTAGTCTCCTTGCGCAATCTCTCAATTGGTTCCGCTGCTCCAACCAAGGAATTTTTTTCGGCGTCCCTTATCTTACGACACAGATCCTCGTAATCGTCTGTAGGATCATCAGAAACATTCCATTGCGTATCGGCTACACTGCGCTGCATCACTTCTGAATCCACGGTTCGGACTTTGCTGCAAAATCTCTGACTAAGATGTTTCCTCGTAAAGTTGTTGTGAAGTCGACGCTTTGCACGAAGCATTCTGTGGTCAGAGCCTGTCACGAATGATGGAACAGTGCCGACGTCTAGGAGGGCCCATCGCCGATTAACGAGAATAAGGTCAATCTCATTGGTCGTCGTTCCGTTCGGTGACTTCAACGTCCATCTTCGACTTTCGGGCTTCTTGTAAAACGAATTACGGTGGAACATACGTGCGCTACACAAAAAGTCTGCCAGGCGAGAACCGTTATCGTTTCTGATGTTGCCTCCATACGATCCGATTCTTCCTTCTCCATCTACTGCTCTTCCGAGGACAGCATTGAAGTCGCCCAGACAAATCTTGTAAAAGCCTCTTTCTTTAGCTACTACATCCTCGAGTTGTCCGTAGAACTCATCGAGTTCATCATCCGCAGCAGCGGATGTTGGTGCATAAGCGTTGATGATAGAGATTGCTGGGTGTCCTTTAGGCTTGAGTCGTAGAACGGCCAGGCGCGGGGAGTAGATGAAGTGCGAATCCATAGTGTGTGCTATGGTGCTGTTGAGTAAGAAGCCAACACCACCAACGTTCCGTCCCTCCACTTTTTTTCCGAGAATCAACAATCTTCCATCTTTCAATTTCTGCACGGAATCTTTGTTCGTCTTTGTCTCCTGTACTGCTATAACATCGTAAAGTATTCGATCCGCAGCTCGCAGAAAGACGTCCTGATCCGCTTTGGTTGAAAGAGTTCGGGCGTTGAAAGAGCAAAATCGTACACAGTCATCGTACTGTGTACGATTTAAAGGCAGTGTTCACGATAAAAATCGTTTCTCTGTTTACCCGCCTATCTTGAAAAGGGCCCCATGCTGATTCCAATGATGTCTCTGAAGTCGTACAAGACCTTCTGGGAACGGAGTTATGGTCCCTCAAAGTTGAGCTAAGGAAACATGGTGGACGAGTTGTCCGAGGCTTGTAACTTCCGTCTTTTGCAGCCGATCTATGCGAGCTGACCTGAGTAAAGAGAGAAGCTGAGAATGAAGGGAAGAACGGGGCTAATGATTGAAAATCATCGCTCATCTCTTGATCTCGAGCATTCATTTGTTCACGTCGGTGGGCGTGTGATGCGCTTTTGGGGTTTTCAATGCGCTCGAAGTTGCAATTTCGGGCTCTTTTGAGGCTCTTCCTGACTCGTTTTCATGCGTTCTTTCGACGTTAACGTTACAGAGTGTCCCTCCACTACCCAATCCTAGTTGAATTTCGAAAACTTTTTTCATCGTGAACACTGCCTTTAATCTACAATGACTACTCCAAAAATACTGACTTCGAGTGGTTATATTGGGTTGTGTTTAGCGATTTCACGTCCATTTTCGTACCTTCTGAGCTTAGACAGATTCGGTTTTAACAGTTTAGCGAATTTGGCCAAAACATCGATATTCTGATTTTCCAAGACTAATAGAATACAACTCAAGAGATGATGTTTTTTATCAAAAACCTGGAAATGAGCTACAAAAAAAAGAAGACATAAGGTGTTGGAAAAATGCAAAAAAATTAGAGATTTGCAGCGGTTTTTCCCAACTCAGCCCGCCTCTGGGAAAACTCGCCGCGACAGTGCCGAGAAAGTATCGCTACTCTCGACTGTGCCGCGATAGTAACACGGCGGATTCGCTATCATCAGTGCGCCGAGACGATTCAGTTGCAGTGTCTTAAAGGCAGTGGTCACGATGAAAAACGTTATAGAAAAAACTACAAAAATCAGCTTAGATCAAAAACAGCTGAAAAACTATGAAGGTAGAGCGGTGAAAAACGGGCTAGAATTAGAGTTTCTAGGGCCCAAAGAAGCTAGTTCGTGCACACGTGCACAGCGATGACGAAAAAGATCGTTGTCGCATGCCGAGCAGTCGAAAATCATCGACATTCAGAGGACGAAATAAATGCAAATTTACCTAATAAAAACAGTTGAGTAATGAGAGAAAGCGCTCCAGTCAATGTTTTTGACTAGATGTGTACATAAATCCGAAGGTTCATTAATTGAAATTGAATTTCAAGCCAGCTGATGTTCTTGATATAAGAGGTCATCGATGCCGATGATGTGAAGTGGGCTCGTCCACCATCAAAAGACAAGAAAGTTAAGGCTTCAAATTTGGCCCAGAACAGTGTTTTTTTCGCTATTTTTTCTTGTAGGTCCTACTACTCGAGACCCAGGAAAGGATTTGGAGAGAGAAAGACGACAAGCATATTTGATCGCGACCACTGCCTTTAAGCCTCAACAACTCCGCGACTGACCTAGCGAATGACAGCACAAAACTAATTTTGAAAATCGAAGCTGTCATTTTTGAATTCGAAATAATCTATCCGAAAATTTGAAAAAAGTATTCGAAAATTCGAAAAAAATTGTTCGCGAATTCGAAAAAGATTGATTTTCGATTATATTCAAAAAAATGAAATTCGAAAAATCTGTTTTCCGAATATATTCGAAAATCCGAAATTCGAAAAATTCCATTTTCGAATTTATTCGAAAACTTGAAATTCGAAAATTTTGATTTTCAAATATATTCGAAAATTTTAAATTCGAAAAAAATGATTTCTGAATTTATTCGAAAATTTGAAATTCGAAAAATTTGATTGCGACAGTGCATTTGAACCACATCAACTTTCTATCGATATCTATCCCAAACACACTGCCGCGACGCCTGTCGAGGGAAGTATGCATAAGGAAGGTGGTTCACCAACATTGGTTCGGCTAGGGGTCGCAACCATTGCTTTGCGGAAGTGTTCCGCCTCCGATACCGTTTAAAGGCAACAGACACGCTCGAAAAAGTTCTTGAGATAACTACGCTACTTGGGTCGTATGGCCCCTAGTAAAACGCCCACGCCGATGGAAGCGTCAAAGTGCTTTTTACACGTACTTGAATAAAAAGCTGAGTAGAACAAACAGTATTGCAGTTTTGAAAAGAGGAGATGAACGAGCGATCCGAGATTCAGATAAAGCAAATTTGCTGGCACAGCAATTCAGCGAAGTTTTTTCTACTGATGAGTCATCTTTCCCAGATTTCATCCCCACTCTATTATCAACTATGGATACCGTTCCTTGGTTCGATGACGAAAAAATTTACGAACTCATACACGTATGGTTTACGTTTTCATTTAAGTCTGACCCATGGACGAGGCGGCTGGCCGTGCCTGGTTGGCGGCCTCACTGGAGAATGGAGTTTCGATTCGCGCGGGGTGATCTACCGTCGCAGCCCCGTGCATTCATTAGACTAAAATGATTGTGCGAACTCTATGGCCGTCATCTTTTTCAGTGTCTGTCGACCACATTCCTCTGCAATTCATCAAGGAAACTGCCCATGTGATACCTGAACCGTTGGCATATACTTTCAATCAAGCTTTAATGTATTCAGGGGCCGGATGCATCAACGCACACGGCGGGGCAAGGTCAGGGCAGTCACCCCGAGAGTCGGTGCCCTGCCCCGTATGCACATGAGCTCGATAGTATAGTTGTTCCAAGTGAAATTCATTTCGAATATCCGACTTTTCGACTATAGTCGGATTCGCACTTTTTCGAATTTTCGACTTTTCGACTGTAGTCGAATATCACTCTTTTTCGAATATTCGACTTTTCGACTATAGTCGGATATCGCCCTTTTTTCTAATATTCGACATTTCGACTGTAGTCGGATATCGCACTTTTTCGAATATTCGACTTTTCGACTGTAGTCGGATATTGAACTTTTTCGAATATTCGACTTTTCGACTGTAGTCCGATATGAGACTTTTTCGAATATTCGACTTTTCGAATAAAAAAGTCGACTTTTCATCCGGCTATGAAAAAAATTGAAGTGCAAGTAACTTTTTCTTACATGAAAACACGTCGATTTCTCAATCATCCACTCGCGGGCGTTCTGACAGATTGAAGCATCATTTTTCAAACCAAAATCAGACCGATATGGCTGCTTGGCGGATGTTTAGGCGTGCCTTGTAGTATTTGCCACAGGTTTCATGGTAAGAGCTTATATCTGGCGGAGTTTCCGTAACAATATGCTGCTAGCGTGATATATTCTTCAATTTAGATGTGAAAAAGGCAGTTCGCAATAAATACGTTCGCCGATCAGTCAGAGCTGTCCGATTTTCTTGTAAAGAAATTAGGTTGATTCTATATGTAACCTTGTTTTTGAAGTTGATTATTGCGGTAGAGAGCCTATTACATTTTGATTCTTTTATGAAATGTCACATATTCAGAATTCTACTACCGTAAAGACAAGTGCCTCTACAGTTTGGGAACAACGTAAAAACATAGAAGTTTCGAAAAAGTTGCTAGAAGTGATTCTTCCTGGGAGAATCTGCTCTCTGCCGACGGGTCGCGAAATGCCTCACACGAGTACATGAGATTCAAAGGGTTTTGGAGGTATCTAGTCTAATTTTATCGCAAGAATTTACGTAAACTACGGACATAATGGCCCCAGTTGGTGGCATTTTAGCTACGTCACCTTCAAGAAGTACGGAAATTCTTGCCGAGAATGCGGGAAAAAGGGTGGAAGATTCTCGCCTTGATCGATCCACCCTGTCCTGATCAGTACTATAGGGCGATCTCCGCTGCGATCGACCGCACAGCCGTTTCTTCCCACGGCCTGCAGCGTCCCCGCGGTCAAAAGTATCCTCGGCACGGTCTTCCAGGGAGCGGTTCGGGGTCACCCTCCACGATCAGCCACAGAGTATCGAGTAATCGATTCGTGAGATGACTGGACCAGGGGCGGCATTAAGAAACCCGGTGGCGCGCGCCAGAACTGGCGCGGTTGTGCTGGCGCTAGAAGAAGGCCATAGCGCGCGCCTGCTTGCCTACTATCAAGAACCGGAAGGCTAGCTCGCGCCAATGCCAAGCGCGCGTTTTCCCTTGGTGCATTGATCAGCCTTGTGCCATATGAAACCTTTGACGTCGACAAAAAAAGGATTAGCACCACTTTTGCAAACTATTCCTTGCTTATAGCTCTCTTGTAATTTCTGCAAAATCATCTTTAGGAGTGTTGTAGGAGTGTGACAGTACATGAATAGTCCCTGCTCATAATTTTCTTAGTGCCTCGGGGGATTCTGAAAAGGGCGTGTTTATAGCTTCACCCACGTGTAAATCTTTTTTCCGATGTGTTTTCGAATTTCATCAGGGATTTTTCGAGATGTTCAGAGAACTTTTCTGAATTCCGCTCAAAAGTTCCAATTAATTGGGGTAATCTCGGGCGCTGATCACGAATCGGGGATCCTTCTGCTGCTAGTCTGGGGGTTACTGTAAGTTGCGGTAGGCATAATGCCTACTAAGTTGAGCACCTTTCTCAGTATTTCGCGCATTGACAAGTTATCCTCAAATCTGTGTTTGGCGTCCCTCTTCTACAAGGAATTTTTGAGCCCAATCTGAAAGTTCGACCAAGCTTTCGTATACCCACCGTTAAGCCAAGAAAAATGGATAAACGAACTGGTTCGTGTTGAGTAGCTCGAAATCTCCTTTGAAGAGGTTTGAGGCCATATTATCGTTGCATCGCTGAAAGTCGTGTTTGGCTGGTGAAATTTTCCTCACAAGGGAACTACTTTTAGTCAGCCTGGCCATTCCGTTTAAAATGTGCTTTTTCTAGAACAGTTCTTGGCGTAGAGTCCAAGTATGGTCTTCGCAGCTGCCTAAAAACACATTTAAAAAATGTTTAAAGGCAGCACTCGCAAGCATAGTCGAGATAACAGCATAGATAGGTCCGCACGGCCCGTACAATGTCGTCAACGACGTTTGAAGCGCTGAAAACTGTCCAGGATGACAATATTTGACAATGTTTGAGCAATCTTGCCTTCCACGCCCGTATTTTCACACCCTTCGAGTAACAGAATGAGAATCGATACTCGAAAACATGTGATAACTTAGAATGATAGCACTATAAAAAGGGAGTGCAGTAGAGAAAAAACTCGATTCACCTCAATATAACATGTTTGTGCACTGATAAAATCCTCCATTTCAAGAGGTCAGCCAAAGTAGAGCGGCATTCTCAAAAGTGGACGAGAGTCAATAGGTATGCAGACATGTTATACTCAAGTAAACCAAGCTATTTCTCTCGTGCACTCCCATTTGATAGTGCTATCACTCTCAATTATCACACGTTTTCACAAGTATCGATTCTCATTCTGTTACTCGAAGGGGTGTGAAAATATGGGCGAGGAAGGCAAGATTGCTCAAACATTGTCAAGTATTGTCATCCTGGACAGTTTTCAGCGTTGACGACATAGTACGGGCCGTGCTATCAATGCTGTTATCTCGACTATGCTTGCGAGCGTGTATGCTGCCTTTAAGCGATTTGGTCTACCAACTGATAATATCACTTGATATGATAAGTAGTAAAAGGTGAAGTAGTTAATGTTAAAGTAAGAGAGTAAGTAATCATATCTGTCTACATACCAACTTAAGTACCTGCCCAACTGATCGCCTGCGACCACTGGCAGTGGCTAGTGGCAGGAACGAGGAACGAGGAACAGGACACGAGGGACGCGTTACAAGAAAAAACGCGAATTTTACCTAAGCTTCCGCCGATCTAACTTTGTTAATTTTCAATCGATTTGGCTCAAATTTTGTCAGCGGGTGTCTTCTAGACTACCTCACTTATATCCAGAAGGAAATCTCTAGAAAATTTATTTTACAGGTTATATTAACTACTTTACCAAATTCTAAGTGATCACAAGTGCCAGGCAGAACCAAACCTCTCCCGCCGCTTCGCGGCGGGAGCGATTATTCGAAAGTCGACAAATGGTCATTGAATTCGTATTCATCACCCCAAGTAACCCCCGCTCAGAAATTTTGAGTAAAATTTGAGACTCTGACGGAACTATCGTATACCCACCGTAATCTACCGTATTCTGATAAAATGGATAAACGAACCTCGGATTGGTGATCAGCGGCCCAAATAACCCACCTCGTAAGATTTCAAGTCAAATCTGGCAATTTTGAAAAACGCTTCAAGAGCTTTCTGATTGGTATAAATAAACGCCCAACCGAAAACCCGTACAAGTCCAAAAAGGTATCAGCCTGTGCGAAATTTGGAAAATGTGCCTTCACACAATATTTGCTCAGGGGGTAGTTTTGGGAGCTGAACACGACCATGAGGTCCCTTCAGATTCTCCAAAGACTAATGCTTGTTTCGGAAGGTACAATAGGTACGGAAATCTGGCGAAAAACGCTTATAACATTTTTCAGAGAGGCTTTAGGCAGCTGCGAAGACTAAAATCGTATTCTACGCTGAAAACGGCTAGAAACGTATATTTCATCCGGAATGGCCAGGCTGACTAAAAGTAGTTCCCTTGTCAGAGAAAAGCCCCGTACCAGCACCCGAAACAATCTCTAGAAAGCCAAATCCGAAAAACACTGTTTTGGAACACCCCGAAAGTTGCCTCTTGGTTATGGATTTTTCCAAAAGCTAAGAAAAAGCTCGTTTTTTGAATCCTTCGAAGCATAAGCGAGTTTTGAGCTCGGATTGTTTATGTACTGTTGCACACCTGCAACTGTCAGAGCACTGTTTTTTCAAACTAGCGGGAAATCTGGAGCAAAACCTAGTGAGGCACACTGCCATCGTTTCATCATTCTTCTCACACTTCGGATTCACAAGTTATTTAATCGCTGTTCAAAACGAGCCATTGAAGCGGAATAATTCAAAGAAAAACCTGAATAGGGGACATGAGAGAAGAATATTGCTTTCTTCTCACACAAACGACAGGGTATTAAGCGTTTGAAAGATTGGAAAGGATGTTTGGAATGGAAAACGACGTGGAGTCGTTCGCGCGCCACTGGTAGCGCGCTTCGTGTAGAGCGCTAGCGGTAGTGCGGTTTCAGAGGGTCTGTCGCGCTTCCCGTAGCGCGCCTTGCAAGTGCTTGAAATCAAACAGCGCTAAGATCTCCATGATAGCGCGTTTGGGCCATGCCAAGCGCGTTTGGGCTATGCCAAGCGCGTTTAGGCTATGCCAGGCGCGTTTAGGCTATGCCAAGCGCGTTTAGGCTATGCCAGGCGCGTTTAGGCTATGCCAAGCGCGTTTAGGCTATGCCAAGCGCGTTTAGGCTATGCCAAGCGCGTTTGGGCTAAGACAAGCGCGCGCCTGCATAGTTCTTGATTGCAGATTGCGCTGTGCCGTCCCCATAGCGCGTTTGCGCTAGTTTTGGCGTGCGCTACCTCGATTCTTACTGCCGCCCCAGCACTACGAACGGCATCCATGCGTTCAGCGTAGCCAACGCGGGATGAGATCGCTGTTCAACACAGGCTGTCGCTAAGCCCATAACATGGTTGTGCAGGCCGTTGCGGCCGGTGACCAAAATTTTACGACCCCTCTGTGGACCAAAATTTTTACAACCCCCCCCCTTCTTGGGATGAAGAAAACCGGCGTTGAGCCGCAGTTACAACCCGGGTGTTACCGACGCAACGGTTATTTTTCATGGATAGCTTGTGGAAAAATTTGAAAAAAATGAATTCGCTTACCACTTACTTACTACGCGACTCACTACTCCTACCTCATTCTACCTTTCCAAGTGGTTGGAAGATAAACGCCATTTTTTTCAAAAATTTTACGAGCCCACCCCCTCTCAAATTATCATTTTTGTTCAAAAATTACCGGATTTTTTACGACCCCGTTGCGACCTGTCGCAAGCCTGCCCAACCCTGGCCCATGAATTCTCCCAACAATTAAGGCGGGAATTCACGGGCTTAGCGACAGCGAGATCGAAATAGAGAATTTCGCCTTTGTTTTTGCGTGGAGTATGCTTAGAGCTTGCACCCTTACACCTTTGATGCAGTATAAGCGGGTTTTAGCGAGCGTCGCGAGGACCCGAAAATTCCTGCACTACGGAATGAGAGGGCGTAACAGGCCCCTCCCTTGAAGGCAATTTGCTACCCATGGGCAGAGTTGTGAGCTGTTGAATACGAAAGGAAAAGTTGACAGACGCACAGAAGGGTGCCCACAGGAAGCGCGGAACCCACATTTTGAATACGAATGTCCGCATGTGAAAACGCTCCCAAAGTTTCATGGATGCAGCTTGTATCCGAACAGTGCTAAATAGGGTGGGCAGAGCCTGTTTTCATGCCCTGAGAGCAGGTAGGTGCTATTTCAGGCATCAAAACCACATTTAGTAATTGGCTATCCGGATGTGAAAACGCATCTAAAGTTTCATGGACGCAGCTTCAAGCCGAACAGCTCTACATAGGTTGGGGTCCATGAAAAAATCGATAGCTGTGAAATATTTACAAGTATTTAACGAAATTTGAATTAGGCACCTTATGCGGTGCGAATACTGTTGTTCCGCATTCTACCAAAGGCCTCACATAAGTTCTGTATGCCTTTGTCAACACACTCTTGTTTTTCGTTGCCAAACCCTTAAAGGCAGCATACACGCTCGCAAGCATAGTCGAGATAACAGCATAGATAGGTCCGCACGGCCCGTACTATGTCGTCAACGACGTTTGAAGCGCTTAAAACTGTCCAGAATGACAATATTTGACAATGTTAGAGCAATCTTGCCTTCCACGCCCGTATTTTCACACCCCCTCGAGTAACAGAATGAGAATCGATACTTGTGAAAACGTGTGATAATTGAGAGGGGTAGCACTATCAAATGGGAGTGCACGAGACAAATAGCTTGGTTTACTTGAGTATAACATGTCTGCATACCTATTGACTCTCGTCCACTTTCGAGAATGCCGCTCTACTTTGGCTGACCTCTTGAAATGGAGGATTTTATCAGTGCACAAACATGTTATATTGAGGTAAATCGAGTTTTTTCTCTACTGCACTCCCTTTTTATAGTGCTATCATTCTAAGTTAAAACATGTTTTCTCAAGTATCGATTCTCATTCTGTTACTCGAAGGGGTGTGAAAATACGGGCGTGGAAGGCAAGATTGCTCAAACATTGTCAAATATTGTCATCCTGGACAGTTTTCAGCGCTTCAAACGTCGTTGACGACATAGTACGGGCCGTGCGGACCTATCTATGCTGTTATCTCGACTATGCTTGCGAGCGTGTATGCTGCCTTTAAAGGCAGTGGTCGCGCTCAAATATGCTCGTCTTCTTTTCCTCTCTAAACGCTTTCCTGGGTTTCGAGTAGTAGAACCTATAAGAAAAAATCGCGAAAAAAACGCTGTTCTGGGCCAAATTCGAAGCCTGAACTTTCTTGTCTTTTGATGGTGGACGAGTCCACCCCACATCATCGGCATCGATGATCTCTAATATCAAGAACATCAGCTGGTTGAAATTGAATTTCAATCAATGAACTTTCGGATTTATGTACACATCTAGTCAAAAACATTGGTTGAAGTGCTTGCTTTCATTGTTCAACTGTTTTATTAGGTAAATTTGCATTTATTTCTCCCTCTGAATGTCGATGATTTTTGACATCTCGGCATGAGACTGCGATCTTGTTGGTCGACGCTGTGCACGTGTGCACGAAGTGGTAATTTTTAGGCACCCCCTTATGGGAAATCGTAATCGGCTACTCTCCGAATAGTTGGACAGCCATGATCTTGACTTCCTGATTTTATAAAGTTGATTTTGTG
Organism: Aplectana chamaeleonis; assembly: GCA_029168955.1. NCBI lineage: Eukaryota > Metazoa > Nematoda > Chromadorea > Rhabditida > Cosmocercidae > Aplectana > Aplectana chamaeleonis. Next base: position 120,235 of record JAPDOI010001085.1, read on the forward strand.
CGTCGATTCATCACTATAGATGAGACTTGGATTTTTTTCGGTTTTTTTGAAGTGTATTAATGTTCAGGGAGATTATACTGAATAATAAAGTTTATTTTGAACCATGAAATTGTGTTTTTCTTGTTGAACGACAAAACTTATTGAACAACCTGGTAGAACATAGTTTTCCGATAGATTTTTACCCCAGCAATGCGGCGAAGCGCAATTTCTTCCATTGGGTCACCTACACCACAAAACTGTTCACGTAGCTGACCGGGAACGCGCACGTTGAACGACTGATCGAACCCGCGCGGCCTACGATACGCCTCTGTGCTGGGTGGACAGACGATTAGTCAGCCCAAGTTCACACAGGCGCCCCTGTCATTGACTGACGTGACTTGGAGCCGGATTGCCTCCTTTATGTGAGGTGAGGGAGAAACGATAGTGCGGCTTTATCCCCCTTCCCAAATCTTTGAGCTGACAAGCTTGCCAGCGGGGAAGCATGAAATTCATTCTCCAAGTATAAGCAATATTCAGTCGGCCCCTTTAACCTGCCGAGTCGGCGCCTTGAACCTGCCGAGTCGGTGCCTTGAACCTGCCGAGCCTGATAGGCTACGACTCGGCAGGTTTGCGGGAGATTCGCGGCGAGTTTTTTCAGAGTATATGTACGTGCGTAGCGGCATTTCGGGCCGTTTCCGATGCTTCAAAATGTTTAGGCGTTGTAATCTGAGCCATATCATTGTATTTCCGTAGTTATCTCAACCACATTTAAAAGCGTGTATGCTGCCTTTAATGGAATAAAGGGGCAAAATTGCCAAAGTTGGCAACAAAAGCATCTTTTGACCGTAACTCGCCTCAAAGTGCTCCGTGTTCAATTTTGAAAGACCTTAAATGTTCACCGTGCCACAATCTATCCAATTATATGTAATAATTTATGACTGTACGCGATTTCTAGCATTATCAAAATAAAAATATATTTCGCCACGGAAAAGAAAGGTTTCTCATGAATTTTGCTAAACAGTTTCGCATAATCGACCGGACCACGACATACTGAACATTTCGGCGTTTAACAAATTCAAAACGGAGCACTATGAAGCAAATTGTAGTCCGAAGACGCTTTAGTTGCTCTCCTTTTTTCCTTGGATCGCAACGGTATTCTATGCGGCTACCTTGAAAGATTGAGTGGTAATAGATTATCTCTCTAATTGCTTGTTAAACACAGGAATCTGTATCATTCTAGAATCAAAGGGACAGAAAATGCTTTCCATTGCGATTCGCCTCGTTCGCTTCTAACACGCGTAAATGCGTTAATTGGTGAGTGAGTGTTTCTTTGTGTGAGGATGCGAATCGAGAAAGACCAAGGCTTTTTCCGGCCAAAGCCCAAATCAGTATTTACTACTCATATTCCCCATGTCGAGGATGGTCAAAGGTTAATCCTTGCCATTTTCCCAAATATCGCTAAAGATAGGAATTCCCTAAGGAATACCTCGAGCTAGCACAAGGTGTGTGAATATGTAGGTCCATACCTATTCAATGCAGATTCTTGGGAAACCGCTGCACTTTGTGAGCGTAGCTAAACACCCCAGTGAAAAATCAGTGAAAATTTCACTATATTATGTTTGGCCTCCCAATGATGGTTATTTCTGCAGTTGCTCAGCGTCGAAGATGCATGGAGAGGTTCGAAAGAAGAAGTGAAAAACAGGGACTAATTAGTGAGCAAAGAGTAGAAAACAGTGGCAACTGACGAAAAATGAGACCAAGGTGAGCAGGAAACCGACCGAAATATTAAGGATTGAAAATGCAGAAGTTCGGAACTTTGTTTAAAAAAAATTCACTTAGTCTCATAAAACGCCTTCACCATCAATTAATCAATTAGACCGCCGATGTTGAAGTAGTGATTGATGAAAACCTCAAAAGTCGCGATTTCTTAGTGCTAATTAATGATGGCATTGCATCCCACTAAGACTATTTATTCTCAGCATTTTGTTAGGGAAACTGAGTAGGAAAGGTTAGGGAAAGATTGATGCTGAATAGCGAAAACATGTGCTGGGCTACTTTCACTGACTTTTTGACTCCTTCATACTCTAAAGAGGGCGAATCAGCCAAAACGCCAGACAGAAAGGTTTGCATGCCACTTCTTGCGATAAATCAGCAAAAGTTGAAATTGATTCGGTATGTTGCTCCCTAATCACAAGATTCCTATATGGATTGAAATTTACACGAAGCAAACCAGAAACTTTGAGAAGTCCAGCTTGGGTAACTGACGACTGACTGCTTGGATCGCAGTAGAGTAAAGCCAGAGAAGTGTAAGAAACATGAAGTGAAGCGCCTATTCATTCTACCCGAGTTGGAAACAAGTCAAAACTTTGGCGACGAATAAGATCGAAATTTACAAGCTCAGCGAGCAATATTTCACTGATATGGTACATATGTAGCCTAGGCCGCTCAAGTGAGTCTTATCGGGCTTATCATGTCAAAATCTCATTATCACTGTTGTATTTTGCCATGACCGGCCGCTCCGCTGCTTACTCCGCCCGGACTCATCCGAGCGGCCTTGGCTTTATCTGACAGGCCAAAAAAGCTTGTTATGCTTCTTTTTCTACTCTACACGAAGAGCTGACTGTTGTACACAAATCTTTTAAATCCTTTTGTCTGTAGGTTTTTAGGATTTTTTGACTGTTCACGAATCTTCGAAGCACGAAATTCACCTATTCTTTTCAGCTCTTACATCTGGAGGCAGCCCTCATGAGTTCCCGCTTCAGTTTACTGCAAATGACTTGATGATCCTGATAGGAGTTGGTGTTTGAGTCGACTACAACTCCTACGATGGAGCCACGTTGTCGAATCTTCAACACGTTCGTCTATCGCCCCAACCATGCTTTATGAGATTTCGCTGCCGCCTGATTGTTCCCCACGGAAATTCGTCAATTTGCACATGCGAAACTGGCATGTCTCCTTGGCATTGTTGATTTGAGTGAGGAGGCCGCGATGGCCAGTGGAGGAGTGGAGGAGACGAAGTTACTGCCAGAGGATGTCTAAGAGAACCACAAGCACGAACTTGGAGTTCGAGTGGAAGGAAGTTCTTGAAAAAATATTTGCTGTTGCACTTACTTGTTGAACAGCACTATGTCCGGCAACCACACGCGATCTGAGGGGACATGCAGATTGGTGATGTTACCTGAAAGAAAGGAAACTCAACGATTCTCCACAAGAGATACCTCTATTTCCCTCTTTAGCGCTTTACATTTGGTACACAATTCTTGCCAAGAATAATCGACAAGGATTGAAGATTAGCAATTCCATTGTGCTGTCAATCCACTGTTTCTTTCAAAATTCCCGGAATCGTCGATGTTATTTCAACATTGATTCGCACTAAACCGTGATAGCTATTCCGTTAAGAAATTTTTATGAACAGCGAAAAAAAAACTACAATAGTGAAGAATGATGTATGATCAATTTCTTCTAATGTTGAAGAAGCTGACTAAAGAATTTATAATTTTTTCAAAACTTGTAACAATAAAGTTCGTCTAAAGAAAAGGTCGAAACGAACTTTATTGCCTATTGTAAAATTCGAATTCTAAATTACCTTTCTCCCATATCAAATTTACTTCGAATTATTATGACACCTTATAATTAATGTAAACATCATTACACTAGCATCATTTTAGAAAATGCTCTAATTGTATTTTGAAAAGCCCCCAAAAAGCGGTCTCGGCGGATATGATATTTAGATCAGTGGTACTGTCAAATGTGGCAACAAAACAATTTTGCACGGTCGTGACAGGTTGTAGTGAACTACAATGTTGGAAGCGCACGCTTTTGGATCGAGCCAGTAAATGTCGAGTCGCAGCGTCTTCGTCTACTTCCCAGGGCCGACATGACACTTGCACCGACGAGCGACGCGACGCAATGTTTACCATCAATATCGACCGAAAACCGATATGCCTGATGTGCACTGTCGCCGTCGCTGGTATGATCCTGGCCAAATGCGACGTTTACATGGATGGAGCGTTTTCCGAAGACGCAGTAGGGAGTTTGTGATAGAACCTAAAATCTTTTTTTGCAACTTTGACGCTGAACTGTAAGCGCGACGGCAATAAGTATGGCTATTTCGCATCAAACGGCGACGGTATTGCGCTCGGCAGTTGACCCGCTCTCACTTTTTTGTTGCTCGCGGCGTTATCGGCACAGATGGGACATACAAGCAACGAATCGCTGCAATTGGAGGAAAGTCCCGGCCTAAACCCTTGTTTTGCCTGCACCTGGTCGCTGCGGCAATGAGAGGGACAACTGCTCCTTTTTCATCCGCGTAATGAAAAGGCGCTTCAATAGTGATCGCTTTGTGGCGGACGTCCTACATCGCTGGGCCACGGCGACGAAATCCTATGTTTTACTGCTCCGCTGCTGGAGGAGCGATACTCAGTGGTCGCTGACCATCGCTACGTCGCGACCAAAATGACAGCGATAGAGTGATTGCCAGCGAATGACACGGTTCATTCTGTGAACATCGCTCCATTAACATGACGAAATCAGGGATCACGGGTTGGAACCAGGGATGAGCGGAATTCCGCGTTTCGCGTTCCCAAACCCGCAGTTTCGCGCGTTTTTGACCTTCCGCGTTCCGCCTTCCCAAAAACCGCAGAATCTGCCGCGGAACGCGGAAAATGCGGAACAAAATATGGCGACTTCGTCATCATCGAGAATTTCCCCGATGATTTTTCTACACTGATTTGAATATTTTGAGATTACATCGAATCTTCTATTTTTTTCTTCTCCTATCTCGTCGTGCAAGAGTATTAATCTGATGACAATTATTATCAGGCCCTGAAGACCGGTCGAAACTACCAAATTACAGCTGATCTGGGCGTCATATTGCAAAAATTTTTCTGTTGCTTTACTAGTTTAGTGATTTCTTTCTACTTTTAATGTGTGAAATTTGTGTTGCGCGTTAAGCGTGTGCCATATTTGGCCACAACTCGCACTTGCGCAACCCTGCGATTCCGGAAATACCGTTTGGGGTAATTGTAGAGAAGCGGTTTTCCTTCCATTGATGAGAGCGCAAAAGTTGGTATTACCACCAAGAAGTGGTCTGGAGTGGTTTACTGAGAATCGAAAACCATGAAAAAAACGCTCGATTTTGGTGTTAATCTTTTTTTATTCTCAAATGGCGTTCACGATCTTGTGAGAACACTTCTCGATGAGCCAGGAAGCTAATTTTCCAACAGTGGGCTGGAAATGGGTGCAGCTACATATCTTCTATTCCAATGTGAAGTTGATAGCCCAAATTGAGCGGCACTTAAAAATTGAAGTCGAAGACATACAGAAACATATAAGCACGTTATTATGAGCCACCCGACGCTCCGTCGCCCGTAAAAATGGAAACTAATGAAAACCGAAAAAAAAACCAGCACCGTTACTGATAGGATTTCGCCCAGGATTGGGCCTTTTTTGAGACAGTGTTACGCTCCAAGACTCACCGAAGGCAAAAGCTGTCAGTTGTTTCGCCTCTTTCGAATTAATCTCTCAGCAAAAGTCAAGCCAGAAAGGGATTCTTCGAGAAAAATACCGGGAGTTTCTAGAGCTTTGACCCTCTTTTAGTACCGGGAGTTTCTAGAGCTTTGACCCCCCTCCTTCCCCCCCTCGATTAGTGATTGGCATGTCATTACTGCGAAAAATTAGAGGTCAAAGATGTCAAAAAATTTCTTGAAATATTTTACAAAATGTTTTGGCGCACGATAACCTGAAGTAACAAGCCAACTGGGAAATGTAGTGAAATGATTAAAAAAAATACGAATGTGGTCAATCATAGATCATTTGTCGAAAGTAAAGACGAAAGATAGGATTTTACAAGCTTCTCCGTTGCACTTAATAAAACAAAATCAAAGGTGCCATGAAACTATAATACCCGCGCTAACTTTGTAAAAACGAGGAGCACTAGTAAAGCTTGGCAAAAAAAGGCAAAAAAACGTCCGATGCTTATAACTTTTTTGAATGAAGACGTTTTTGGATTCTGAAAACGCCGTCATATTTACAGCTCAAATTCCACATAGTGATGTGCATTGTGGGCCTAAGTTCCCTAAAATCGTTATGTGTTCGAGTGAAATTTATTTTTGCAATCGTTTCTCAAAGCAATCGCGCGTGCAGGTTTAGTTTTCAAAATTCTTCATTAAACACGCTCAGAAGCTTCCTGAAAAATCTGACTTGTGTAGCGAAAGCCTAGACCGATAAATGAAGGAGTTCGAAAATTCAACCTGCACAGATCTTAAGATTGCTCCACCTTCATCTTATTTCTTACTGAGAAAACATAGATATTGTTCTCTTATTACTTGCACAATTACTACTCAAAGTTACGCAGCACTTTACCGCACGCGACGTTTTTGAGAAACGACCGCAAAAGCAATTTTACTCAACAACAAAACGATTGCAGGGAACTTCGGTCCACAAAGCAATTTATTGCGTAGAATTTTGAGCTGTGAATATGATAGCGTTTTCTGAAACGTCTTCGTTCAAAAAGTTACATGCATCGGACGTTTTTTTTCGCAAAGTTTGGAAATGCTCCTCGTTTTTGCAAAACTTAGCGGGGTACTGTATGTAGTGAAACGTTTTCCAGGTTATTGTACGGCAATCAACACTAGTGAAGCTGGGAAACCGCAGCGGTCCAATTCATGTCGTTCTTGATTTTGCTTTGATAATTCCAATGGAGAAGCCTGTAGAATCCGGTCCCTCGTCTGTATTTACTTATCCATAATTGGTCCATGTTTGACCACCAAAACGAATTTGTAATCATCTCACTACATTTCCCAGTTTCTTGTTTACGCTAGGTTATTGTGAGCCAAATATTTTTTTATAAATGTTCCCGGACATTTTTTGACTCCTTTAGCCTCTAATTTCTCGTAAATATGACGTTACCAAACCATTACTTTTGCCAGAGAGCTATACTATTGAAAATTCTCTACTGTCAGTCTCATACGTTGGTTCTGACAAGTCCTGAACGTTTCCTTTCTCCAGTAGATAATATAAAGTATAGTACATAAATCTGTGCATTTTTCGGCATCGATTTCTATATGTATCCAGATGATCTATTGAAGTTGCATAGTTGGTAATTCATTAAGACAGAATCTCTTAAAAAATGATTCCCTGGAACGAAATGTACTTCTGACAATGAGTCTCTAGGGAAGTCTGAGATTTTTCGAAAATTTCCGCGTTTCGCGTTCCGAAAACCGAAGTTTCGCGCATTTTTGGGCGTTTCGCACCCGATTTCCGAAAACCGAGAAAAAAAATTCTGTTCCGAAACCCGAAAACCGATTTCCGAAATTTTGAATTTTTATTCCGCTCATCCCTGGTCGGAACATCTTATTAATGGCCACTGACCATTACTTTCCACCGATTGATTGATTTCCTTCGATCGTCCATGAGGCTATGCACTATGAACAAAATCGCTGCCGCTGCTACATCGCTACAGCAGCGGGTGCAAAATCGCCGCGATGAAAACCAGCAGCGATGCAGTCAAAACAAAGCTCAACGCTCACGACCTGGTCGTTGTGCTCCTCGCTACCCTGAGCGTCCGGTCTGGTATTGATTAAATTTGACTTTAGACCAACCGTGGGCCCCTTGTGTCGCGTCGTTCTCTTCGCGATGTTGAAGATCCACAACTATTGCGAAAATGTGAAAGGAACACCGCCATTAATATTTCGCCTAGATTCGCGACTTCAAAGAGGAGCATTCACTGTGCGTGATTAGAAGGACTCGTCCTACATTCCAATAAAAACTTTCTTCATTGAGTTACGAATTTAATGAGATGTCAGTGTCTCGTAATGGAAATTTTCTCATTGCCAAACAACGGCAGACAGCCGACATCTATGCAAGCACTTACGAGCGCACACAGAACTCGTCAACGACCCCCATAAGCTACTTGCCCGTCAAATTGACATTTTCTTAGAAAAATGTGTGCCATGTAAGATAAAAGATACTACCGTAGTCTTCCGGATGCCATCGCAACTGGAAATCGTTCCATTTCATGGTCAGCCAAACGTTTGTCTGCAGAATCTGATTCTTTTCGTCCTAAACAAGTTGGTAATGTTAAGAAGTGATTGAGAACGAAGACTATACACTATACATATGTATGGGGAGACAATGGCCAAGCATAGAGTTTGGAAACGACTTTTCCACATGAATGCAACAATTCATTCATGGGAACATGGTTATTACCACACTATGCCTTTACCTCTCATACAGATACTCACCACATTTATCAGTAGAATCATCGCCACCCCGAAATCCACGGTCACTGGAGGGCTGCAATAGCTCATCTCAACTCTGTTTTTTTTTTCAGATAATTACACAGTGGCATTTTCTGTTGCAAGGAATCGAACTCTATTATACTCCCATTGAAAATGCTCCTGCACTTTTCCGCTGGTCTGCCACACAAAAATGGAAGAATTGGAAATTCTCATTGTGAAGAGAAATTGTTTTTGCAAACAACAACCAGCATGCATAATACAAAAAAGGTTTCTGAAGCTACTGACTTTTCAAACACGATTTATGCTGATCGATTCCAGAAGTTTTATTCATTGCGTTTTCTTCTGGAACTATTCAGCCTGTCACCTTCTCCCTGAAGTGTTAAACGCAGATGTCCATTTCTTGCAAAACAGCGTATAAGTCAAAGCGAGGGAGATATTTATTCCTCCACAAAGGCTCGGACTGTGAAAGAAAATCGCACTCTCCTGCTTATTTAGAAATCTGAGCACTTGTAAACAAATTAAAGTGCATTGACAGACGATGACTTCCAAAGTGAATCTTGAAAGTTCCAAAGTGAAAAGTTTCCTCAATAGTAGAATCTATATGAGCCTCATAACTCTGGAATTTGAGCTGACTGTGGTCTCACCTGCTTATGTTCTGCACGGGTCGAATGAGTGAATTGTAATCTCGAAATAAGTCAATCACCAAGCGTTCCTCATCTTCACCAAAGTCTCCCAACTCTGCTGAAATATATGAGATGTTATCACGACATATTGGCACTCAACTGTCAGAATTCTCGGGACTATCTTACTTAGACGGGAGGGGGGGGGGTAGCATTATAGATCGGCGCTTCATTTCATTTCGGACTTGAATCTTGGGTGGCCCCCCGTCCAGGATCGTCCCGAATTCTCCACAAATAAACAAAATTGTTAATTGAAATTGTTATTTTTTATTTATTTTTTCTTTGATCATGCTGATTGCACTTGCCGCAAATAATCACCTCTTATATAATGGATTCTCGCTCTAAAATAAATGTTTTTTGGGGTCGGATCTTATCTGGAATTTCAGTGGCCTTGCCGTCTCACATCATTCGACGTGGCTGGACTTACAGCAGCGTTTTTCAGAAGATTTTATTGGATTGAGAAGATTAAGAACTACGGAAAAATTGTGGCTTGGCTTTATTTTGATATCGCATCATATATCAGCCCATTCAAACAAGAAAGGTGTGAAATAAAATGAAAATTCTGGCTGGGTGAGCCTACGGCTGCGTAAGCAGTAGAAATTACTTTGAAACAACTCACAAACATGACAAGTGAGGAGCTCCCGGTATTTTTAGTTTATTCATTTTTTCTTAAATTAATCTATCTGGTTAATAGCTAATTTATGGGCGGAAAAACTAAGTGTAAAAGTTGAGTACAAGGCTTGCAGGAACCGCTTCCGAATTTACAACATTGCGTATTATTACCTGTTTTTTTTTCTTTTAGACGAGCGTCTTCATTTGAGGTACAATACTGTTTGTAGGATTTCGTGAGTAGGCGCGCCTGAACTCATTTTCGCTTTTTGTCGTCTTTTTTTAAATAACTACAATACCCGCGCCAAGTTTTGTAAAAACGGGGAGCATTTGCCAAACTTAGCAAAAAAAGCGTCCGATGCATGTAACTTTTTGAATGAAGACGTTTTTGATTCTGAAAACGCTATCACATTCACAGCTTGAATTCCTACATAATAATGTGCCTTGTGGACCGAAGTTCCTCAAAATCGCTTTGTTTTCGAGTAAAATTGATTTTGCGGTCGTTTCACAAAAACGTCGCGCACGGCAAAGTGCGGCGAAACTTCGAGTAGTAATTGTACAAGTAATAGAAGAGCAATCTCTACGTTTTCTTTGTGAATTAGATAAGAGTGGAGCTATGTATCTCGAGATCTGTGCAGATTGAATTTCCAAAATCCTCCATTTATCGGTCTGGGGCTTTCGCAACAAAAGTCCGACTTTTTATGAAGCTCCCGAGAGTGTTTAGTGAAGGATTTCAAAAATCTAATCTGCAGAGATCTCAAAATAGCCCTACTTTAATCCAATTCATGGAGAAAACATAGAGATTGCTCTTCTATTACTCGTACAATTACTACTCAAAGTTTCGCCGCACTTTGCCGCGCGCCACGTTTTTGTGAAACGACCGCAAAAACAATTTTACTCGAAAATCAAGCGATTTTAAGGAACTTCGGTCCACAAGGCACATTATTATGCAGGAATTTGAGCTGTGAATATGATAGCGTTTTCAGAATCCAAAAACGTATTCGTTCAAAAAAGTTACATGCATCGGACGCGTTTTTGCCAAGGTTGGCAATTGCTCGCCGTTTTTACAAAACTTAGCACGGGTATTGTACCTTTAAAATCGACTTTTTCTCAAATCTAAAAACAAATTCGATATGCTGTTGAGGAGGGCTACCTAGTGGTAAAACGCTTGTCGGGGTTTGTTACCGAATTAAGAAGTTCAAAACGGCTTTTTCCCTCCCATGCACTGTAGCTGATCCTCAGAACTTTTGAATCAAGTTACTCACGATCTATCACCGCCAAACCAAGTTACTTCTGCCTTATACAGGCAAGTCAACTTTCTTGCAAGCACGATACCAGCAAGTACTCAGAAGTTTTGAATCAAGTTATTGTGGCTACTGAGTATGCTATAGACGTAAAGTCTTCCACCAACTTACTTCTATGCCACTAGTATGTAGCTATACCATATGCCGTTAACAACATACACATGCTCTGCCGATTCGGGGCTTGACGAATTTATTGATACTCGATGTTCATGTACATGTGAGCGTCGAGTCTATTCTTTCGCGTCAAATTCAGTGTATGGGTGAGATTGCTGCCAGAGTAGGTGAGAATGGTGTGAATGTTGTAGCTTCATCCCGGCCAGTGATTCTATGTGGGAGGAGACGCCACGGCCCGCTCTGAGGTGGCCAGCTTGGCTGGGTGTGCAAAATTAACCCCCTCGCAGGGCGTCAGGAGCACACTTTTTGAGCTAAAGCTAGAAGTTAACTTCACTAACAAGTAGCCATCTTCATTTTTCCCTTCAGCCTACCCAGTGCAGGTTTTCTGGAATCGTTCAACACATGCTCTGCCAACTCGCGACTTGATGCTCAAGTAGAAGGGGCCTGTTACGCCCAGTAATATCCTGAGGCAGCAAATTCTCCTTTAGCGCCATCACCAAACTACATTTGGAGGGTGAATTTTTAGATCCGGCGGATATCAAGCAGCGCAAAGGGTGAATTTGCCACGAGTGAAAGTGACCTATCACTATCAATCTTGACACAGGAGCGCGATCTGTTTTCGCATGTGATGAACAATTTTAGAAAACCCGCGCTGGATACGCTGCAGGCAGAAATGACGTTGGCTGCTTTTTATTGATCTACTTCTAGAGCGAGAGAAATGGGCTCCTGAATGAAGTACCCTGGAAGGGGGGAGGTCAATTCAGTTTCCCTTGCGATGCTGTCCGCGTCGCAGTGGGCTGCGGGGGTTCCACGGGTGTGGGACGTTTAGGCCGATGGGCTAGGGCGCAGGGACAAGGTAAATGATATCCAACTAGCTCTAGGGACATACCGCACGGAAACTTCATCGAAAAAAAAAACCTTATAAAAATTTTCAACTCATAGAGTTATCAACCCCGTTCTTGCGTTTCCGCGCAAGACAACTGAGCATTCCTCGTCTTCGTTTGCTCTAGAATGCGGACCAGGGACGAGCGGAATTCCGATTCCCGATTTCCGATGGTTTTTGGCCTTCCGATTTCCGATTCCCGAAAAAAAGCCTAAAAATGCGGAAAAAGTCGGAAATATCGGAGTTTAGATTTTTGAACCCTTTTCCTTGCCAAATTCTCAGGGATATCTGGGGCGCTGAATTCGAAATCGATTGAGAAAGCTAGAGTTGAGTGCATTTACAGGAAAACTATTCAATAACTACCCTACTATCTACATATATTTGCCTAACTCTATGTGTGCGTCTGTGCGTGTTTGTGAGAATGAACGGAAATTCGGTCGTTTCTTTTTTCAAAAATGAAGAGATTTGGTTTGTTGTTATTATGGTGGGATCGTCTGTACTGATAACACGATATAATCAGTTCCCTAAATAAAAGCTCGCTGAAGGGTTTCATGAACGGTTGCATGTGAGATTTAAGGCCCGCTGTGAGTTTGCCGAGGGAAGGGTGCAGGACTCCACATGTAAGGAATTTCTGACAGAGTCACATGCGAATTAAGGGCTCTACACATGTTGTCGGCAACCTGTCTTTACAACTTTAAGTTACATTTGACCTTAAACATTGGATACATTTTCCATGGTGCGAGTTGAGTCACACGTGACATACAGCACTGGCGTGTAACTTAAATGTATTATTTCATAGCACATGTAACTTATCTACGCGGCGTGACGTTTCCTAGGGAGGTATACGATGCACTCTGGAGGCAGTACTCAGATGTGGGCAGCGTCGGCCATTCAGTTATCCAAGTTTTGAGGTACTTGGCCCCGCACACCGGCTGGAGGCCCCGCCTGACATACCGCTGCCGGCCCAGTCTTTCTCGCCGAGCAGTTTCCGTCGCGTGACGGTGTGCTGGCCTCGTCGCTTGTCAATGTGCCGGCCACTATACATTCCATCCGACGGAGTCGGTTTCGGATATCTGGGTTGGATAATCCGATCGGATAATTATCCGAAATCCGATCCGGTGTCAAAATGGCGATTTCGGATTGACCCGAAATCCGATAAAAAAAATCAAAAAACACGATATCCGAAATATCCGATATCCGGAAAAGTGAAAATTGAAGGATCCGATCAGAAAACTGGATAATCGGATAGAAAAAGGGTTAAAAACAGATGATCGATCGGCTCGAAATCGGATGAAAATCGGATAATTTCAGATAAAACCGGATAGAGATGCGTTCATTTCACTCAATTCAACAAACGTGCCCTAAAGGTAATTCCTAACCCACTGCCCACGGTTTGTGCCTTGTTCGAGACTTGAAATCAATTTCCGTCGACGTGTGCGACGCAAATGACGCTGATGTGCGTCTGTGATCTACTCAGAACTCTTGAAACATGTTACGAACACCTTATCAAACATGTCACGCAAGTCTTCGGTAACATGTTGCCTTAACTGCGAAAAGCTGTCCCTATGCGCGACCGATAGGTGTTCGTAAGGATGAAGGATTGCTGCTCAGCAAGCGCGCTAAAAGGCACTGTCCACGATAAAATTCGCCTTCTTATTTACTTCAAGAATCGAAAGGGTGGTGGGTCATGGCAATATTAGCGTCGAAAACAATGAACAAAAACGGGCCCAGAAAAACCCTATAAGGCCCTGATTCGGCTCGCGCAATGCCTTCTGCAAGCAAAAAAGGCTCTGCGCGAGATGAACTAGGGCCTTATAGGACTCTTCTAGAACCGTTTTTTTTTTCGTTTTTTCGACGCTAATGTTGCCATGAGCCCATCGATTTTTGACAAAAACAGGAAGACGAATTTTATCGTGAACACTGCCTTAAAAAAGCTGGTAGGAGCTGGCCGCCTAAACTGCTGTGTTTCGCTGCCTTACTCTCGCTACAGAACTGGGGTGGAATTCACGAAACGTGGATTCGCCCCTTAGGAGAGCTGAGACCAGCCAGCATCTCTCCCATAGCAAAAACCCTCTTCGTGGAGGGGTTGATGTCGGTTTGCACGGAGTTGATGTTGCTTCCTCCACACGGCCACGGCACGAACGTACGACATCTCGGCAGCTTGCGAGATGGGTCATGGACAAAGCTCCCACTACATTTTGGTGTAAAATTAGACTCTGGTCAAGTTTTTCAACTTTAGATAAATGCTTTGCAATATAGGTAGAGTTAATCTTTCGAACGATGTATATACCACTCGTAATCGAAAGGCCACAGACCGAAAAGGAAAATTTTGTCTACCTCCACTCGGTGCTCGACTTTTTTAACAGCAATATTTTGGCTGATGCCTGCTTACAAAATGCTTGCCCTCCTAAACTCTAAGCATAGAGATTCACTAGCTGACGATCCAGAACTGTGTTTTAAACCCTTCGACCAGATTGTATTACAAGAAAAGAACAAGTTTCTTCGTCAGCCTGTTCAAAAACTAGATTAAGTAATGGAGCACAAAAAAACTGTTAGATGCTGACACAAATTGACTGTTTGTCCACGATCAACCGCGAAAAAGAAGTAGAGGCTCAGCTTCAATGATTTCGGGGCACCATTGCCCTAAGCATATAGAATGTGTTGATGAGGGAATTGCTGAACTCATGACGCCACATAACAAAAGCGAAAAACGTCATGAATGCCGGAATAAAGAAAAATGAACTCACCAAGTCATGTGAGGAAAATATCAGGGAACTGAAACCGCGCCAAATCGATCGCAGTGAGCGGACGCTGATTTTGGAAATACCAGCCTAACGCTGTGGTAAGATGTTCCATGTTTGACGGCAACATGTTTAATCGCTTAACGACTGCACCCCTTATCGCCTTTTTCGAAAACATGCGGCCGAAATATGTTCGTAAGCTGTACACGACGAAATAACACGTCGGAAGCATGTTGGGGGCATTTTATGCTGCTCGTATGCTGTTTGAAAAGTTCTGAGTACGCGCGCACGTGTACATTGACGCATTGTCGGCGCCAAAGTTGAAATTTTGAAATTCAGAAGGTTCTTTCATCTACTATTCTTCTTCTCAGCCATGAGAGAGCTACCTGGCGCGATCTTAAAGGCACAGGACACCCAAAAAATTTTTTTCCAGCTTTTATGCTTTTCTTGGAGAGAGCCTTTCTTTGATCACAATGATATCTTTGAAATCGTCCTAGACCCCCTACGAACGGAGATATGGCTCCTTGAAAATGCCTGCATTTTGAGGGCAAAAATTTCGTGGACGAGTTGTCTCAGGCCTGTATTTCTCTTCGTTCGGAATCGCTGCACGAGAGCAACACAGGATGAGGAGGTAGACCGGTAATGGACCGAAGAACAACGACCTGTTGAGAATTCATCAATCTATTTAGCCGCTATCGAGTTCGTAAATCTGGTAGGGGGCCGGGCCTGTGGTGGTGAGCGAAGAAGGTCGGGCCTGTGGTGGTCGCCTATTTCTCTCTTATTTGAAGGAATTGAGATCTCGCACTTGGCACGTGTTATACAGGAGGGGTCTCCTACACAATTACACTAAAATCTCAAAATTCATATCTGAGAGTGTACTGTGCCTTTAAGTGGTCCTTTATCTTTCAAATAAGCTCACTTAGAAAAACAACTTTGTTTAGCATACCAAACCTCTGGGTCACTTACTATTCATATTTTGATAGGGGTGGGAAACTCCAGTTGTTGTGAAGTGAACGGAGGGAGTAATGACGTCACCGCTGCTTGGCGGAACCCAGTTCTCGGGCAACCCCTTTGTCGCCCTATCATGGGTTATATCTCCGCTTTTTACGAGAGCTGGGGGGGACGGAGTACGGGGTGGCGTCGGCGCCAGCCGGCTGGCAGCAGTGACCGATCTTGGCCGAGTCGCCCCAACAGCGAGATCGATGACTCGGTCGCTCGTTGATTGGCGATCGACGGAGATCACGCAGGCAAGATCAGAGCCGGTGCGTGGAGAACAATCGTTTCTTCAAACGAAAAGGGTGATGATTTCCTATATTGAAGCAAAGGAATCATTGTAAATAATATGAGTGTGTATAGTACTGGTATTAGAGCTCCAGTAGTCTTCTAAAGCGTAAAATATTCGCACCTATGTCAGAATCTCGCCCACCCGCGGTTCCAACCCCTAGAAAAAATCGGAGAAAACGTCGCGCTCATGTCAGAATCTCATTCACTCGGAGTTCCAACCCCTTGAAAAAATCGGAGAAAGCTTCGCACTCATGTCAGAATCTCGCCCACCCGCGGTTCAAACCCCTAGAAAAAATCGGAGAAAACGTCGCGCTCATATCAGAATCTAACCAACCCGCGGTTCCAACCCCTAGAAAAAATCGGAGAAAACGTCGCGCTCATGTCAGAATCTCATTCACTCGGAGTTCCAACCCCTTGAAAAAATCGGAAAAAGCTTCGCGCTCATGCCAGAATCTCGCCCACCCGCGGTTCCAACCCCTAGAAAAAATCGGAGAAAACGTCGCGCTCATGTCAGAATCTAACCAACCCGCGGTTCCAACCCCTTGAAAAATCAGAGGAAACTTCGCGCTCATGTCAGAATATCATTCACTCGCGGTTCCAACCCCTAGAAAAAATCGGAGAAAACTTCGCGCTCATGACAGAATCTCATTCACTTGGAGTTCCAACCCCTAGAAAAAATCGGAGAAAACTTCGCGCTCATGACAGAATCTCGCCCACCCGCGGTTCCAACCCCTGAAAATCGGAGAAAACGTCGCGCTCATGTCAGAATCTCATTCACTCGGAGTTCCAACCCCTTGAAAAATCGGAGAAAGCTTCGCGCTCATGCCAGAATCTCGCCCACCCGCGGTTCCAACCCCTAGAAAAATCGGAGAAAACGTCGCGCTCATGTCAGAATCTCATTCACTCGAAGTTCCAACCCTTGAAAAAAATCGGAAAACGCTTCGCGCTCATGCCAGAATCTCCCCCACCCGCGGTTCCAACCCCTAGAAAAAATCGGAGAAAACGTCGCGCTCATGTCAGAATCTCATTCACTCGGAGTTCCAACCCCTTGAAAAAATCGGAGAAAGCTTCGCGCTCATGCCAGAATCTCGCCCACCCGCGGTTCCAACCCCTAGAAAAAATCGGAGAAAACGTCGCGCTCATGTCAGAATCTAACCAACCCGCGGTTCCAACCCCTAGAAAAAATCGGAGAAAACGTCGCGCTCATGTCAGAATCTCATTCACTCAGAGTTCCAACCCCTTGAAAAAATCGGAGAAAACGTCGCGCTCATGCCAGAATCTCATTCACTCAGAGTTCCAACCCCTTGAAAAAATCGGAGAAAGCTTCGCGCTCATGCCAGAATCTCATTCACTCAGAGTTCCAACCCCTTGAAAAAATCGGAGAAAGCTTCGCGCTCATGTCAGAATCTCGCCCACCCGCGGTTCCAACCCCTAGAAAAAATCGGAGAAAACGTCGCGCTCATGTCAGAATCTAACCAACCCGCGGTTCCAACCCCTAGAAAAAATCGGAGAAAACGTCGCGCTCATGTCAGAATCTCATTCACTCGGAGTTCCAACCCCTTGAAAAAATCGGAGAAAGCTTCGCGCTCATGCCAGAATCTCGCCCACCCGCGGTTCCAACCCCTAGAAAAAATCGGAGAAAACGTCGCGCTCATGTCAGAATCTCATTCACTCGGAGTTCCAACCCCTTGAAAAAATCGGAGAAAGCTTCGCGCTCATGCCAGAATCTCATTCACTCAGAGTTCCAACCCCTTGGAAAAATCGGAGAAAGCTTCGCGCTCATGCCAGAATCTCGCCCACCCGCGGTTCCAACCCCTAGAAAAAATCGGAGAAAACATCTCGCTCATGTCAGAATCTAACCAACCCGCGGTTCCAACCCCTAGAAAAAATCGGAGAAAACGTCGCGCTCATGTCAGAATCTCATTCACTCGGAGTTCCAACCCCTTGAAAAAATCGGAGAAAGCTTCGCACTCATGTCAGAATCTCGCCCAACCGCGGTTCAAACCCCTAGAGAAAATCGGAGAAAACGTCGCGCTCATGTCAGAATCTCATTCACTTGGAGTTCCAACCCCTTGAAAAATCGGGGAAAACTTCGCACTCATGTCAGAATCTCGCCCACCCGCGGTTCCAACCCCTAGAAAAAATCGGAGAAAACTTCGCGCTCATGACAGAATCTCATTCACTCGGAGTTCCAACCCCTTGAAAAAAATCGGAGAAAGCTTCGCGCTCATGCCAGAATCTCATTCACTCAGAGTTCCAACCCCTTGGAAAAATCGGAGAAAGCTTCGCGCTCATGCCAGAATCTCGCCCACCCGCGGTTCCAACCCCTAGAAAAAATCGGAGAAAACATCGCGCTCATGTCAGAATCTAACCAACCCGCGGTTCCAACCCCTAGAAAAAATCGGAGAAAACGTCGCGCTCATGTCAGAATCTCATTCACTCGGAGTTCCAACCCATTGAAAAAATCGGAGAAAACGTCGCACTCATGTCAGAATCTCGCCCAACCGCGGTTCAAACCCCTAGAGAAAATCGGAGAAAACGTCGCGCTCATGTCAGAATCTCATTCACTCAGAGTTCCAACCCCTTGAAAAAATCGGAGAAAGCTTCGCGCTCATGCCAGAATCTCGCCCACCCGCGGTTCCAACAACTAGAAAAAATCGGAGAAAACGTCGCGCTCATGTCAGAATCTAACCAACCCGCGGTTCCAACCCCTAGAAAAAATCGGAGAAAACGTCGCGCTCATGTCAGAATCTCATTCACTCGGAGTTCCAACCCCTTGAAAAAATCGGAAAAAGCTTCGCGCTCATGTCAGAATCTCATTCACTCAGAGTTCCAACCCCTTGAAAAAATCGGAGAAAACGTCGCGCTCATGCCAGAATCTCATTCACTCAGAGTTCCAACCCCTTGAAAAAATCGGAGAAAGCTTCGCGCTCATGCCAGAATCTCGCCCACCCGCGGTTCCAACCCCTAGAAAAATCGGAGAAAACGTCGCGCTCATGTCAGAATCTCGCCCACCCAGGTTCCAACCCCTAGAAAAAATCGGAGAAAACGTCGCGCTCATGTCAGAATCTCATTCACTCGGAGTTCCAACCCTTGAAAAATCGGAGAAAGCTTCGCGCTCATGTCAGAATCTCATTCACCCGCGGTTCCAACCCCTTAGAAAAAATCGGAGAAAACGTCGCGCTCATGTCAGAATCTCATTCACCCAGAGTTCCAACCCCTTGAAAAAATCGGAGAAAGCTTCGCGCTCATGTCAGAATCTCGCCCACCCGCGGTTCCAACCCCTAGAAAAATCGGAGAAAACGTCGCGCTCATGTCAGAATCTAACCAACCCAGCGGTTCCAACCCCTTGAAAATCGGAGAAAACGTCGCGCTCATGTCAGAATCTCGCCCACCCGCGGTTCCAACCCCTAGAAAAAATCGGAGAAAACGTCGCGCTCATGTCAGAATCTAACCAACCCGCGGTTCCAACCCCTAGAAAAAATCGGAGAAAACGTCGCGCTCATGTCAGAATCTCATTCACTCGGAGTTCCAACCCCTTGAAAAAATCGGAGAAAGCTTCGCGCTCATGCCAGAATCTCATTCACTCAGAGTTCCAACCCCTTGAAAAAATCGGAGAAAGCTTCGCGCTCATGTCAGAATCTCATTCACTCGGAGTTCCAACCCCTTGAAAAAATCGGAGAAAGCTTCGCGCTCATGCCAGAATCTCATTCACTCAGAGTTCCAACCCCTTGAAAAAATCGGAGAAAGCTTCGCGCTCATGCCAGAATCTCGCCCACCCGCGGTTCCAACAACTAGAAAAAATCGGAGAAAACGTCGCGCTCATGTCAGAATCTCATTCACTCGGAGTTCCAACCCCTTGAAAAAATCGGAGAAAGCTTCGCGCTCATGCCAGAATCTCGCCCACCCGCGGTTCCAACAACTAGAAAAAATCGGAGAAAACGTCGCGCTCATGTCAGAATCTAACCAACCCGCGGTTCCAACCCCTAGAAAAAATCGAAAAAAAACCGTCGCGCTCATGTCAGAATCTCATTCACTCAGAGTTCCAACCCCTTGAAAAATCGGAGAAAGCTTCGCGCTCATGTCAGAATCTCATTCACTCAGAGTTCCAACCCCTTGAAAAATCGGAGAAAACGTCGCGCTCATGTCAGAATCTCATTCACCCGCGGTTCCAACAACTAGAAAAATCGGAGAAAGCGTCGCGCTCATGTCAGAATCTCATTCACCCGCGGTTCCAACCCCTAGAAAAATCGGAGAAAGCTTCGCGCTCATGCCAGAATCTCGCCCACCCGCGGTTCCAACCCCTTGAAAAAATCGGAGAAAACTTCGCGCTCATGTCAGAATCTAACCAACCCGCGGTTCCAACCCCTAGAAAAAATCGGAGAAAACGTCGCGCTCATGTCAGAATCTCATTCAACCCGCGGTTCCAACCCCTAGAAAAATCGGAGAAAACGTCGCGCTCATGTCAGAATCTCATTCACTTGGAGTTCCAACCCCTTGAAAAATCGGAGAAAACTTCGCACTCATGTCAGAATCTCATTCACTCGGAGTTCCAACCCCTTGAAAAATCGGCGAAAACTTCGCACTAATGTCAGAATCTCGCCCACCCGCGGTTCCAACCCCTTGAAAAATCAGAGAAAACTTCGCGCTCATGTCAGAATCTCATTCACTTGGAGTTCCAACCCCTTGAAAAATCGGAGAAAACTTCGCGCTCATGACAGAATCTCATTCACTTGGAGTTCCAACCCCTTGAAAAATCAGAGAAAACTTCGCGCTCATGTCAGAATATCATTCACTTGGGGTTCCAACCCCTTGAAAAATCGGAGAAAACTTCGCGCTCATGTCAGAATCTCGCCCACCCGCGGTTCCAACCCCTAGAAAAAATCGGAGAAAACTTCGCGCTCATGACAGAATCTCATTCACTTGGAGTTCCAACCCCTTGAAAAAATCGGAGAAAGCTTCGCGCTCATGCCAGAATCTCGCCCACCCGCGGTTCCAACAACTAGAAAAAATCGGAGAAAACGTCGCGCTCATGTCAGAATCTAACCAACCCGCGGTTCCAACCCCTAGAAAAAATCGGAGAAAACGTCGCGCTCATGTCAGAATCTCATTCACTCGGAGTTCCAACCCCTTGAAAAAATCGGAGAAAGCTTCGCGCTCATGTCAGAATCTCATTCACTCGGAGTTCCAACCCCTTGAAAAAATCGGAGAAAGCTTCGCGCTCATGCCAGAATCTCATTCACTCAGAGTTCCAACCCCTTGAAAAAATCGGAGAAAGCTTCGCGCTCATGCCAGAATCTCGCCCACCCGCGGTTCCAACAACTAGAAAAAATGGGAGAAAACGTCGCGCTCATGTCAGAATCTAACCAACCCGCGGTTCCAACCCCTAGAAAAAATCGGAGAAAACGTCGCGCTCATGTCAGAATCTCATTCACTCGGAGTTCCAACCCCTAGAAAAAATCGGAGAAAACGTCGCGCTCATGTCAGAATCTCATTCACTCAGAGTTCCAACCCCTTGAAAAATCGGAGAAAGCTTCGCGCTCATGTCAGAATCTCGCCCACCCGCGGTTCCAACAACTAGAAAAAATCGGAGAAAACGTCGCGCTCATGTCAGAATCTAACCAACCCGCGGTTCCAACCCCTAGAAAAATCGGAGAAAACGTCGCGCTCATGTCAGAATCTCATTCACTCGGAGTTCCAACCCCTTGAAAAAATCGGAGAAAGCTTCGCGCTCATGCGAGAATCTCATTCACTCAGAGTTCCAAGCCCTTGAAAAAAAGGGAGAGAGGTTCGCGCTCATGCGAGAATCTCGCGCACCCGCGGTCCCAACCACCAGAAGAAATCGGAGAAAACGTCGCGCTCATGTCAGAATCTAACCAACCCGCCGTTCCAACCCCTAGAGAAATTGGAGAAAGCGTCGCGCTCATGTCAGAATCTCATTCGCTCGGAGTTCCAACCCCTTGAAAAAATC
The DNA here is from genome assembly GCA_029168955.1 of Aplectana chamaeleonis. Taxonomy (NCBI): domain Eukaryota; kingdom Metazoa; phylum Nematoda; class Chromadorea; order Rhabditida; family Cosmocercidae; genus Aplectana; species Aplectana chamaeleonis. Next base: position 142,040 of record JAPDOI010001085.1, read on the forward strand.
GGAGAAAGCTTCGCACTCATGTCAGAATCTCGCCCACCCGCGGTTCCAACGCCTAGAAAAAATCGGAGAAAACGTCGCGCTCATGTCAGAATCTAACCAACCCGCGGTTCCAACCCCTTGAAAAATCGGAGAAAACTTCGCGCTCATGTCAGAATCTCATTCACTTGGAGTTCCAACCCCTTGAAAAATCGGGGAAAACTTCGCACTCATGTCAGAATCTCGCCCACCCGCGGTTCCAACCCCTAGAAAAAATCGGAGAAAACTTCGCACTCATGTCAGAATCTCGCCCACCCGCGGTTCCAACCCCTAGAAAAAATCGGAGAAAACTTCGCGCTCATGACAGAATCTCATTCACTCGGAGTTCCAACCCCTTGAAAAAATCGGAGAAAGCTTCGCACTCATGTCAGAATCTCGCCCACCCGCGGTTCAAACCCCTAGAAAAAATCGGAGAAAACGTCGCGCTCATGTCAGAATCTAACCAACCCGCGGTTCCAACCCCTAGAAAAAATCGGAGAAAACGTCGCGCTCATGTCAGAATCTCGCCCACCCGCGGTTCAAACCCCTAGAGAAAATCGGAGAAAACTTCGCGCTCATGTCAGAATCTAACCAACCCGGGGTTCCAACCCCTTGAAAAAATCGGAGAAAGCTTCGCGCTCATGTCAGAATCTCGCCCACCCGCGATTCAAACCCCTAGAGAAAATCGGAGAAAACTTCGCGCTCATGTCAGAATCTAACCAACCCGGGGTTCCAACCCCTTGAAAAAATCGGAGAAAGCTTCGCGCTCATGTCAGAATCTCGCCCACCCGCGGTTCAAACCCCTAGAAAAAATCGGAGAAAACTTCGCGCTCATGTCAGAATCTCGCCCACGCGGGATTCCAACCCCTTTAAAAAATCGGAAATAAAGTCCTCCCCAGAAAGTAGTTTGACCCCTCAAAAAACTCGGGGTCTGTACGCTTTAATATAGGAAAACATCACCCTTTTTGTTTGAAAAAACGATTGAATTCCACGCACAAACCCTGATCTCGCGTACATGATCTCCTCCGATCGCCAATCAACGAGCGACCGAGTCATCGATCTCGCTGTCGGGGCGACTCGGCCGAGAGCGGTCACTGCTGCCAGCCGGCTGGCGCCGACGCCACCCCGTACTCCGTTCTCCCCCTGTACCCCTTTTCACGCGAACAATGAAAAAAGCAGCCTAAATAATTCCTGGAACGTGTTCTCGTACTTTTCCATTTTTCGTGCTGTGTACGGCCAGAGCATTTTGCTTACGCCTCATTTTGATTACGCCTTATTTTGATTACCGCGAGAGCATTCTGGTTTTCGCTGTTGAAATTCCTGCGCGAGCAGCGGCGTGCTGCGGCCGACACCGTCGCGAGGAATGTGGCCCCAACTATTTAATTGCCCAGGATTCGCTGCGCTACATTACTTTCCAAACGTCAGACCTCGAGAAATTCCCTGTACCAACATGTAGTCGTTGAGAAGTATGGGCGCAGTGAGGTCGAATCCGATTATGCTGAAGCTCACTCGGATAGTGACGAATCTACTTTCGGAGAGAAAGATGTGTCGCAAGATGGCACCGAAATAGTGGACTTAACGCGTGTCTTCAAATGCGCTGTACGATTAAATCAACTTTATCAGTCGAAGATCTCCAAACATGCCTTGCTTTATTTATGGTCACCACGATAATTTGTTGTAGTTTTTTTTTTCAATACGAAGGTTTTCTAGTACCGGTCCAACAGCTCAGGTCAACTATTGCTTTGACATTCTCCGAAAACCGGTGATTTGCCTGTTTCTACGAATAATATACGAAGATTACATTAGGTTTTAGAATGGTATTTGCTTGAATACACTTGGTTGAATCCTCGCTATTACTGAAAATTTTTCTTATCCGTTTTTTTTTCAGCCGAGTTATCCGGTAGATCCGATTTTATCCGATCGGATATCCGGTAACCGATCCGGTCGAAAATTCTCGTTTCGGATACGATCCGTTATCCAAAATTCTCGTTTGGGCCAGTATCCGTTTTATCCGATGAGTCGGTTTTGCAAAATCGGCAATATCTGAAAATCCGATCCGACGCGATTTTGGCCATCGGATGGAATGTATACCGGCCACGTCGCGTGTAGGTGTCAAGTAACATGTACCAACAGTGCAAGTTACTCGAAATGTTATGTGTTTATTATTAGCGCACGTTACTTTAATCAAAAATCTCGTCAAATTACATGTAACATCGCTTCAAGTTACTTGTGAACTCAAAGCAAGTTGCGTGAGGCCATCATGCAACTTGCGTTGAAGTCTCAGGTAACCTGCTAAGCGATTTCTGAGTTGAAGTGCGTTAAGCGCCAAAACAGTGCGCTTGGCTTCACTTGGAGTGCACCAAGCGCTGGAAAAGTGTGCGGGACCCAACTGGGAATGCGCCGAGCGCCGAGAAAAGTGTGTTGCACCCAACTAGGAGTGCGCCAAGTGCCGGGAAGAAAAGTTCGCGGGCCTCTACTGGGAGTGTGCCGATCGCCGGGGAAACTGTGTTGGACCGACTTGAAGTCCTGCAGGTGTCTGAAAAACTGTGTGGGGCCTAACTGATTCTGCAATGATTCAAAGCGTCACGATACAAGCCTATAAGTACGCGTGGGTGTACACATTGTTCAATTAAGTAGGATAAGTCCAATTTTTTTGGCAGGAACAATCACCAGGGGAGGGTTAAGAATTTCGTTGACCTTTTCCGATTTCCGATTTCCGATGGTTTTTGGCGTTCCGATTTCCGATTTCCGAATTTGAGAAGGTTGTTCCGATTTCCGATTTCCGCAATTCAGAAAAAAGTTTCAGCTCATCCCTGATGCGGACACAAGAGATGGGATAATGGTAGTTGGATCTTGATTTGCTCGGTATTCAAGATAAAATGAAATGGATGCCTGAATGATAACACTATTAATGTATTTTCTTCTTTTTCTTTCTAGCATTTGTCTCACAAGTTGGAAGGGTCCGCTTGTTTGATTTTTGTCCTCAATTTGTTCCTGTCGGCTGTGTCCCTCACAGTATGATGCTCTTCAGCTGTGTCAGCCTTCACTCGATTAAGCCAACCTGTCTTTGGTCTACCGCGTGATCTCGCTACTGCCATTTCCATGTTTAGTGCTATATTCACAACCGATTCCTTGTCTCCTCGCTGTACGTGCCCATACCACCAACCTTTTGCTCCAAAAACAAGGCATCCTTGGTATCTTCTCCAAGTACCAGGTTGTTCCATAAGTTTTGCAGTTCGATAAGAGAGGGTGTAGCTACTAGCCCAATTTTTTTGTTCAAATCATTCTTTGTTTACAAGCCATTTAGTGTAGCCGTGTCACAGCAATGGAAAAAAATTGAATATCGTGCAGTGATAAAATTCTTATTTTTGGAAGGTGTAGCAACAAAAGAAATTCACGAACGAATGTTAAAAGTGTATAATGATTGTTCACCTACAATTGGAACAGTAGAAAGATGGGTTGCTGAATTTAAATGTGGTTATAAATGCCTTGAAGACGATCCACGAAGACGATCTGAAGGACGTCCAAAAAGCGCATCAGCACCAGAAACCATAGCCAAATACAGGATATGGTTTTGGAAGATCAACTGAGGGGGATTTATAGAGGCTCTACACATCTCATTAGGCAGTAAGAGCCATATTTTAAGTGAAATTTTGGGTTTTAGAAAGCTGTGTGCACAATGGGCGCCGCATTCGCTAACAATGGAACAAAAACACATTCGACTTTCTCTCCAAGATTTGGAGCGTTTTAAAAAGGACAAAAAGGATTTTGCGCGTCGATTCATCTTTATGGATGAGACTTGGGTCTATTACCATGATCCTGAATCAAAACAAGAGGCTGCAGAGTGGTGTAAACCTGGTTGTTCGGCTTCTGAAATCGGGCAAGAAGGTTATGGCATCAGTTTTTTGGGATGCGAAAGGAATTTTGTTTGTGGATTACTCTGCAAACTGGTAAAACAATTAATTCTGAATATTATTGCAACCTTTTGGACCAGTTGAAGGAAAAAATTCGTGAAAAAATACCCGGTTTGCAGAAGAAAAAAATCCTTTTTCATCAGGGCAATGCACCATGTCACAAGAGTACTTTGACAATGGCTAAAATCAATGAGTTCAAGTTCGAATTGTTGGAGCATCCACCGTGTTCACCAGATTTGGCCCCCAGCGACTTCCATTTGTTTCCAGAACTCAAAAAATTTATGCGTGGCAAGCGTTTTTCATCAAATGAAGAGGTCATAACGGCTGTTGAAGCGTATTTTGCAGACCTTTCGGATTCTCACTTCAGGGATGGGATCCACAGATTGGAGGATCGTTGGAGCAAGTGTATTAATGTTCAGGGAGATTATACTGAATAATAAAGTGTATTTTGAACCATAAAATTGTGTTTTTCTTATCGAACGACAAAACTTATTGAACAACCTGGTACATCATGAATGGAATGGAGGGGGGAGGAGGGCAATGCTAGGATGAATGTCTTTTACGATGCGTTACACCCGGTTACGCCCGAATTTATCATTTTCAAATTCCAAAAAGAGGCCCATTTCTAATCAGGAAGAAAACTAACAAGCGGGTAAGAGGGAGCTACATATGAATAGCCCTATACGGCTCGAAACATGGATGAGCTATGCCCGCCACGCCCACTTACTTCATTGTTGACCATCGATGATGTGAGTGGGTCGGGCTTAGCATATCCGAGTTTGAGGGCCGTATAGGACCATTTGTGACCAGTTTTTGAAGTTTTTCAAGATAATTGTTGCTACGGACCCCAGAATCCTCGTTTTCCGATTAAAACCCAGTGGCGGTTTTTATCGTGAGCACTGCCTTGCAGTAATAGGTTTCGTTCAAGAGAGAGGATATTAAAAAAAGAGGGAATTCGTTCAAACCTTGCGACGAAATTGGTCGCAATTATACGCGCCAGCCCACCCAACAAAAACCACTTTCGAATTGAATTTTCTGCTCATTTATGCATATTCTTCTGCAGGTAGGCTCTGCAGGAATGCATATTGGGGAGTTATGGTCAGTGAGCATTACACTTGAAGAAGAAACGACAGCAAGTGAAGGCAAAGGAACATTATAAAAAAGACTTAAAAGGGCAGCTTCAAATGACTTTTTTCTACTCCCGTCTTTTTTCCTTAATTTTTTCCGTGAAATGAAAAAAAATAGAAGGGAAAAAATCGGCGCACTAGACCCATATGGTGTCAGGTGTTTCTGCCCAACCTCTTCTGTTTCTCATAATCATGTGCAGATTTGCCTATGCTTTTTCGAGTAGAGGATGTTCTCTAGTTGATTTCTGAATAGAGTTAGAGGAAAATGTCGTTGATTCTAAATCGTACATGGAATGATTTTCCTCGCCGCCTCTTCGGGCTCATCGGACGAAGAACGTGTGGATGAGGTGTTGGAATCGCAGATGAAGTGGCGAAAACAGAACAATAAAGCTAGAAGTGTCAGTTGCAGCATTTACAAGGCATCTCGCAGTCACCACACAGCCATCCACAGCAGAAATATTTGCGACACCGAGTCACAAAGCGACGGTGAATTGAAGCGTGGGAAAGCAATGCCACGCCCACTGGTGTGTATTCGACGGCTTTTTCAGCTTTGAAGTAGGCGGGACCAGATTCTCCCACGGGGATTCGGAAAGACAAACGCATGAGCCGGTTGACGTTTTGGCGATACTGACTTTGTCGGCATTCGCCAGCAAGTGGTGTCAATTGGATTAGATGCCTGCGTGATCCCCACACATAAATGAAGGCAGAGAATGGTTGGGAAAGTTGCATATCGCTCTCAATTTCTTTGGGATTACCAGAAATCTTACAAGCGGAAAATTGCTAAATATTTACGCACGTAGACTAAAATCATATTGTCCATACAAAAACTAAACTCATGAAGGTATGCTTTTTATATAACTTAGTTTTTGTCTTATTTATTTATTTATTTATTTATTTATTTATTTATTTATTTATTTATTTATTTATTTATTTATTTATTAAATACGTTGCTTAAGGCACACGCAATAGAAAAATAGGGATGCCTAGGACGTGAGTTGAAATACATGAAAAATCGAGTACATATTGGCATCACACTTCTAGAAGCTCAATAGCTTCTTCCCGGCAAGGCGTTTGAATTTGGACAGAACAGATGGAATAGGCAGCGGTGTGATATCAAGGTTAAGAGAAATGCAGATGGATCCTGCTCTGCAAGTAAATGTAAAGGCTCTCGTGTTACCTTTTGGAGCTGCATATGAGATTTTCAGTGCGCTTCCCCTGGTCCTAGAGGGATTTAGCTCGAAGAATTTTGAAATGTTTGTTTTCATAACGCCAGTCAGTATTTTGAAAACCGTGCAGACGTCATTGAGCTGTCGGCGAGATTCCAAGGAATAGAGTTTTAGTTCCCTATTCCTGGTCTCTGCGTTAGGTATTCTGTTGTGCGGCAAGATTTTCGATCTAATATATACTCTACGTGTAAAGTTATTTTGAAATTTCTCCAGTTGCGAAATATCCTTTCGTTTTCGCGGGGAGAAAACCGATGTTCCGCTCTCTGAAAAAGACCTGACGTATTGCTCCCGACGTTATTTGCTCTTTTTTCTTCTGGCGTCGTTTCAAGGTACATGCCCAGTTAGAGTTACAGTTGCTCGGAATCGACTTTTCGCTTTCCCGCCTATCTTGGAGAAAATTACACGCTGATCACAATGGTGTCTCCAGAATCGCTCAGAGCTCACTAAGAACTGAGTTATGGCTCCTCAAAAATTTCAAATTTGAACTGTTAGAAGTTCGCGGACGAGTTGTCTCGAGCCTTTATTTTCTCGTTATTCGCAGCAATCATTCTGAAGCAAGTCACAATACAAAGCCAGACCGAAAACAAAAGGAAGAACATAGATTTTGAGTTAAATCAATCGCGCGTCTCTTCCCTATTGAGGTGGGAAACCTGCCAGTGGGCGTTACCCATTTTTTCTCTCAAGGGGGCGTGGTCGACTTTTTCCTAGCTTTTCCTCGCTTATTTGAGCGAATTAAGATCTCGCGCTTTGCAGGGTTGTTATAGACGGCAATCGGACCTAAATGTCAAAAATTACCTCTTAGGTTGGACTGTGCCTTTAAAGGCAGTGTTCACGATGAAAAAAGTTTTCGAAATTCAACTAGGATTGGGTAGTGGAGGGACACTCTGTAACGTTAACGTCGAAAGAACGCATGAAAACGAGCCAGGAAGAGCCTCAAAAGAGCCCGAAGTTGCAACTTCGAGCGCATTGAAAACCCCAAAAGCGCATCACACGCCCACCGACGTGAACAAATGAATGCTCGAGATCGTGAGATGAGCGATGATTTTCAATCATTAGCCCCGTTCTTCCCTTCATTCTCAGCTTCTCTTTTTACTCAGGTCAGCTCGCATAGATCGGCTGCAAAAGACGGAAGTTACAAGCCTCGGACAACTCGTCCACCATGTTTCCTTAGCTCAATCTTTGAGGGACCATAACTCCGTTCCCAGAAGGTCTTGTACGACTTCAGAGACATCATTGGAATCAGTATGGGGCCCTTTTCAAGATAGGCGGGTAAACAGAGAAACGATTTTTATCGTGAACACTGCCTTTAAAGACAGTGTTCACGATTAAAATCGTTGTTCTGTTTTTCCGCTCTTCTTGAAAACGGCCCATGCTGGATCCAGTGATGTCTCTAAAATCGTACAAGACCTTGTGGCAACAGAGTTATGGTCTCTCAAAGTTTGAGCTAAGGAAACATGGTGGACGAGTTGTCCGAGGCTTGTAACTTCCGTCTTTTGCAGCCGATGTATGCGAGCTGACCTGAGTAAAGGGAGAAGTTGAGAGAGAAGGGAAGAACGGGGCTATCGATCGGAAACCATCGCTCATCTCACGATTCGAAGCTTTCATTCGTTCACCTCGGTGGGCGGGCAATGCGCTTTTGGGGTTTGCCTTGTGCTCGAAGTGGCCATTTCGGGCTCTTTTGGAGCGCTTCCTGGCTCTTTTCATGCGTTCTTTCGACGTCAACAATACAGTGTGCCTCTCCACTACCCATTCCTAGTGGAAAATGAAACACATTTTTTATCGTGAACACTGCCTTTAATACTGCGATCGAGGCGCGTTTCCGGGGCCAAACATCGTGTTCCACTCTGCACGTAACACTTCCGTTTTCCTTTTATGGGTAGAAAATATTTTCTCTACATTCATGACTGCCGTATTCATCATCAGCGATGTGTTGTCACCTACTGAACAACTCCTCGCCCACTTTCTGATTCCATCGAAAAAAGACACAGTGGCCCATTGCCTAGACTAAGTTTTTACTTCAGGATATTCTCTTCATTATTGAATACGAACAGGTCAAGGCCTCAAATCATTTTGACATTGAAGGAATAGATTGTTTGAATTATTCGAATTTGTTCTGTCCTCACTATACTGTGTACTGTCTTTAACAGCGTTGTCAGACCTGTAGATCTGCTATAGTACATAAATGACCCGTGCTTGAACTTTCCTAAATGGCTGCGAGAATTCCAAAAAATTCTTCACAAAAAGGTAAGGGAATTTTTAAGGTCTTTAGAAAAATTTTTCTGGAGGTTAAGTTATGGTAAGTTAGGAACAGAGTTATGGTCCCTCAAAGATTGAGCTAAGGAAACATGGTGGACGAGTTGTCCGAGGCTTGTAACTTCCGTCTTTTGCAGCCGATGTATGCGAGCTGACCTGAGTAAAGAGAGAAGTTGAGAATGAAGGGAAGAACGGGGCTATTAATCGGAAACCATCGCTCATCTCACAATCTCGAGCATTCATTTGTTCACGTCGGTGGGCGTGGAAAGTGCATCTGGGGTGTGACGAGCTGACGGGTGTCCAACTTTGGGGCCGTAGGGAACCGTTCCAAGCTCAATTTTCTTAGTTTTTTCAACGTTAGGGTTGCGCTAGGCCCCGCAGCTGCCGATCTACACCAAAAAATCAGACATGGTTTTTATCGTGGACACTGCCTTTAAGGCGCCGAAGCCCAATCTTCAGACTGTTTGTCGCCAGACCTAGGGTTACTGTAGATTACGACAGGCATAATGCCTTTTGATTGGCGCTACTTTCCTTAAGATTTAAAAATCGAGAAATGGATCTCAAATTCGGTTCAGCGTCCTAAATAACACCCACGGTGAAGTTTTGAGTCAAATCTGAGACTTCGACCGAGCTACCGTTTCCCACGTTACATACCGTACGCATTCTGAGTAAAATCGATAAACCGATCACAGTTTTGTGTTAGGCAGCCAAAATAACACCTATATAGAAGTTTTAAGACGATATCATTGTAGCATTCTCGAAATTGTCGAACGTCGCGTTTGGCCAGCAAAGTTCCCCCATTTTGAAGCTTCGGACCAAATCAGACGAATTTTTGTAAATATTGGAACGTAGGTATGGAGATTCCGGAAGGATGGCTCTCGTAAAAAAAACTTATGATAACCAGCTCTGATAAAGGGTAGGGCATAAGAGAAACGGAGAGCGGTGTGTCTTCATTCACATACCCTCCTTCTCTAGCTTGAGGTCAACAGTTGAGGATCCGCCTGGACTAGGAAGTACGAAAACAGCACCACAGGAGGTGAAGCTATAACAAAATCGAAGTAAAAACTCAGAAAATTATAGAGCCGCGACGAAGATAGGCCATCCTTCCCGAAGCTCCTTACATACATTCTAAATATTGACGGAGGGGTCCCAGATTCGTAATCGGCACCCAAAACAACCCCAAGAAAGAAGTTTTAAAGGCAGTGTCCACGATAAAAACCATGTCTGATTTTTTGGTGGAGATCGGCAGCTGCACGGCCTAGGGCAACCCTAACGTTAAAAACACTAAGAAAATTGAGCTTGGAACGGTTCCCTACGGCCCCAAAGTTGGACACCCGTCAGCTCGTCACACCCCAGATGCACTTTCCACGCCCACCGACGTGAACAACTGAATGCTCGAGATTGTGAGATGAGCGGAGGTTTCCGATGATTGGCCCCGTTCTTCCCTTCATTCTCGACTTCTCTCTTTACTCAGGTCAGCCCGCATACATCGGGTGAAAATGACGGAAGTTACAAGCCTCGGACAACTCGTCCACCATGCTTCCTTGGTTCAATTTTTGAGGGACCATAACTCCATTCCCAGAAGGTCTTGTACGATTCCAAAAACATCATCGGAATCAGCATGGGACCGTCTTTAAGATAGGCGAAAAAGCAGATAAACGATTCTTATCGTGAACACTGCCTTTAAACAGAGAGTTGATTTGCTGATTTTCAAGAAAAATCGAAAAAACCGCTCGATTTTGGTGTTAACCTCGTTTTTTTTCAGTTGGCATTTTTAATTGTTGATGGCTCTAAGTACCTTGTTTGGAAAATTCTTCTCATCATGCAAATCGAATATTCATGATCAATAATATCGATTTTCACCTGTTGCGCGAAATGCGGCGATGAGTAGTTTTTTTATGGTTGTGCGTCACGTTTCAGAAGTTGTACTCATACGAGAATATCGTCCGTTGGATGTTTCATCTCTCCAAACTGGAAATCGTTGAGCAAAATTCATATCAGAAAGGGAATCTCCGGGAAAAATATGTGAAATTTCCGAAAATTCAGCTTCCTGGCAGAAGCAACGCTTTTTTAATGTCTTTTTAATGTCGATCTCGTCTTTTTCAGAACACATTTTTTTTCGTTTTTCGACTGTTTCATAGTTATTCATTTTTAAGGTGACCCCCAAGTTTCTTGTTCGTACCACCGAAATAACAACAGTTGTGTAGCAAATATGCTCGCTACCACTGTTGCATGTACTGGCAATAGATCGGTACATGTAACATACATTTATATCACATGTAACTTAAATTTATATCACATGTACATAAGTTACACTTATGTTACATGTAGCTTACATTTGAATTTTCACCATGGGTGGCCATCACGTGACGCAGATGACACTCGACGCTCAGAGCGCGTCCCAGACCACACACCACGCTAAATATGCTGAGCGGGGCCTTCCCCGCTGGTGTGGGGTCAAGTACCTCAAACTTGGGTAATTGAACCAACAGCAAAGCCAGTCGTAAGCCTGACCCCGCGAGTGCGTCGTACATCCCCCTTGGAAATATTTTCTCGGCCGATTTAAGTTACTTGCGACTTATATTGTGCCATTTAAGTTACATGTAACATATCGGAGGCGCACTGCACTCAGTGTCCTCTCGGAAATCGGAAACAAGTTACTTGTAACATATCTGAGCCGATGTAAGTTACGTTAGTTACTATCTCAGGTCATTTGACATACATGTAACATATCGGAGGCGCACCGCACGCAGTATCCAGCCAAGATGTTAGGAAATGTAAGGTAAGCCCTAGTGAGAGTTTTAGCCGAGGAATAGCCACGAAATGCCTGATTTCTGTGCAATAGCCGAGAAATAACCAGGAAATAGCCGGTTGCCGCCAAATAGTTGAGGAATAGGCAAGAAATAGTTGGCAAACGATGATCGCCTCCGATAAATAGCCAAGAAATAATGCTTTCCAAGGAAGTATACATTCCATCCGATGGCCAAAATCGCGTCGGATCGGATTTTCGAATATTGCCAATCTTGCGAAACCGACTCATCGGATAAAACGGATACTGGCCCAAACGAAAATTTCGGATAACGGATCGTATCCGAAACGAGAATTTTCGACCGGATCTGTTATCGGAAACCCGATCGGATAAAATCGGATCCACCGGATAATTCGGATGAAAAAACGGATAAGAAATGTTTTCAATAGTACCGAGAATTTAACTCCGTGTATTCAAGCAAATACCATTCTAAAACCAAATTTCGTATATTATTCGTAGAAACAGGCAAATCACCGGTTTTCGTAGAATGTCAAAGCAATAGTTGACCTGAGCTGTTGGACCGGTACTAGAAAACCTTCGTATTGTAAAAAAACTACAACAAATTATCGTGGTGACCATAAAACAAGGCATGTTTGGAGATCTTGGACTGATATGGTTGCTTTAATCGTACAGCGCATTTGAAGAAACGCGTTCCGTCTACTATTTCGGTATCGTCCTCCGAATCATCTTAATCTCCGAAAGTAGATTCGTCATTATCCGAGTAAGCTTCATCATAATCGGATTCGACCTCACTGCGCCCATACTTCTCAACGACTACATGTTGGTACAGGGAAAATTTCGAGGTCTGACGTTTGGAAAGTAATGTAGCGCAGCGAATGCTGGACGATTAAAGGCACTGTTAGCGATGAACTTCATCCTCGAATTTTCCATGAGAAACGCTTTTCGTGGCTCTCAGAAGCAGAACAGCGTCGAAAAAACGGTACGAAAGGTTACCCAGGAGCCGCAAAACGGCTTAGAAAAGTGGGCGAACCCCGCCGCTGTGGGAAAGTCCGGCCCCTTTCCGCCCCTCGACGTGAACAAAGGAACACTCGAAATCGTGAGTTGAGCGATGGTTTCCGATCGAAAGCCACGTTCTTCCCTTCATTCTCAACTTCTCTCTTTACTCAGGTCAGCTCGCATACATTGGCTGCAAAAGACGGAAGTTACAAGCCTCGGACAACTCGTCCACCATGCTTCCCTAGCTCAATATTTGAGGGACCATAACTCCGTTCCCAGAAGGTCTTGTACGATTCCAGAGACACCATTGAAATCAGAATGGGACCGTTTTCAAGACAGGCGGAAAAACAGAAGAGCGATTTTTATCGCAAACAGTGCCTTTAAACATTTGGGGCCGCATTCCTCGCGACGGGGTCGGTCGCGGCACGCCGCTGCTCGCGCAGGAATTCCAACAGTGGAAACCAGAAACCTCTCGTGGTAATCAAAATGAGGCGTAAGCAAAATGCTCTGGCCCTACACAGCACGAAAAATAGAAAAGTACGAGGGCAAGTTCCAGGAATTATTTTGACTGCTTTTTCATTGTTCGAGTCCGGAAAAAAGCGGAGATATAACCCATGATAGGGCGGCAAAGGGGTTGTCCGAAAACTGGGTTCCGCCAGGCCGCGGTGACGTCCTTACTCGGTGTTTCACCCTCCGTTTACTTCACAACACCCGGAGTTTCCCTCCAATTTCAAAATATGAATAGTGAGTGACTTAGAGGTTTGATATTCTATTCAAAGTTGCTTTCCTAAGTAGGCTTATTTGACAGATAAAGGACCTCCTAAGATCGCGGCGAGTGCGAATGCTCATAGAATCGTGCCGAAGGATGACACGTTCCGGCTCTGAATGGAAGACTTGAACTTTGACAAATACAGGTACAGGTGTAAATATCTCTCTACGTTTCCACGAGAACACACGTATACGTGCTGCTGCAGCCAACTCACGCAACAACATTCTGAGTGCCCTTGCTGGCACCGCCTGGGGCAGCGCAAAAAGTTCTGCGTATTTGTATAGAGCTATGGTACTACATCCTGTTTTGGAATATGGTGCCCCCATTCGGGCTAGGCATCTGTCTGAAACCTCCTGGTGCAGACTGCAGCGAAAGCAGAATACTGCGCTCAGGCTCGTTGCAGTATGCCACAAATCGACGCCTATCCATCATCTCCAGCAGGCAGCACGCAGTCTCTGCAGTTTCCCATTGGCATCGTCAGGAACCGGTCAAGAATAGGATGGAACGGTTGGGAGTCCCCGGTAAATGTCCTGATTCTCAATGTCTTGGACATGATTCATCGCATCTATTTTCATATCCGGTCAGACCTACGACCCTGTCTGCTCAAGATTTATGCTATAAGCCGTGTGAGGTTGCCAACTTTCTGCGCCTCTGATGCGATGCTCTCTCATGACTAAGAAGAAGAATAGTATATGAAAGAACCTTCTGAATTTCGAAATTTCAATTTGGCGCCAACAATGCATCAGTGTACACGTGCGCGCGTAGATCACAGACGCACATCAGCGTCATTTGCGTCGCACACGTGGACGGAAATTGATTTCAAAATTCGAACAAGGCACAAACCGTGGGCAGTGGGTCAGGAATTACCTTTAGGGCGCATTTGTTGAATTGAGTGAAATGAACGCAATTCTATCCGGTTTATCCGAAATTATCCGATTTTCCTCTGAAATTATCCGATTTTCATCCGATTTCGATTCGATCGATTATCCGTTTTTGACCGTTTTTCTATCCGATTATCCGGTTTTCTGATCGGATCCTTCGATTTTCACTTTTCCGGATATCGGATATTTCGGATACCGTGTTTTTTCGTCTGATTGGATTTCGGATCAATACGAAATCGACATTTTGACGTCGGATCGGATTTCGGATACTTATCCGATTGGATTATCCGACCCGGATATCCGAAACCGACTCCGCCGGATGGAATGTATACAAGGAAGTATACGACGCAATGTTGAGGTATGATTAAGATGTCAGCACTCGCCGCCGGTTACCCAAGCATGCGGTATGAACCTCGCTCAGCCTATGGAGGCGCAGGCTAACCGTTGGCGACCTTGCTTTGCGACTCGGCGAGCCGGCGACGGCCGCGTTGTGTGTTGGTGCGCCGGCGGCGTATCGGTTATTTTTGGTTATTTCTCGTTATTTCTTGGCTATCTCGCAGAAAAACCGAGAAGTAGCCAAGAAATAACCGAGAAATGACCCACCAGGTGCCGTTGCCGAACCTGGAGGGCTATATCTCGGCCATTTCAGAGTAGAACCGCATTCGCGCCGCAACCCTCAATGGCGCCCCAATGATTCCGCAGTAGATTCGCAACTGTTGCAGCACCATTTCTACAAGGCAGGACATCCGTTAGTCCAATGAACGCGGATGCCCTCAGTTTTACAACAAAGAGAGCATGTCCCATCCTTGTTGGAGGTAAAATGCAGGGTTGATGTGAACAGGTAAAACAGAGGGTGTAGGTGCCGATGAAACGCGTGTCGCTGGTTCATTTCCCGTTGTGGCCTATGGATTTTGGGAGAAAGAGTTTATCCCTCGGGAGAAAATTAAGGGAAAGAATGCTTTCCCTTGATTTGCTTTGCTTTTCCTTGACAAATGCTTTTGTTGTCAATTATGTATGCCCACGATTCGGTTTCTAAATATATTCTTGTGACAACAGAGGGAAAGGGTTGGTTGCTAACAGAGATGCCCAGGATTGCGTCGAGATCCGCGCAGGCGTATGCTTTTATTGTACCAGCACTTTCTTCAGGCTTCCAGTTCGAAGTGAAGAAGGGCCTTTTTCCCCTATTTGACTTTATCTGTAGGAGCGTTAGCAGAGTTAAGGAGAAAAGCTGTTTACAGGTTCGTTGGGGTGGAGACAGCGGTCCGAGAGGTGAAGGTTGTTTAGGATATCTGAGTGAGGAATGGTGAAGGTTCCCTATAGACTTGCAACTTCAAAATTTGACGTTTTCTCAATCCTCTTTTTTTTGCATTCAGTATATTTTTTAATCATTAATTTTGAAAAAATTTTTTCGTTAGCTGACCTCCTTTTGAAATTCCTTATTCCTAATGAGGTGATCTGCCTAGGTCATGGAGAATTTCCTTCGAGCTGTCTTGGAGTCAAAATTTTTTTCGGAAAAGTTTTCCAATCGATTTTTGAAAAACTAGCTGTTCTTCGCTCAAAAAACTTTTGCCCTTCAAGACGAATCTTTGAACGGAGCTGTTTCTAAAGTCTCCATGGAATTTCGCGTCGAATAATGTTTTCATGTTGAGAAAAATACGTTTCCAGTCTCTCAGCCGATTTCAATTTATGAAGTAACGTTTCTGTCACCAAAATCAATCAGTTTTTCGTCCATAACTTTTTTATCCTGGAAGATAGCCCTTTGGTGAAGGTTGTTTTCGGAATCGCGTTTATAAAGTGCATTTTTTTGCCTGAAATTATCGGTTTTTCGTCCATAACCTTTTTGTGCTTGGAGATAGTCCATTGGTGAAGGTTGTTTTCGGAATCTCGATGGAAATCTGCTTCGACTAGTGTTTCAAGTTTGGAAAAATATTTTCTCGATCCTTCAGCCTAATTCATTTTACGAAACACCGGTTTTTCGCCTATGACTGTTTAACCGTTGAAGGTAGGGTTCTGGTGAGGGTTGTTTTTGAAATCCACGTAAAATTCTGCGTCGAATGATATATCGGGTTCCTAACTTTGCTTGCCCCGTAAGTCAGCCAGGTCGGTGGAGCCGAGCCCCGTTGTAGGCTCCAGGAGAACTCTGCGTCTCCTACTTACACCATAGAGGCGAGAGCACCCTATGGAGATAACTATGGAGCTCGGCTCCACCGACCTGGCTGGCTTATGGAGCAAGCAAAGTTAGGAACCCGATATATCATTCAACGCAAAATTTTACGTACATTTCAAAAACTCTCTTCACCAGAACCCTATCTTAAACGGTTGAAGAGTTATAGGCGAAAAACTGGTGTTTCGTAAAATGAGCTAGGCTGAAGGATCGAGAAAATATTTATCCAAAAAGGAAACACTAGTCGACGCAGAATTCAATCAACATTTCGGAAACAACCTTAACCAAAGGTCTATCTTCAAACACAAAAATGTTATGGACGAAAAATCGGTAATTTCAGGCGAAAAAATGCACTTTATAAACCGAAATCGGCTGGTAGAAGGGTAACGTATTTTTTGGAACTGAAAACGCTAGTCCATGCAAAATTTTATGGGGATTTCAAAAACAACCTTCACCAAATAGCTATCTTTTAGGGTAAAAAAGTTATAGCCGAAAAACCGGCAGTGACATCCATCCAATCTTGAAAATGACTTGCATGAGTGTTGGGTCACTTTCATTCTTTTTCGGGGCGTTTCACCGGTTGTCACCGGTTTTGCCAATGGTGAAGGTTCCCCATTTTACCTGCCCAGGGGTGAAGGTTGGTGGAGTACATGGCTCCACCCAACGAAGCTATGTTTACGAGTGACGAGTATGTATATAGACTCTGTTTCAGTTCAAGTGAACTCCTGTTTTCGATTATCACAGAGCGGTGGCTTTTTCGTCGGAACCTCCTTATCACTAGTTATACCTCACCGAGGCTCACCGCTCTGCAACTGGTGATAATCAAAATAGACAGGTCACTGCGGATGTACCAGAGCTTACGTTCCGGCGTCGTTTGTACACAGCCTTAGCGTGAGTGAATAACTGGCTCGATCACCGGGCAGGGAGCCAATCCTTCTGCTAATCCTCCTATGTTCTTGGTGGCCACTCTCTGATGCAGGGCCACCAGTAATCAATGATTCGTTGTCTTTGTGTAAGTGTTCTTTATAATCGTTTTCTGTGAACAGACTACAGTGCATTTCGATTTCCTATACTGAAAAAGGAGAGGTCTAGGATGTAGGTGTCTGAAGCGCATATACAAGGCACAAAAATACGAAAAAATTCTCGCATAAATACTCTCTTTCTTTGCCTAATCTCTTTTCCTCACCTTTACGCGTTATCTTATATACAGTAACCTTCACTTTCTACCTTACCTATCTCGACTCAAGCTCCTTTCCGTGATGTTTTGGGAGTCGTCTATACATTCGCAGCCAAACGACACAGCGAAGTGCAATCCTACATTACAGATTGTGCCGCGCCGAGCGATAACAGTTAGGGGTCGTCTATACTTCCACAGCGGCGCGGCGAAATGCAGTGCAGCCAAATCGATCAATCGACGCCGCCTCGCGGCGCCGCGGGGCGTTTAGAGTTATCTGCTTGAAATTTTCCAACGGCGCCGCACGCGGCCGCCGCCTGGGTGCTGCCACGCCGCCCGGAGAGAGCAGGCGGCGCAGCGGTCGCGTGCGATCCGCATCAACATCACATGACGTTTTTGCTGTTATTTTATATCCATTCTCAATTTTTGTTCCTCTGATTCACCGCCAAAAGTTCTTCAGAGGTCCTGGGCGTTGTTTAAAGTAGGCTGGGTTGTGAAAAGATCTTTTGTTTGTTTTTAAAAACATTTTTCTCCCGAGAAAATTATTTCAAAGACTATCTGCTTTCGAGTACGGTGTTATGATATAGAAGATTATAGATGCTTTTTTTGCAGAAGAAATAACTCGATACAATGGGCCTTGCATTATGTCAGAGCTACTCCAGGCTGTGTTTAGCCTCATTCTGAGACGAATGCGCTTCGCCGCGCCAATTCGACGCAGCCCGATTATACATCCTCGTACCGCGATTTTTCTAGCGGCGCGGCGTACCGCGCTGCCCCATTTTCCGACGCATCGTGCCGCGGCAGAAGTATAAACGACCCCTTAGGGGCCTAATAGAGCCCCGCCGCTGAAATGAGCGGCGGAGGAAGGAGCGACGCAACATGCGGAGCCGCACAAGATTCCTCGCCGCAGCTCTAATCGAGTCGCGGCAAAGTGGAGCGGCGACGCGTACAAGGCAACGCAACTAACGTCTAATACCGGATAAGATTATTTTACTATTGAAAATAGCAAACATTAGAGTCGGGCCCGACTTCAATTGCTCGACATAATAAGAAATGACTAAATTTTAGCGAGGAAATTTGGAGAAACAAAGTTACTCTTGTCGGAACACCTGAATATGGATGGAATTTCTTGATCAATTGTGATCCAAGTAGTGATGTATCTTTAGCGTTAGGTATGTAATTGTAACAATTTACCCTACTTACTACCGCCACCTATTCGATGTACTCTGATTTATTCAGAAACTGATGTTCGATTCAAACATATGCGTACATCTGCAAAAAAAAACTATCAAAAAACGAGTGAGTCAGAACAGTATACTGTCGGGGTTGCTCTGGAATTTTCGGAGCACTGTGTGATAATTAACTACCAAAAAGCCGAACAGATTTCCTTGCTAATTTGCTATTAAATTAGTAACAGATAATTAATTTTGATAACGCGCTCTACGGGTTTATTTAAAGGCAGTGTTCACGATAAATCTCGTTCTCGAGGTCTCAGTGTGACACACTAAGTTGGCATATGCTGGAGAGGATAGGGTCGAAGAAAGCAACGCAAACTGGCCGGAAATCAATGAAAACAGCTTTGAAAGCTATCCCGCTGCGCCTACCTATCCCGGTCCGCCCGCCAATCGGACGAGTTTGTGGCGCCGCACACGTTTAGATGTCAAATTGCCAAGCAACACTGCTGCGATTAGCATGATCGATTCGCGCAGATTTCGCGATTAGCGCGCGCTTGCCGAAATCAGCAGGGCCCATGATTCTCGTCCACGCCCTGAATATAGAAACCGTTATATTGACTTATTATGGACGTTTTTCTTCGCTGTTTCTTCACTATTAGTTACCTCACGACCAAACAATACAATTTTTGGGTCGAACTCGAGTGCGTTATTCATCGTGAACACTGCCTTTAAATCATTCATTCTTTCAGTATGCACTTTTTTGCTTATCAAGCGGAAGTAGAGAAAAAACTTGATAGAGAAGTTATTTAGTAATATTCGGATCGCAGGTGCAGTTAACAGAGAGAAGTTATTCTTCAAACTCAAAATTTTCATTTACGGTAGTCATCATTGGACCAAATTATCTCTAGCATTGGAAAGACGTCGATAATTAAAAGAAGTGTACATAGTCCAGAATCCCAAAATCATAACGAGGAGGTCCGGATAGAAAATCTCACTACAACTCACTCACTCACAAAAAAAACTCACTACAACTGAGCTTGTCTGGCAGTGTGAATTTCCACGAATAATAGCACCAGTACTATACGATGGTTTACTTAATAATGCATATGTTTTCACGTCGGAGCACTAACATCCTCACAGATGACTTCAACCGTGAACTTCACACAATTGGTCTCATTCCACAGACAAATAACGGTGGGTCGACGCAAACCACGAGCCTCCATAATGAAAGGAAGTGGGTATGTTCGACCGAGAATTCCAACTAAACACTTCACAATTCGAGAACTAGCAAATACCTGCCGTCTACCGAAATTCTAGGGGCAGTGGCAAACCACTCGCAGTCACCTAATCGCAGAAGGCACGCTCGAAAAAATTGTTGAGATAACTATAGCCTCTCTCGCCCGTTCGAGTCCGGGCGGAGGAAGCAGCGGAGCGGTGAGTCATAGCAAAATACAATAGTGATAAGAAGATTTTGACATGATAAGCGCGATAAGCCATGCTTCGACCGGCTCAGAATGAGAGGGAGAGACTATACGTTACTGGGGATTAAACACTCAAAGGTACAGTCCAACCTCATACAATACCCGCACTAATTTTCTCAAAAAAGCCGCAAAAGTCGCGAGCTCGCGACTTTTGCGACTTTTCGTCATAACTCGGCCCAAAGTGTTCCGTTCGAGCAATGAAGGACATATATCGAATCAGCATCGAGAGCTCTTTCTTTTGAGCTTTCGCGTGTCTCACGGCCAAACAAGGCATATAGGGCTGACACAATCAATCGAGTTAGCGAAAGGAAAATTCAAGTTTTTGTGGTTATTTGACGTGATGCCACATCCACCTCAACAGTACTAACGTGATAGACAAGAGTTTGATAAACTCTGACCGACTTTTTCTGCGAAATTTCGGTTTTTTGAATTTCTAAACCCGAATATTTCACCATTTCTACAGCCACAAGTCATCTTGCTTAGATTTACAGAGAGTAGCAATGTTTTTCCATCAATTGTGTCTGAATCCATCCATGGTGGAAAACTTGGAGAAAATTTAGCCCGCGAAAAGTGGTTCGCAGCGACGTCCAATGAGTGATCTTTGGCTGCAGCCCTTCCATGGAGCCCCGTACTGCCTCTAAAGGGCTGGTAATATTTGCAGCTCCTCGCTGTACATGATAAATAGTTCGAATGACCACCTCACATTTTTTGCCATTTATTCTTTTTAAACTCAAAGCCGTGTAGTAATTATTGATAACTTCTATTTTTTATCCGATCCTCGGTGACCCACGATCAGCCGCTTCCCGAAATTTAGAATGCTGGTGGTAAGGGCTTTCCAATGGTGTAATGTTTGCTCAAGTTCGGACAAATTCTTCTGTTTCTCAGATCTGAAAGAGTAATTTATCGTTGGTCCCTCGCTCTGAGTCTCTACGTCCCTGCCTCTCCGCGCCCTGCACACCCCCGTTTTTGAAGTCTTGCCTGTCTCGCTCAATGAGCGAAGTCTACGAGAAATGGATCGATTTCCCTGGTCAGAGTTTCACCCGGGAGACGATAAGAGCATGGGTTGAAACAGTAAAAAGAGAGAAGAAAGAGCAGGAAGAGAAACATGAGGGGAGGTGATCACACGGGAGGTATCCGTGTCATCAACGGGTAGGTATAGGCTAGAAGGTGATTCATCCAGGTGGATAGTCCCTAGCTCATCAGCAACTACAGACAGGTTGAACAGGACGTCACTCCAAAGGTGGTCTACTTACTGAATATCAAAGCACCGAATTCAATGTAGAGAATTGAACTTTACGGGTGGTCCCCAGATCATCTGCTCATTCCTACCGCAGCGCTGAATCACAACGCGGCGCGGTCGACGCCATGCGATGCTATACCACGCGGTAAGTCATTCATAGGCATTCATGAGCCACGTAACGTCGGTATGGACCGTGAGGAGACTTCGCGTTCACTGTTGAAAGTTGGCGCAAAGGCGGTGCCATATGCTATAACATAGGTACACCGAGTTTGCGCCAACCTTCAACAGTGAACGCAGAGTCTCTTCACGATCCATGCCCATGCCAGCTGGAATCTGCCAGGCTTTGAAAGAATTATCTCGGAAATTTTTCTTTATGCATGGCGACAAATGACATAGATTACTGAAACATCGCACAGAGTCCGTTTCAACATCAAGGCTTAGGCGCGCGTAGCCTCGTGTATATGCGAAGCGTCCGCTCGCGGCTTGCTTGAACTTCAGCGTCCAAGCCTTTTTTCACGGTTCTCATCTTCAATTTATTAGTTTTGCTAAGTAGCGTTTCATCATGCGACATGTGATAGTCATGCTAGGACCACTTGGTTTTTTCTCCCAACACGTGCCGCATGATGTAACAGTCGTAGTCCGCAATCGCGGGCCGGAATTTGGCTCCGAGAGCGTTAGTAATTCAAATCTGTCACACATCTGTCGACTTCAAGCCTCACGCGGCTTGTCTCATAGGCGACGCGACCGTTCGTGCGGGCTTTTTGGTTCAAAATAAAGCATTTTTAATTTTTTTCCGTCTTCAGTCCTTAACCTATTGCTCATTCAAATCGCCGCAGTGCACCGCGATGCGGTCGAATTTATGCAACAACGCTCTGCACGGTCACTCTTCTTAATCGCGTTTTGTAATTGCTACGTCACGTGATTCGAATCTTTCACGCATCTGTCAATATCAAGACTGCGGCGCACGCGGCTTATCGCGCACGCAACGTGACCGCTCGCTCGGAGTTGCGCGGACGGCTAATGGCGTAATCATGTATTTATTCGAGCAAACAACAAAAGCGGGAATATTCGAAGTACGTTCTTGAACGAACTCTCATCGAAATCAAATACGCCTTCACTACTTGCTGGCAACGGCGTTCTTTTAGGGAAGCGCCTCTCAGGCGGCGTCATGGGTGCGACCCTCGCCGCAGCAGAGCTCACACGGCGCGCACTACAACTGAGCGCATTTTTCACGGACTGCCAAATGCCCGCCTTTGCGGACAAGTTGACTTGTATGTACTTGTAGACAACCTAAAACATTTCTCTCAGAAACAGCTGCGCCTTAATGCGCTGCAGCTCGACATAGACTTGAGGCTTGAAGATGAAAAAAAAATGGAAAAAAATGCTTCATCTTGGAGTCAGAGGTTCGCGCGAGAGGTCGCGTCGCGTGTGCCATAAGCAGCGCCATTGAATTCGAAACGTTGATATTCAGTAAGTAGACCATCCTTGGAGTAACTTCCTTTTCAACTTGTCCGTAGTCGATGATGAGCTAGGGGCTATCCATCACGTTGAACTCCCTTCTAGCCTATCCCTACCCGTTGATGACACGGATAACTCCCGTGTGATTGCCTCCCTCATGTTTCTCTTCCTGTTCTTTCTTCTCTTCTCAGGCGAACTCAAATGTCGTCAGCAGGTTTCTGAGATGTCGTCACAGAGCACATCAGCTGAGGACACCAAAAAAAGGCTGGTTTCGGCGCGAGAGAACCCGGTATCACGCCGAAAGATCCAGCTGTAGACCTCATAGCGCCGGATTAGGAGACGGCGGCTTGACCTAACAGAAGCCCCGAAAGGTTCAGCTGTCGACCTGCTACCGCCGGAATTATGGATTTTGCTGTAGGCATTATATCGTCGATTTTTATTAACAGGGTGTCCTATTCGGAGAATTAGACTAGGGGGCGATCTCAAGATAGCTAGGCGTACGACTCGCCTCTATTGCTTTAGTATTTTTGGATCGTTTTATTCATTAGGTCGTTAGGAAAGAAGAGCATGCAAAGAGTTTTGAAAATTTCCTTGTCCGCATGTGATTTTCCGATCAAATGTGGGCTACTATTTGAAACCTCAACTCGTCCTCTATCTAACTGCGTTCTAGCAGCCCCAAAAACTGGACCCTGTCTGTATTTTACAAGTGTAGACGAGGCTTTGGACACCGGTACATTTTGAACGCCCCTCGTTCTCTTATTGCCATCCATCAGGCCTGCATGAGACCATGGAACATTCGGGATGTGTGAGGGCTGGATTATGGTATTGGAACGGGTTTATTGAATTTCTCCACTGTGACGGAATCCGGTTTTTTTGGAGGTCCATTCTCATCTGTGATCCATTCTTTTCGAAAACTACTGAAAACTGTGAAAATCGAACTTCTAAAGCAAATACTGATAATTAGCAAAATGAGTATAGTAGCATAAGGTACTGTGCATAATGATCGATCCTAAACTTTGTTGAGCTGAAGTCGTTCGACAATTAAAATACATATTATGGAAATTGCATTTTCAGAAATTTCAATAAATCGAAATTTTCTAAATTGAGAAGGAAATCAGTGAGTCTGTTATGCTGCTATAATTCGGCCCTCACACACTTAGAATGTTACATGATCTTAAACAGCCCTGATAGATAGAAAGCGTAGAACGTGGTGTTTTGAAATTTTTTTTGGTACCTGAAACCTCCGAAGGTCGAGTTCTTCGGTTAGCGATATTAGACAGAGGATGCGTTACGCTTAGTATACCATATTTGCTCAATGGATACGAAATTTTAGCAGTAGACTTCTTTCATGGTGACTTGTGCTTCAGAATAGTTTTAGTTTACAGACCACCCTCTGCCGCTATGGCTATAACTGAAGAGCTGACTAAAATACTGAGTGATCTCGCGACTACAGAATATCCTGCAATTTTGATTGGCGATTTCAATTTTCCTGAAGTTGATTGGGCAGGGTGGAACGAGCAGACCTGTTTCACGGATACTTTTTCTGAAGTTATCAGCAGCCACGATTTCAAACAATTCGTTTTGGAACCTACTCGAGGGGAGAACATTCTGGATTTATTATTTTCAAATGGGGAAGAATTTCTAAGTAATGTCTCAGGCAATTCACCAGTTGGCGACAGCGACCACAGGAGCGTTTCTTTTGAGATCCGCGGTAATGGTATTGAACGTCCCCCGATTCGCAAACGATTGTTCAGCAAAGGCGACTTCACTTCTATTTCGATATATTTGTACAACATTGCGTGGGTCGACTCGTTCGAGTCGGCTTCATCAGTTGACGAAAAGTACATGATGTTCCTCGCCATTCTTGAGCATGTTATTGATATGTTTATTCCTTGGGCTTGGGTTTATCCCAGCAAATCTAACCTCCCACTTCATCTCCGCAATATGTCGGATCACAGGGAATGTTTTCTTCGTTATGCCAAACTATCCGGTGATTGGGCTGAGTACAAAAGCTTTTCTAAAAAGTTTGCAGAACAGCTAATGAAATACACCAGAAACGTCGAGAAAAATATCATAGAGTCAAAACAGAAGCAACGTTTTTACAAATTTATGAAAAGCAGACTTAGTTCCAAATCACATTTTGGTGCTCTGAAGCAGAATGGATCGACTTTGTTGAATGATCATGATAGGGCTAATGCATTAGGGCTCGAGTTTAGCAAAGTGTTTTCTGAAGATGATGGCTTTCTTCCTGAGTCTAGCGTCCCTCATCAATTTCCAATGTACGACTTTCCTTATTTTGATGAAATCACGATCTATGAACACTTGAAGAAATGGCCTAATTCTTATTCATTCACTCCTGATAAAATCCCTTTTATATTTGTTAAGAACGTTGCGCATGTAATTGCCTATCCATTATCGTACATATTCAATCAGTCGATGAGCCTTTCCGAGGTCCCTCGACTTTGGAAACACTCCTACATCACTCCTCTCCTAAAAAAGGAACCGTCCCATGATCCCGGAAACTACAGGCCAATCAGTATAACTTCTCTGTTCTGCAGGCTTTTTGAGAAAATTTTAAAGTCCCACATCCTCAAGCATATAGGGCTAAATAAACTCATTCCTCCATGTCAACAAGGGTTTGTTGGTGGGAAATCAGTTACGACAAATATGCTGGAGACTCTTGAAGATTGGACATTAGCTTTAGATGCCAGAAAAAGTGTTGACGTGATCTATGTAGATTTTGCTAAAGCATTCGATAAAGTTAGCCACAAAAAGCTCATTCACGTACTGGAAAAGCTCGGTTTCCATGAAAATGTATGGAAATGGATCAAAGAGTTTTTGACTGGAAGAACGTTCCAAGTTCGCATAAATTCGACTTTGTCGAATGCTTTTGAGGTCAAAAGTGGAGTGCCACAAGGAGGTGTACTGTCGCCGATACTCTTTAACATTTTTTCTGCTGATCTTGGTAATATTTTGCACAAAAATGGGGTCGTTTGTAGACAATATGCCGACGACCTAAAAATTTACAGGGAGGTCTCTACCTCTTCTTGATACAGAGCGCTTGCAAACAGCTATAGATCGTTTACAAGCATGGTCAAAGACATGGCAGATTCCGATTTCTCCCGGAAAGTCTTTCTGGATGCGTATTGGTTCTTCCGTGCTGCCCACTTCGTATAATATAGATGCCCAGGGTATTGAGAGAGTCAACCAAATCAAGGATCTCGGTTTCTTGTATGATGAGAAACTTGATTTCAATTCTCATTACAAAGAGTTGTACAAAAGGGCTCACAACCGTACCTATCAAATTTTTAAGGCTCTCACTACAAAAGACAGTAGCGTCCTTTGAGAGTGTACAAGGTTTACGTTCGTCCGCTTGTTGAAAATGGTACGGTTGTCTTCTCTCCGTACAAGAAAAAGACATCGCTCTCTAGAGAGAAGGTGCAGAACAACTTTACCAGAAAGATATTAATACGGCGTGGAGGGTTTCTGTACTCTAAAATTCCAAATGCCAGGATTCGGAACCATTATTTCAACATAGCGAACCTCGAGTCACGGCGTGAATTGTTTGACATTTGTATGGTGCACAAGCTTTTGAACGGGATGTCTGGTGCTACATTTTCACACTTCTTCAGTATAGTCCTCTCGAAAACACGAGGTGGGGAGAGGAAAATATCATTTGCGAGGCCGAAAACCACAATTAGATGCAAATTCTTCACAGTAAGGGCGGGTTCAGCGTATCTTCGTGTCAGTAAAAGCACACTCACTTCCAGTTCAATGATAACATTCAAGGGGGAATGGCCAAACTCTGCTGAAATCATAGGCGTTTTTGCGTATCTGAGCTCATGTTTATTGATTCGGAGTTTTTTTCTTTTTAAGCGTGTGTCTTATACAGCGTGCCTAAATAAATAAATAAATAAATAAAGTTACATACGAACATGAACAAACTCGCAGACCTACTCTGTCCGAAATTTCGCAGATCACACGATCTGGCTTGTGTTAGAGGCGCGGGGTCGCGCTGCGTGTCGTTCGATCCAGCCGCGTGGCGCCTGAGCGATAATTTTGAAAGAACTCTTTGAAACCTGCTTGGTCCGTCCTGACGATTTTCATTCCGCTCCGGAGCCACTCGGCTGCATCAGAAGACATGCAGTTCGGCCGCTTGCTCCTAACACAAGTCAGCCCCTGGCGCTCTGGTGAGTTGAAGCAGAGAGCACATGCAGCACATGCACTGAAAAATCAGCGCTGGGCCAAAAGACACGCACTGCTGCCGCGCGCCTCTAAAGCAAGCCTGGCCTGCGGAATCCAGATCATTGGGTACAGTTAGTGTGGGATTTCATAACGATCTGATAATATTGCAATAGTCTCCATGTTCGAATTTCCTGAAACGAGTCCATTCCATTATGTTTCTTTTTTTTTCTGCGCCACACGTTTAGGCCATTTCGCCGCCTTCGTAGGCCGCGCTTCTGCACTTTCTTCTTGAATGTTGTGGTCCCACATTGGGATCAAGGGTGTGCGGAATTTTCTGCTTTCTGTTTTTTGTCCATTTTTGGCCATTTTTTTCTGTTTTCTGTAAAAATAGGCAAAAATCGGACAGAAAAAAACTTGAATGGCGAATTGCAGCAGGACTGCCTAAAAAAGTGGCAGACTTCATCGAAGCTAAGCCAATAGTTCACCTACATAGGCTCTCTGCAGTTCCCTCACGCCAGACTTTTTATCTGGCTGTTGTGGTTATCCATTAGGCGCTTGTGGCGAGGTGGAGGAACCGCTGCTGTTCGCTGCACACCGTCGGGTTCGATCTTAGCCGAGGTGAATCGAACCAACTATCTGTCCGTGGTCTTTTATTGGTAGAGTGATTCATATAGGAGATGAAGGCACTCATTGGGTAGTCGGCTGGCCCCGCAAGCCACTATGTAAGTAGGCGCGAGAACAATTCGAGCCTCTACGAATACGACGCCGAATGCTCTTCGCATCCCAATAGGGGATCCAGGAAGCCGATTCCTTATCTTCATCTTATAGTGAAAACCCTTAGCCAGATGTTTACCGTTCACGAATCCCTCAGATGGTACGCGACACAGTCGAATGACGCGAAAAACTGCAATGTTACTGTATACTAACAATAATAGGCCTCTAATACTGCTTAACGCCCACTATTCATACCCGCACTGGAACGTCACTTGAAAATGAATAATTTCTACACGTGTGCAGAGACTGGGAGGAACGGACTCGCCACAGCCCGAAACCCGTACGGCAGAAGAAGAAATAAGATACGTCAATATTATCTACTATACTTGGGACTCAGTAGAATAATAAAAAACCAAACCTCTCCAGCCGCCTTGCGGCTGGAGCGATTGAATGATTTTAATATTCTAGTGCGCGAATATTAGATTCAATTCTAGGTTCAATTTTAGGATTAGGTAATTTCAATTTCTAATACTCCGACAAATCGGTTCATTCAGGAATTAATTGAATTTTGGATTTTTTTTCGAGCATTCGATCCTTTCGGAAATTCAAACTTCGATTTTCACAAAATATGGTTTACTAGGAGAACTGAGAAACTTGATATTTTCGAATAATGTAATTTCGAATCACGCTTTTTGAATATTCGGCCACTTAAAAATCTGCAAAAAATGTTCATGATTTATTCGGGAAGAATTCGAAAAATCGAATTTTAATTGGAATATTCGTTTGATATTTCCAGATATTCATTCGAATTGAATGGAGGACAGGTTGTCCAATAAAATATTGTCAACCATTCTTGAAAAATTTGAGAGGCCTTGTTCAAATTTATTCACTCAGTCCAAGTCTTCGGAAACTCGTAATTCGAAACATTCATTCGGTGACCTGGAAAATACCTCATTCCAATAAATTCTTCCATTCGGTAATTTCAAAAAATCTATAGCTGAAAAATTCATTCGCCCGAAAATTTTCAAAAGTGATTCTTCAAATTATTCATTCATTTGAGGTGTTTTAAAATACGATATTCGGATCATTGATTCATTGATTCATTCAAAACCTAGCGTCGAATGCCGATATCTGTTAACTACAACTTTAATTTCAGACCTAATATGGAATTAGGAGGATTTCTCGGATATGATCTTTATAAAGTTTCCCAATGAATTAAATAAAAACTTGATGAAAAACATGCGGAAAAATTCTAATCCTACTAACTATACGCTGCTTCGTGTGTGTGACCGTCTGTGTGTATGTGTGTGTGTGTGACAATGAACGGAAATTAGTCATCGCCACCCGTCGTTAACAATTGACACCCGGTTGTCACACACACACACACACACACTGTCCACGCATGCAGCCTTGGTGTTTGACCTCCCGTGTCAATGAGAAAACATTCTACTGCATATATTAGGATTCATGCGTGCCTATTGCTTCAACTGTTCCTTTCTGCGATGAGTTCAAGAACTGAGCGGGACATCAATCTAAACCGAAATGTTCACCAATCCATGGAGAAGAGTGTCATAACTTCCTTCGTAGATTCTCTTCTTTCGAATCTGTGTCAGACTGTAAAGGGTTGTGCATTGCGGAAGTTTCCTGCGTGAGTTTGATTGAGCACGGTGTAACTGATTTCCGTGAAAACACAGTAGCGCACAAGTCTTTTTTCTGCAAAAGGGGCTTTTTGTGACGTATTTTGCTCATACAACTCTGAGAAATATTGCCGCGACTCCGCCGCAACTCCTTTGGCTTGGCGCCTGGTGGAGGAGTCGCGGGGGAGATGCTGGGCAGAATCGCGGACTATTCATTCATCGAATCGCGGTAGGGTCGCGGAAAAGTCCTGAGGGAGTCTCGGTAGATTTGCGAACGCTTGACACACGAAGAAGTCGCGGCAAAGCCGCGGAAGAGTTAAGGGTCGCTGGGGGGGTCGCGGGACAGTCCGGGATCACGGTGGAGTCGCGGGGCAGTAGCGGAAGAGTCGCGGCAATATTTCTCACAGAAAGCGCCACATCGCCATATCTCGCTTCGAAATTAACGAAATGAATTTTAGGGGTAGTTTTCGTGACCCTCTCAGTGAGGCAAATGTAGAGAGCCATTGCAACTCCCGTATCCTGTTGGAAAATGTGTATTTCCTTATAAAATTCAGGTCGACAACAAATCAGAACATGAAAGATTTCTGCTATCATGATCGTCTGTCCAGTTCATAGTGAGGGATTATGTGGTGCAAATATTGCATTTCTCGATGCATTTCTTAAGTTCAACATATTGTTTTCTAACACTGTCGTATAGAGCTCAATGAAAGCGATTCAGAATTTACTTCAAAATTGAAATCGGACCACTTTGAAGCAAGTTATGGCGATGCAGCGCTTTGCGGGCGCGAAAAACGCCGCAAATGCTTTTTCTGCAAAAAAATTGTGCGGTACTGCACGGGCTTAAAGGCATCGTTCGCGCTGGAAACCACTTTCCATTTTTTGGCTCAATTTCATGAATGAGGCCGATAGATCACACCGGTAAACTTTGCTGCGTCAAAAACGTAGGGTTATGAGGTTGGAATGGGTTAAAGATGAGGATTCTCCACCAGTTCTCACCAGCCATCTAGCACTTATCATCCAAATTTGCACAGTGGGAGCTTTCAATTTTTAAGTGATTTAGGTAGAAGAATGGCAAAAGAAATTTTCTCACCTAGAAAGTTTAAAGCGTGAAACCACTTCAGACGTTCAGAAAAACTTATTGCACTGGACACACCGAATTCGACGGAGGGGGTGGAAAGTCAACTTTTCAAAAAGTTTTTAAACGCGTTTATCCAAATCAGGAGTTTTTTGGGGTTTCTTTGTTATTATGGCTCACCTCAAGAGTTTGCCTACTCGAAAACATAGAAAAATAAGACACCGTTTTTTTCGATGCCTTTAAGGCTGTTGAGCACAGCGAGGCACCGCCCTGCAATTTAAATAATCCATAGACACTAAAGCACGACCACAAGGTACGCCGCGACGCGGCGTGGGTGTGCACCTTGTGAATGAATAAATGCGCAAACATATCCCGTTTTCAGTTCGAATGTGTGAGAGAATTCGTACAAATATTCCAACAATCGGACATTTCAGCTGCCCGAAAACACTACATACTTTTCGATCTCGCGAATAAACTATGTGCTCAAGAGCCGAAAAAGTAAGAAACACCGAGTGAGTCGAGAAACAGAATTCTTAAATCATGACAGAATCGAACTGGAAAATGTTGAATACGTCCAAATACATCTACATACTGGCAAATAGAAATCCAAAGAATAATACAATTTTGAAACACTTGAAGAATTCTCAGAACATTACTCCAGCAATGATTCCATGCAACCTGAAGTCTAAAGTCCCAGAGGCCACGTGCTTCACGAATGAAAGACAAGGAAATGAAGACAAAAGTAGATTCTTCACTCGCTCAACCGACTGAATATTTCGTCAAGCGTTGGAGATTCGGGCAATCAATGTTCACCGGCGATAGGATGTGTTGCCTTAACAGCCTGCCGTGAACCTGCTATCGACAGGTCGAAAGCAGGTCGATAACAGGTCCATGTTTTGCTCCCGAAAAAACCTGCCATCACCCGGTTGCTTGAGAAAGGGGCGGGTCAACCTGCTGTCGACATTTGAGTTTGCCTGAGTTTTTACTGTTTCAACCCATGCTCTTATCGTCTCCCGGGTGAAACTCTGACCAGGGAAATCGATCCATTTCTCGTAGACTTCGCTCATTGAGCGAGACAGGCAGAACAGTGCGCCTTTAAAAACGGGGGTGTGCGGGGCGCGGAGAGGCAGGGACGCAGAGACTCAGAGCGAGGGACCAACGATAAATTACTCTTTCAGATCTGAGAAACAGAAGAGTTCGTCCGAACTTGAGCAAACATTACACCATTGGAAAGCCCTTACCACCAGCATTCTAAATTTCGGGAAGCGAAGTTATCGATAATTACTACACGGCTTTGAGTTTAAAAAGAATAAATGGCAAACAATTTGAGGTGGTTATCCGAACTATTTATCATGAACAGCTAGGGGAGCTGCAAATATTACCAGCCTTTTCGAGGAGTACGGAGCTCCTTGGAAGGGCTGCAGCCAAAGATCACTCATTGGACGTCGCTGCGAACTTTTCACGGGCTAAATTTTCTGCAAGTTTTCCACCATGGATGGATTCAGACACAATTGATGAAAAAACATCGCTACTCTCTGTAAATCTAAGCAAGAGGAGGCTTGTGGCTGTAGAAATGGTGAAATATTCGGGTTAAGCAATTCAAAAACCGAAATTTCGCAGAAAAAGTTGGTCAGCCGCAGAGTTTATTAAACTGTTGTCTATCACCTTAGCACTGTTGAGGTGGACGAGGCATCACGTCAAATAACCACAAAAACTTGAATTTTCCTTTCGCTAACTCGATTGATTGTGTTAGCCCTATATGCCTTGTTTGGCCGTGAGACATGCGAAAGCTCAAAAGAAAGAGCTCTCGATGCTGATTCGATATATGTCCTTCATTTTCACACTTTGGGCCGAGTTATGACGAAAAATTGCAAAAGTCGCGATTTCGCGACTTCTGCGGCTTTTTTGAGAAAATTAGTGCGGCTATTGTAGACGAAATCTGGGGTTCCCACATAATTGTATAGACTAGAGTGTTGCCCGAATATTCATTTATTCGAATAATATTCGAATATTCGAATATTCGAATAATTCGAATATTCGAATATTCAAAGAAGTGGATTATTCGGGTTATTCGAATAATCGAATATTCAAAGAAGTGGAATATTCGTTTATTCGAATATTCGAATATTCAAAGAAGTGAAATATTCGGTTTATTCGAATATTCAGCACGAATAATTTGAATATTCGACAAGATCGCACTCTATTTTGCCCTGATTTTACATTTCAAACATTTTAGCGTAGTGACTACTAATTTATCACAATTCTTCAGTACCTCATAAATATAAAGTTACTGTGCTTATTTGGGTTAAATTCCGGTCCGCAACTGCGTCTCGACATTGCGTTTGCGGCCGCACGCGCTCGAGTCAATCGAGTTTCCAGCTCCAAAGCCGACACGATATGGCTTTTTTTATACAGTTTTCTTCAATTTTGTTTAGTTTCCAGTTTCTAAAACCCACCTAGAGTTAACAGATCCGCAGCTGCGGCGCTGGAAATTCTTCCCACTCAAAAGCGCGCGGCCGCAAAGCGTGTCGAGACGCAAATGCGGACCGGAATTTGACCCAGATAAGCACAGTATAGCAAGTATTTACAATATATTAAATCGCTCGTAGGATTTTGTCAAAACGCTAGAAATTCCCATTTCACCTTTAGTTATAGAGAAACGTTTAAATCATGAGCGACGCATAAGTATAGCAACACTTGAGCAAAATGGCAATTTCTCACGATGATGGCCAGATTGAGCCATTTTCATGTGTATTTTCATGAAACTGGTTCGAGGTGATGCTATTTGTCTATTTTCCCGGTGAACTTCACCTGAATTCTGACGCAAAAGCCGAAGTTCTCTCCTTCCATAATGCTGGACGTGGAATTCGATGGTTTCCAGCCACCTAGGACCAGCTGGATGTAGTTTCAAACTCGTG
The DNA here is from genome assembly GCA_029168955.1 of Aplectana chamaeleonis. Classification (NCBI taxonomy): domain Eukaryota; kingdom Metazoa; phylum Nematoda; class Chromadorea; order Rhabditida; family Cosmocercidae; genus Aplectana; species Aplectana chamaeleonis. The sequence goes on from JAPDOI010001085.1 coordinate 175,212, forward strand.
CCGGATCCATCTGTTGTCGCCCAGACGTCTCATGGAGCTGGGAAGCGAGATATTACACGGCGAGTTCCCAGTGACATGGTGTCGGTCTCAACGACTAACTACGAATTGTCGCTGCGTTTTTTTGATTTGTCGCTGAGATTCCGGAGTAGGGCACTGCTAAGCAGCACTAGGAAGTTCGCCATCGCATAAACCGCGCATAACTCAACTGAACTCAACTAAGCTAAACCAAACTAAACCGAAGCAGACCACACATTTGGCGGCATTTTGGCGGGTATTTTGCGGCTATTTCACGGCGAGCATTATTTGGTGACTAATTCGCAGCCAGCATTATTTAGCGGCTTCTTCGCGACTATTACTCGGGAAAAGGCATTTTGCGTCTGTTTCGCGGCTATTCCTCGGCCAAAACTTAGAGTACACGCTCGTAAACGTGGTTGAGATAACTAGGGAAATATAATTGTATGGCTCAGAACACAACGCCTACGCATTTTGAAGCTTCAAAAACAACCCACAATGACGCTACACCAGTGAGAAGTTTGCCCCGCCCCTGTATCTGCCCGCCCTTGCGTCCTCCTCCAAAAAAGGGGTGCTGGGCCATTCCCACCATCGGCGACGCTTGTGGGTGGTGCAATAGGTACAATAGGTAAACCGCAAACGTCACCGACGGTGGAAATTGACCAGCACCCCTGTTTAGGCGCTATTTATACTACTCAACGCCAGCGCGGCACGCGCGTGCCGCGCTGGCGTCGCGTTTGTGTATGAATGGCTTGACGCCCCGCCCGCGCGGCACGCGCGTCAGCTTCGCCCGCTCCGCCATGACGTCGCCGCTGCAGTATTCATACTGCCACCCAAAACGCCTTGGCGTTTTCATCCACTGATATTATTTATCGATCTTCTCATTCCTTCCAGCTTCACCGCTCCGCCATGGCGTCGCCGCTGGAGTATTCATAGTCTCCGCAAGCGCGGCACGCGCGTCACGCGCGTAGAAAGTATTCATACACAAGCGCCACGCCAGCACGGCACGCGCGTGCCGCGCTGGCGTTGAGTAGTATGAATAGCGCCTTAGGAGGACGCGAGTGCAGGGGCGGGCTGATATAGGTGCGGGGCCGACTTCTCAGCCGTGTAGCGTCACTTTTGGTCGTTTTTGACGCTTCAGAATGCGTAGGCGTTGTGTTCTGAGCCATACCATTAAACTTCCGTAGTTAGTATCTCAACCACGTTTACGAGCGTGTATGCTGAATTTAAGTGACAAGAGTGCAGTCGGTTCAATTACCCAAGTATGCGGTGCATTGGCCCCGCCCAGCATCTGGAAGCCCTGCCCATCCGGTGGCGGCCTCAGTGGAGGTTGGGCGACCCAACCGCGACACGTGGGTGTACCGACCACGCCGCGTGTCATTGTGTGGACCGCGACGCGTGTCGACGCGCCAACCGCTACGAGTGTCGGTTTGCCGACCGCGATGCGTGTCGATGCGCCGACCGCCACGCGGGTCTTTGCAAAGTAGTTCCTAAGCCACATAAAAGCCTTGCAGGATGTGAACCGCTGCTAAATAGGCCGCTAAAGCGAAAGGTCAAAATGTCAACAGCCCGACAACAGGCGGACATCACTGGGCAACGGGCAGTTGTCAGGCTTACAATGCGAGCGGGATTTGAGTTGTCAAGAGGGTGCAGTTTATGAGATGACAAGTTCTCAACCCGTTGTCGATGCCCCAGTTTGCCTGGAGTGGATTGATGGGATAGTACGTAATAGAGTGTTGCCCAAATATTCGTTTATTCGAATAATATTCGAATATTCGAATAATCTGGAATATTCGAATATTCAAAGAAGTGGATTATTCGGGTTATTCGAATAATCAATTATTCAAAGAAGTGAAATATTCGTTTATTCGAATAATCGAGTATTCGAAAAGGATTATTCGAATTATTCGTTTATTCTAATATTCAAAAAAAATTATTCGTTCCAACACTCTACTATTCAGGTCCTGCGCCCCTCACATGTGGTGGGATTGGTGGCCGCTCTACTCCCCAGCTGGGCCACCACAGCACCAATCGATGGCCACAGAGACCAATCTATGGGGAGGATCAAGTGAACACGTCAAAATTTGAATTCAGTTTGAAATTTCAATGAAACTCGGAAGTTGTGATCGAATAAAGAATTCTCAAATTTGATTCAAGATTTTCCGTAAAATGAAATAAATTTAGAAATTTTCGAAAATTGAAGTAAAAGAAAAAAATCAATTTAGTCAAAATAAAATTTGAAATTGAAAAAAAATGGAGTTTTGAAATCAGAAAAAACGAGTAATAATCAGATTCTTATGAAACTCAATTCAAACTCTTTTCTATGTGTAACCAACATGAAGAATCCATGTTGGACCATTAACAAAGGGTTGTTATATTCTAGACGTGTTCAGTTGATCCTCCCCATAGGTTGGTCTCTGTAGCGATCGATTGGTGCTGTGGTGGCCCAGCTGAGGAGTAGAGCGGCCACCAATTCCACCACATGTGAGGGGCGCAGGACCTGAATAGGCGTGTTGGGCCGAATTTCTGTTCTGCGTCAAAATGCGTGCTTTTAAAACGAAACTTCTATACTGAGGCTTCTCAACAAATCCTCAGTTATCAAAATTTGAATTCAGTTCAGAAATTTCAATGAAACTCGGAAGTTGTGATCGAATAAAGAATTCTCAAATTTGATTCAAAGATTTTCCGTAAAATGAAATAAATTAAAAATTTTTGAAAATTAAGGTAAACGAAAAAAATCAATTTAGTCAAGATAAAATTTGAAATTGAAAAAAATTGGAGTTTTAAAATCAGAAAAAAACGAGTAGTAATATTCAGAATCTTCTGAAACTCAATTCAAACTCTTTCCTATGGGTAACCAACATGAAGAATTTATGTTGGACCATTAATAAAAAGGGTTGTTATAAACTTGACGTGTTCAGTTGATCCTCCCCATAGCTTGGTCTCTGTGGCGATCGATTGGTGCTGTGGTGGCCCAGCTGAGGAGTAGAGCGGCCACCAATTCCACCACATGTGAGGGGCGCAGGACCTGAATAGGCGTGTTGGGTCGAATTTCTGTTCTGCGTCAAAATGCGTGCTTTTAAAACGAAACTTCAATACTGAGGCTTCTCAACAAATCCTCAGTTATCAAAATTTGAATTCAGTTCGAAATTTCAATGAAACTCGGAAGTTGTGATCGAATAAAGAATTCTCAAATTTGATTCAAGATTTTCCGTAAAATGAAATAAATTAAAAATTTTTGAAAATTAAGGTAAACGAAAAAAAAATCAATTTAGTCAAGATAAAATTTGAAATTGAAAAAAATTGGAGTTTTAAAATCAGAAAAAAACGAGTAATATTCAGAATCTTCTGAAACTCAATTCAAACTCTTTCCTATGGGTAACCAACATGAAGAATTTATGTTGGACCATTAATAAAGGGTTGTTATAAGCTTGACGTGTTCAGTTGATCCTCCCCATAGCTTGGTCTCTGTGGCGATCGATTGGTGCTGTGGTGGCCCAGCTGAGGAGTAGAGCGGCCACCAATTCCACCACATGTGAGGGGCGCAGGACCTGAATAGGCGTGTTGGGTCGAATTTCTGTTCTGCGTCAAAATGCGTGCTTTTAAAACGAAACTTCAATACTGAGGCTTCTCAACAAATCCTCAGTTATCAAAATTTGAATTCAGTTCGAAATTTCAATGAAACTCGGAAGTTGTGATCGAATAAAGAATTCTCAAATTTGATTCAAGATTTTCCGTAAAATGAAATAAATTAAAAATTTTTGAAAATTAAGGTAAACGAAAAAAAAATCAATTTAGTCAAGATAAAATTTGAAATTGAAAAAAATTGGAGTTTTAAAATCAGAAAAAAACGACTAATAATCAGAATCTTCTGAAACTCAATTCAAACTCTTTTCTATGTGTAACCAACATGAAGAATCCATGTTGGACCATTAATAAAGGGTTGTTATATGCTAGACGTGTTCAGTTGATCCTCCCCATAGCTTGGTCTCTGTGGCGATCGATTGGTGCTGTGGTGGCCCAGCTGAGGAGTAGAGCGGCCACCAATTCCACCACATGTGAGGGCGCAGGACCTGAATAGGCGTGTTGGGTCAATTTCTGTTCTGCGTCAAAATGCGTGCTTTTAAAACGAAACTTCAATACTGAGGCTTCTCAACAAATCCTCAGTTATCAAAATTTGAATTCAGTTTGAAATTTCAATGAAACTCGGAAGTTGTGATCGAATAAAGAATTCTCAAATTTGATTCAAGATTTTCCGTAAAATGAAATAAATTAGAAATTTTTGAAAATTAAGGTAAACGAAAAAAAATCAATTTAGTCAAAATAAAATTTGAAATTGAAAAAAATTGGAGTTTTAAAATCAGAAAAAAAAACGACTAATAATCAGAATCTTCTGAAACTCAATTCAAACTCTTTTCTATGTGTAACCAACATGAAGAATCCATGTTGGACCATTAATAAAGGGTTGTTATATGCTAGACGTGTTCAGTTGATCCTCCCCATAGCTTGGTCTCTGTGGCGATCGATTGGTGCTGTGGTGGCCCAGCTGAGGAGTAGAGCGGCCACCAATTCCACCACATGTGAGGGGCGCAGGACCTGAATAGGCGTGTTGGGTCGAATTTCTGTTCTGCGTCAAAATGCGTGCTTTTAAAACGAAACTTTAATACTGAGGCTTCTCAACAAATCCTCAGTTATCAAAATTTGAATTCAGTTTGAAATTTCAATGAAACTCGGAAGTTGTGATCGAATAAAGAATTCTCAAATTTGATTCAAGATTTTCCGTAAAATGAAATAAATTAGAAATTTTTGAAAATTAAGGTAAACGAAAAAAAATCAATTTAGTCAAAATAAAATTTGAAATTGAAAAAAATTGGAGTTTTAAAATCAGAAAAAAACGACTAATAATCAGAATCTTCTGAAACTCAATTCAAACTCTTTTCTATGTGTAACCAACATGAAGAATCCATGTTGGACCATTAATAAAGGGTTGTTATATGCTAGACGTGTTCAGTTGATCCTCCCCATAGCTTGGTCTCTGTGGCGATCGATTGGTGCTGTGGTGGCCCAGCTGAGGAGTAGAGCGGCCACCAATTCCACCACATGTGAGGGGCGCAGGACCTGAATAGGCGTGTTGGGTCGAATTTCTGTTCTGCGTCAAAATGCGTGCTTTTAAAACGAAACTTCAATACTGAGGCTTCTCAACAAATCCTCAGTTATCAAAATTTAATTCAGTTTGAAATTTCAATGAAACTCGGAAGTTGTGATCGAATAAGAATTCTCAAATTTGATTCAAGATTTTCCGTAAAATGAAATAAATTAGAAATTTTTGAAAATTAAGGTAAACGAAAAAAAAAATCAATTTAGTCAAGATAAAATTTGAAATTGAAAAAATTGGAGTTTAAATCAGAAAAAACGAGTATCGTCCATCACTGGATGAGGATCGCCGCGACGCTGCTTGGCGGGAAAAATTGCGCGCGGGAAAACGAAGGGAGAGTGGCTATTGATCGCGCAATTTTTCCCGCCAAGCAGCGTCGCGGCGATCCCTCATCCAGTGATGGAGGATAATGGTCAGAATCTTCTGAAACTCATTTCAAACTCTTTTCTATGGGTAACCAACATGAAGAATTCATGTTGGACCATTAATAAAGGGTTGTTATAAGCTTGACGTGTTCACTTGATCCTCCCCATAGCTTGGTCTCTGTGGCGATCGATTGGTGCTGTGGTGGCCCAGCTGAGAGTAGAGCGGCCACCAATTCCACCACCACATGTGAGGGCGCAGGACCTGAATAGGCGTGTTGGGCCGAATTTCTGTTCTGCGTCAAAATGCGTGCTTTTAAAACGAAACTTCTATACTGAGGCTTCTCAACAAATCCTCAGTTATCAAAATTTGAATTCAGTTTGAAATTTCAATGAAACTCGGAAGTTGTGATCGAATAAAGAATTCTCAAATTTGATTCAAGATTTTCCGTGAAATGAAATTAATTTAGAAATTTTCGAAAATTTAAGTAAAAGAAAAAAAATCAATTTAGTCAAAATAAAATTTGAAATTGAAAAAAATTGGAGTTTTAAAATCAGAAAAAAAACGAGTAATAATCAGAATCTTCTGAAACTCAATTCAAACTCTTTTCTATGGGTAACCAACATGAAGAATCCATGTTGGACCATTAATAAAGGGTTGTTATATTCTAGACGTGTTCAGTTGATCCTCCCCATAGGTTGGTCTCTGTACTCGAACGCTAACGTCGGACAGGAACGAAATTCTCATGTCGTAAAATAGCGTGTATTGGTGTGTCGATTGCGTCCAACACCACTCACTCTACGGCATCATGGAGAAAATTCACAACAATGTTCTTGTAATTTCCTGTGCACACCGAAACTCAGCCTAAATTGGAAATGCTTTGTCATTTTAATCTCCTTATACGTAAATTATCATATAAGGTTTCTAAAGTTGTCTTCTTAAATAAAACAAGGAAATCTAGGAATGATTCCCCGAGATAGCGAAAAATTCCATGTCGTAGAATGACTAGTGTTGGACGCAATCGACACATCAAAACATGCTGTTTACGGCTTGAGAATTTCGTTCCTGTCCGACGTTAGCGTTTGTGTGGTCTCTGTGGCGATCGATTGGTGCTGTGGTGGCCCAGCTGAGGAGTAGAGCGGCCACCAATTCCACCACATGTGAGGGCGCAGGACCTGAATAGGCGTGTTGGGCCGAATTTCTGTTCTGCGTCAAAATGCGTGCTTTTAAACGAAACTTCAATACTGGGGCTTCTCAACAAATCCTCAGTTATCAAAATTTAATTCAGTTTGAAAGTTCCAGTGAAACTCAAAGTTGTGATCGAATAAAGAATTCTCAAATTTGATTCAAGATTTTCCGTAAAATGAAATAAATTTAGATTTTCATGAAAATTGAGATAAACGAAAAAATCAATTTAGTCAAAATACAAAATTTGAAAATTGAAAAAAAATGGAGTTTTTGGAAATCCAGAAAAAACGAGTAATAATCAGATTCCTTATGAAACTCAATTCAAAACTCTTTTCTAATATTAGTAATATATGAAGAATCCATGTTGGACCATTAACAAAGAGTTGTTATATTCCTAGAACGTGTTCAGTTGGTCCCTCCCCATAGGTTGGTCTCTGTAGCGATCGATTGGTGCTGTGGTGGCCCAGCTGAGGAGTAGAGCGGCCACCAATTCCCACCACATGTGAGGGGCACCCAGGACACTGAACCCAGGCGTGTTGAGCCCCAGTACTGTTCTGCGTCAAAAATGCGTGCTTGCAAAAAGGAAGCCTTCAATACTGAGGCTTCTCGACAAAGCCTCAGTTATCCAAGCTGAATTCTCAATTTGAAATTTCAGTGAAACTCAGAAGTTACAAGATAAAATAAAGAGAATTTCTCAAATTTGATTTGAGATTTATTTCCGTGAAATGAAGTAAATTAGAAATTTTCGAGAGTGGAGGTAAACACGAAAAAATCAATTTAGTCAAAATAAAATTTGAAATTGAAAAAAAAATTGGTTTGAATCAGAAAAAAAGCATTAATAATCAGAATGTACTGAAACTCGAATTCGGCTTCTTTTCTCATGAATTAAGCCAACATGAAGAATTGCATCATTTGGACCATTAATAAAGGGATTTGTTACATAAACTTGAACGTGTTCAGTTGATCCTCCCCCATAGGTTGATCCTCAATGGCGATCGATTGGTAGTGGTGGCCCAGCTGAGGAGGTAGAGCGTGCAATTCGCAATTCCACATGTGAAGGGCGCAGGGACCTGAATAGGCGATGTTGAGATAGAATTCTCCTCATTCTGCGTCCAAAATGTAAGTGCTTTTAAAGGAAGGCTTTCAATACTCAAAGGCTTCTCGACAAATCCTCAGTAGGTCAAAGTTTGAACTAGGTTTGAAATTCCACTATAGAGTCGAGCATTGTAATCATCTAAGTGTTTGTTCAAATCTTGAATTAAATATGTCTTAAAATTTCTAGTAAAATGAAGTAAATGAGAAATTTTCAAAGAGTAAAACAAAGTGTTAAATTCTAGAATTTGAACAAATTTCGAAACTTCAAAACTAGAAGTGGATAATGGAATAATATTCTAATTCTTCGAAATTGAAGTCTATGATTGAACTGAAATCAATTAGCTGTGATAGTAAACTTGGGCTCATTTGAACTCGAGTTTTCTTGATTTTTCAAAAAGCATCAGCATCATGGCTCAGTACTTGATGAATTGAGATAGAAAAATAGAGAGGATTCACCCTTACTGTTGCATTTTGATTCATCACTTTGTAAAAGTAGAGATCATATAGAGATTATATTGCAGATCCAGGAAAAGCTTTCATATGCTGGAAACATGAAAACTCTCATGAATCGGCAAATCAGTCTGCATCTGGGAGAAGCGTTGACCAGCAACTCAATGATTGTGAGAGTATGTTCTATTGTGATAGTAATCAGCACTTCAGGGGGTGTGGCGCTGAATCTCATAGAATGAACAGTCAGGACCATGCTAGATACAGGATCTGGCGAATAGAGATACTCTGACATTTCCCTACACAATGACCATACAAACTAACTAATACAAATGGAGGTAGCTTTTGAGGTGTAGATTGGTCAGCCTCAGGAAATCTTTAAGTGACCTTATCAGATCTGTAGAGCAATCGTTGTCTGTAGCACACACCACTCTATTATATGTCAATCCGGGCTCTGTGTTGCGTCAGAATGCCTGATTCTAAAGGAGAAATGTAGATATTTGAAATTACTCCAGCAGAATACAACATATCACAAATACTAATTGAGTTCAATAAAATTTGAGTAAATTAAAAATTCGAGTCAGATTAAAAATTTTAAAATTAAGATTTAAATTTTCCGAAGATTAGAAATTAATTAAAAATTGAGACTTTGAAAGTAGCCGAGAAGATTTTTATAACCTTATATAAGAAATTCAGTAATCCAAAATCAAAGAAATCGACTTCAATGAAATTCAGATTTTTTGAAAATTCAGAATTGAATTTTAAATTCAAATTATTCAAGAGTTGAAATAAATAAAAATTACCAGAAATTGAGATAAATCGAGAAATTCTCAGAAAAAATTTAAAACTGTGACATGAATTACAGATTTTCTGGATATTGAAAAAAATCAGATTTTTAGTATAAGAAATAATTTAAAACGATTTCAGATTTCTCCACAGTGTAAATTAAATTCTGATTTTTAAATTTTTATATTATTGACATTAGGCTGAGGAATCTTTTAATATTTATCAAACTGAAGAGAATTTCATAATAAAGTTAGGTTTTTCAAAAAGTAGAATATTTTCAAAGTTGAAGTAAATTAGGAAATTGTCAGAAATTTGAAAAGACTCCAGGAATTTCAACATCAAGAAATAAACTTGATACTAAATCAGATTTTCAGATTTTGAAAGGGATTCAGAATTTACAAAAACTGAAATCAGTGTTAGAAGTCGCATGAAAGTTGCGACTTTCATGACTTCTCTAGAAAATAAGATAAGTATTCCAGTACTCTGGAAGTACCTTGAATGGAGTTTCTACAGATTCATTTTTCCAGTTTTGAGTAAGAGATGGTTCCTATTTGAATTCTTGTAGATTCGGATATGTATCACTTGGCTTCGGTGCCAAAACAGCGCTCTATACAGTACACTGTTCGTTAATGACTCAGCGCAATTAGCGGAGACTCGCCCCGTTTATGGCTCTCGCCTTAGAGTACTTCAGCAAATGAAGGATGACAAATTTATCCCTCGAATATTGAAAAATAGATCATTGTGTTCGTCTCGACGTCTTGAGTCGATTGATATAACTTTCTAAACACTTTAGTCCGCTAGCAACCAAGTTATGACGAAAAGACGAAAAAGACGCGCTTCCGCGTCTTCCGCGTCTTTTTTACAAGAATTAGGGTGTGTATTGTACTATTTTCATGCTTCTTCTAGCATTCACAGGCCTGCCTATTCCCATAATCGAATTTAATCGAAGTCAAATTAGCAATTTTACAATTTGCAGAACCACATAAATTACTTTTCCCCTTCCGTTTAAAGCATGTAATTGGTGCCGTTTTTTTAATAAATTATAATTCGTAGAATGATGCATTACCTTGGAATTAGTCCACAGTAAATTCGTCATATTTTATTTTTCGTTTCCTATGGGCACAAATTCTTTGAATAATGAGCTTTATTTCATTCTCAATCAGGTAATTGACATAATCAAAATTGTTTGAACGGAAGAATTCGGCTCCCTAATTTTTGGAGAAATTCGAAAAAATCTGCTTATGTTAATAAGATCATAGCCTAACAAAATAGTAATCACTAAAGTTTTTGCAGTGAATTTTCCATTGTGTGCATTGAAGTAAGAAATCGCAATTTTTCGATTATTTTTTCGTCAATTGGGCCAGAATGGATCGTCTTTCTGATTACGTAAGTTTCGTAATGAAAAGAATAGTTCAAATTCCTGATAATTCGATGAACAAACTTTCACTGTTATGTAAGGGTAAAAATGCAACTTTAGGAATGACTTATTTAAAATTCATGAACAAAAAATCCAGACAATTATTGAAATGATATGATAACATTACAACAGTACATTCAAATTTTATAAGTATATAAAGTATAAATATTTAAACAATTCTTGTGATTTGGCGGTACTCATGGTGTGTTGTTCGGTAATTAGTACCATTGAAGACGCCCAAAAGTTGAAAATTCAGCGTAACCCACACCGATTTGCGCTTTGCGAATCAGAATCTTGTGGTGCTGGGTAAAATAGGCGTTCGGTCAGACCAATAGTCGGTCAACCCAAACCCAACATTGATCGGTGCTGATGAATCCATCCCAGGTGTGAGCTCACCTCCCCTCAACAAGCGAGGTATAGGGAGAAGCCACTGCGGGGCGTCCACAGTAACAAGCTAATCTGGTTAGGGTCAAGTTCACGGTGGTCCGCATCGAAAACTCAACTCATCATCACCTACGAGCTGGCGCGCCTTGAAAAAATCGGCTCAACAACCGCAAGGGTCATGTCTAGATACATGACCTAGTGAACGAGTGGAAACTGTAGACAGAGCCGTTAGAAAATGTTAACCTCCGGAGATGAGCTCATGAAATCGATTTTGAGTCTGTTGCGGCTTGAAATGAGTGCAGGTCCCACGGTGGTCCAAAAGCCCATACTCAAGTATGTGGACCACCAGGCCAAAAACGGAGAGCGAAGATTTTTCCGGTTTCTGAAAAATTGATGTTTTTCTTAGCTTCTCTACCTGGCTGAAAGTTTTCTCCAATAATCGGCAGCGCATGGAACGCTATTCATCCACTTTGGAACAGTGAGGGCCTCTGAAAATTGGAAAAAACCAAAAATGAAAACGAGTCAGCAAGTCTACTCAATTTTTTCACCTTTCCTAGAGGGTCGTTTTTTAGCTGAAAAAATGTCCCTCCTCAGGGTGCGGGTCGTTAACATGACGACCCGATCCACCGCTGTGCCTGACCCTGACTCTGGCACAATTACTTTAATGATCTTTCCAGCTCAACAGTGGTGAGATGAGCGATGTTCTCCGATTCATGGGGTCCTGCTTTTCCCTTCTATCTCTGCTTCTCTCTTCATTCAAGTCCGCGCGCAATAGAATCAGCGGCGAATGACGGAAATTACAAGCCTCGGACACCACAGAAACATTATACCAGCCTTGAAGCAGACATATATCATCTACAATGCAAGGAGCACTTCTTTTTGTGAGAAATTAGATTGAAGTAGCGCCTCGATACTACAAGAGACAACGTTTCCAACATCAGCCCTGGGGCAAGGATTACATAATCACGCTCACCTGATTCTTTGGATTCATCCGAGCTGTATGCATGGCTATATATTGCACCAAGTTCTCTGCGGGGCAGCGTCCTGGAGCACTACATATTGAATGCTGACTGAAAAGTTGGTGTTACTATGAAACTGAAAAAGAAACTGATGTGTGTCTATTGACAAATAATGACTGCTCGAAGGAGGATATGATATGAGGGTTACTGGAAACAAGGATACGAGAGATCTAATGCGAATACGTACAAAAAAAAAGAGTAAGAGATCCACGAACAAAAAACTGGAAAAAGAAAGGCAGGTATTGTATCCTCCGTTTCCCAATGTGATTTATTTCCGTTCGTCGCGTGCGTCTGCGTGCGAACGCTGCGTTTCCTTCTCCCTACAATTTCTCTTCGTTAGCTGCTTCCACCCCTCGCCCTCCTCATAAGCGCGCGAGGGAACAGAGTAAACGTCAGGCTCGGAACTAGAGGATAGGAAGGAGACAAGTGATGTCGAGAAAAGTCGTACAGCCTTCTCCAAGGATTGGTGTTCCCTATTTGCAGAGAAAAACAACCGAGATTCAAACTACATTTAGCATAAAGTCCCTTTAAAATAGAAATGATCAGTCAGGACACATTCCTAACCTATGCACTGCGATGATCGGTCGGCTCAAAACGAATCATATTTCACCGGCGTCAAAAAATCCATTCTTTGACAAACGGGACAAATCCAATGAGACTTCATCAATGACTTTCTTTTGTGATCTGCTTCCAAATAAGCACTGCAGCAACCCAATCCGGAGAATTTGGATTTTCATCACTTTCAGATGTGCCAGAACAGCGTTTTTTCGTTTGTTTGACACAACTGGCAGACACTCTCGTCGGTAGACACACAAGATTTTAAGAGTTCTTGGGAAGCACGATTATATCCAACTAGTGTGTAATATCGAATCTCAAACTGTTCAGACGTTCCATCTCAGACGATTATTTCCCCGTGAGTCATCCAGTTTCCAGCGCTGCAACATTTCAGCAACCATAGATGGTAGTGAAGCCCCGTATTTTCGAATTTCTTTGCATTAATGCTCGGACCCTGAGTGCCCTTACCATTCCTCGCCGACAAAGATCAACCTTCTGAACTGAAAATTATCTTTCTTTTTAAAAGTTTTCCAGGGAGCGCAATGAGATGGCGCCTCTACGGCCCCAGTCAGGGATGTGCGGAAATTTTTCAAAAAATTTCAGAAAACAGAAAATAGAAAATCGAGTTTTTCAGAAAACAGAAATCTGAAAATAGAAAGGCATAAATGGCTAGAAAACAGAAACATAGAAATCAGAAAACAGAAAATTTTCAGAAAAAAATGTCTCATTTCATTTTAACTTTTTTTCAAGTGAAGAGAGGATGTGATTTCTGAATACCTTTGTCAAACAGCATTGTAATATGGGAGATCTGTAGGATCCGCACAGATGACCCATAAGGCAGTAGGTCATCTGTGCAGTTCCGTAGATATTATATTATAGTATGATAAAGAACGCGTAAATGACGGATATAACATCATTAAAGACACTGTCTTCGGCTATTACAAGAAGATAAGGTATTCTGCAGAAGGATGATTGTATTGCTGTTTCACGGTCAAAACTCTCAGAGCACTGCTCCCGTATGGTAGTATGTCAACACAACATGGGTTGCATCCTAACACAGACATTGGGTTCAACCCCTCACAGCAGCTAAGCAGCTGGGAATAACTAGTGGCAGCAGCTGCTGACAAGGGGAGGCTAATTTCGGGCTCTTCACTCATGCTACACTTATTAAAAGCCAAAGAACTACCCTACGAGTGCGTTAGCAGGGTTCGCGACAAAACGACTGTTGAATTTTCTTGAGAATGAATTCAGGTCTGGTAATAATAAAAGTGAAAATAAGGGAGATTTTGCAGAAAAACGTACAAAAACAAGTCAGAATGGCTAATTTGTAGCAACACTCCCACCCTGAACATCTAAAATTTCTATAAATGCCTATTTTCCGTCTTCTATTTTGTATTACTAAAAAAGTTAATAGTCTCTCGGTGTCCCGCAACTTACTTTAAATGCAGCACGAAAGATATTAAATTCAAGCAATTGTAGAAATCCAAGAAGCTTTCAGTTCAAGCTCGGAATCGATTTTTCGTGTTTTAGCCTATCTTGGAGAAAATTACACGCTGATCACAATGGAATTTCAGAATCCATCAGAACTCCACTACACAAACTGAGTTATATTCCTCAAAAATTTTGGAATTCAACTAGTAGAAGTTATGGACGAGTTTGTCTCTGAGCCTGTCACTTCTCGTTATTCGCAGCCACCATTCTGAGTAAAATCACACTATAAAGCCAGACCAATCATTTGCGCGTGTCTCTACCCCCATGGAGGTCGGAATCCTGCCAGTGGGCGTTGCTAATTTTTGCTTTCTATGGCGTGACCGACTTTTTCCTAGCTTTTTCAAGGATTTGAACGAACTGCGATTTCAGTATGGCAGGGTAGTCAGAGAGTCCACAGACCGGACCAAAACATCGTAGAAATTTACTCTCTGAAATTGGACTGTGCCTTGTGTTGATTGAGTTTTTCGAAATCCATTATTAAAGGCAGTGCATGAATTTAGGATAAAAACGAAGTTCTGCTCTTTTGGTGGAGATCGGCAGTTGCGGTATAAAGCGCAGCCCTAAAGTTGAAAAATCCGGGCAGAAATGGAGCTCAGAATATCCTCTACAGCCTCAAAGTTGCACATCTGTCAGCTCGTCACACTTTAGATGGATCTTTCCACGCCCACCGACGTGAACAAATGAATGCTCGAGACAGAGATGAGCGATGATATCCGATCCACAGTCTTGTTCTTCCCTTTATTCCCAACTTCTCTCTTTACTCAGGCCAGTTTGGGCATACATCGGCAGTGAAAGATTTAGTTATAAACCTCGGAATACTCATGTCCAGTCGCTTCCCTAAACAATTTTTCAGGTGACTATAACTCCAAACCTAGAATATTCCTGTAAGATCCTGCTAAAACATCATTGCTGAATCAGTATGGGACCTTCTTCAAGATAGGTGAAAAGCAGAAAACGATTCTCCCATCGTGAACACTGCCTTTTGATTGGGGGCGGGCTGAGATCCATAGTAGCTTTATTTTGAGCTTTTTTCTCCGACTCACCACTTATTTTCACTTTTGTACGTATTCATACCTACCTTCTCACTATGATACCACGCTAAACATTTCTTTATCGTATGAACCCTGCCCTCAACAGCATAAAAATCAGCTGAGTCACAAATAGCACCTCCAAAGATTTTGATAAGTTGCGCTGTTCCACAGATCCGTATTTCGCTGATTTTTTCTGATTTTTTTCTGTTTTTTGCAGTTTGTTTCAGAAAACAGAAATCAGAAAACAGAAAGGCCAAAACGGCTGCAGAAAAACAGAAATCAGAAAACAGGAAATTTCTGCACACCTCTGAATTCCGGTCAAGAAGCCGACCAGGTTAGGCCGTAGCCACCCCGGTCGATACGTATGCAATGCATTGCCCATCAGGTCGAAAAATCCTTCGGTGTGTCCGGACTGATCCCGTCTGTCCCCTCCGTTGCCGTCCCGGTCGATACGTATTATATTCCCAGTCCGAGTCGCGAATAATATTAGAATAAATATTCGAGTTTTCTGAATTCGAAAAATCATAATATTCTGGTTAATTCGAAAAATCAGAAATATTTGTTTTTTCGAAACATTCAGTTTATTCGGATGAAAGCAGAATATTCGTTTTTAGTTGATCTTTTGTTGATCCGGAAAATCAAAATATTCATGTTTTCTTGGAATATTTCGATTGATTCTGAAAATCAGTAAATAGTTTTTTCTGAATATTCGGTTCATTCGGAAAACCAAAATATTCGTTTTTTCAATTTTTCAGTTATCTGAAAAGCAAAATATTAGTTTTTTCAGATATTCGCTTTATTCGGAAAAGCAAAATATTCGTATTTTGGAATATTCGGTTCATTCGGAAACTAAAATATTATTTTTTTCTTGAATATTCGGTTCATTCAAAAACAAGAATATTCATTTCTCGAATATTCAGTTCATTCGAAAAGCAGAATATTCGTTTTTAGAATATTCGGTTTATTCGGAAAATTGAAATATTATTTTTTTCGAATATCTCGGTTTATTCGAAAAGCAGAATATTCATTTTTTCGAATATTCGGTTGATTCAGGAAAACCAAAAAATTCATTTTTTCGAATATTCGTTCATTCGGAAAAGCAAAATATTCGTTTTTTGAGATATTCGGTTTATTCAAAAATCAAAATATTCGTTTTTTCTGAATATCCGGTTTGTTCGGAAAAGCAGAATATTCGTTTTTCGAATATTCGGTTTGTTCGGAAAAGCAAAATATTTCATTTTTAGAATATTCGGTTCATTCGGAAAAGCAAAATATTCATTTTTTGAATATTCGGTTTATTCGGAAAAGCAAAATATTCGTTTTTCTGAATATTCGGTTCATTCGGAAAAGCAAAATATTCATTTTTTCGAATATTCGGTTTATTCGGAAAAGCAGATTATTCGTTTTCGAATATTCGGTTCATTCGGAAAAGCAAAATATTCGTTTTTTGAATATTCGGTTTATTCAAAAATCAGAATATTCGTTTTTTCGAATATTCAGTTTGTTCGGAAAAGCAGAATATTCGTTTTTTCGAATATTCGGTTGATTCGGAAAGCAAATTATTCATTTTTTCGAATATTCGGTTCATTCGGAAAAGCAAAATATTCGTTTTTTTGAATATTCGGTTTATTCAAAATCAGAATATTCGTTTTTTCGAATATTCAGTTTGTTCGGAAAAGCAGAATATTCGTTTTTCGAATATTCGGTTGATTCGGAAAAGCAAAATATTCGTTTTTTCGAATATTCGGTTCATTCGGAAAGCAAAATATTCGTTTTTTTTGAATATTCGGTTTTATTCAAAATCAGAATATTCGTTTTTTCGAATATTCAGTTTGTTCGGAAAAGCAGAATATTCGTTTTTTCGAATATTCGGTTGATTCGGAGAAGCAAATTATTCATTTTTTCGAATATTCGGTTCATTCCTAAAAGCAAAATATTCATTTTTTCGAATATTCGGTTTATTCAAAAATCAGAATATTCGTTTTTCGAATATTCAGTTTGTTCGGAAAAGCAGAATATTCGTTTTTTCGAATATTCGGTTTATTCGGAAAAGCAAAATATTCATTTTTTTCGAATATTCGGTTGTTCGGAAAAGCAGAATTATTCGTTTTTTCGAATATTCAGTTTGTTCGGAAAAGCAAAATATTCATTTTTTCGAATATTCGGTTTATTCAAAATCAGAATATTCGTTTTTTCGAATATTCAGTTTGTTCGGAAAAGCAGAATATTCGTTTTTTCGAATATTCGGTTGATTCGGAAAAGCAAAATATTCGTTTTCTCGAATATTTGGTTCTTTGGAAAAGCAAAATATTCGTTTTTCGAATATTTGGTTTATTCGGAAAATCAGAGTATTCGTTTTTTCGAATATTCGGTTTACTCGGTGAAACAGGGTATTCGTTTTTTTTTCGAATATCAGGTATATTCGGAGAATCAAAATATTCGTTTTCTCGAATATTTGGTTCTTTGGAAAAGCAAAATATTCGTTTTTCGAATATTTGGTTTATTCGGAAAATCAGAGTATTCGTTTTTTCGAATATTCGGTTGATTCGGGAAAGCAAAATATTCATTTTTTCGGATATTCGGTTCATTGGGAAAAGCAAAATATTCATTTTTTAGAATATTCGGTTCATTCGGAAAAGCAAAATATTCATTTTTTAGAATATTCGGTCCATTCGGAAAAGCAGAATATTCGTTTTTTCGAATATTCGGTTTATTAGGGAAATCAGAATATTCGTTTTTTTTTTCGAACATTCAGTTTGTTCGGAAAAGCAGAATATTCGTTTTTTCAAATATTCGGTTGATTCGGGAAAGCAAAATATTCATTTTTCGAATATTCGGTTCATTCGGAAAAGCAGAATATTCGTTTTTTCGAATATTCGGTTCATTCGGAAAAGCAAAATATTCATTTTTACGAATATTCAGTTTGTTCGGAAAAGCAGAATATTCGTTTTTTAGAATATTCGGTCCACTCGGGAAAGCAAAATATTCATTTTTTAGAATATTCGGTTCATTCGGAAAAGCAGAATAATAGTTTTTTCGAATATTCGGTTTATTAGGGAAATCAGAATATTCGTTTTTTCGAATATTCGGTTGATTCGGGAAAGCAAAATATTCATTTTTTCGAATATTCGGTTGATTCGGGAAAGCAAAATATTCATTTTTCAGAATATTCGGTTCATTCGGAAAAGCAGAATAATCGTTTTTTCGTATATTCAGTTTATTAGGGAAAACAGAATATTCGTTTTTCGAATATTCGGTTTATTCGGAAAAGCAAAATATTCATTTTTTCGAATATTCGGTTCATTCGGAAAAGCAAAATATTCATTTTTCGAATATTCGGTTCATTCGGAAAAGCAGAATATTCGTTTTTTCGAATATTCGGTTCATTCGGAAAAGCAAAATATTCATTTTTACGAATATTCAGTTTGTTCGGAAAAGCAGAATATTCGTTTTTTAGAATATTCGGTCCATTCGGGAAAGCAAAATATTCATTTTTTCGAATATTCGGTTCATTCGGAAAAGCAAAATATTAGTTTTTTCGAATATTCGGTTCATTCGGAAAAGCAAAATATTCATTTTTTCGAATATTCGGTTCATTCGGAAAAGCAAAATATTCATTTTTTAGAATATTCGGTCCATTCGGAAAAGCAGATTATTCGTTTTTTCGAATATTCGGATTTTTCGGAAAAGCAAAATATTCGTTTTTTTTGAATACTCGGTTTATTATGAAAATCAGAATATTCGTTTTTTCGAATATTCGGTTCATTCGGAAAAGCAAAATATTCATTTTTTTAGAATATTCGGTCCATTCGGAAAAGCAGATTATTCGTTTTTTCGAATATTCGGATTTTTCGGAAAAGCAAAATATTCGTTTTTTGAATATTCGGTTTATTCAAAAATCAGAATGTTCGTTTTTGAGAATATTGAGTTTGTGCGGAAAAGCAGAATTTTCGTTTTTTGGAATATTCGGTTGATTCGGGAAAGCAAAATATTCATTTTTCGAATATTCGGTTCATTCGGAAAAGCAGAATATTCGTTTTTTCGAATATTCGGTTCATTCGGAAAAGCAAAATATTCATTTTTACGAATATTCAGTTTGTTCGGAAAAGCAGAATATTCGTTTTTTGGAATATTCGGTCCATTCGGGAAAGCAAAATATTCATTTTTTCGTATATTCGGTTCATTCGGAAAAGCAAAATATTCATTTTTTCGTATATTCGGTTCATTCGGAAAATCAGAATATTCGTTTTTTGAATATTCAGTTTGTTCGGAAAAGCAGAATATTCGTTTTTTCGAATATTCGGTTCATTCGGAAAAGCAAAATATTCATTTTTACGAATATTCAGTTTGTTCGGAAAAGCAGAATATTTGTTTTTTAAAATATTCGGTTTATTCAAAATCAGAATATTCGTTTTTCGAATATTCAGTTTGTTCGGAAAAGCAGAATATTCGTTTTTTCGAATATTCGGTTCATTCGGAAAAGCAAAATATTCATTTTTTAGAATATTCGGTTCATTCGGAAAAGCAAAATATTAGTTTTTTTGAATAATCGGTTTATTCAAAAAATCAGAATATTCGTTTTTTCGAAGTTTGTTCGGAAAAGCAGAATATTCGTTTTTTAGAATATTCGGTCCATTCGGAAAAGCAAAATATTCATTTTTTAGAATATTCGGTTCATTCGGAAAAGCAAAATATTCAGTTTTTAGAATATTCGGTTCATTCGGAAAAGCAGAATATTCATTTTTTCGAATATTCGGTTCATTCGGAAAAGCAAAATATTCGTTTTTTCGAATATTCGGTTGATTCGGGAAAGCAAATTATTCATTTTTTCGAATATTCGGTTCATTCGGGAAAAGCAAAATATTCGTTTTCGGAATATTCGGTTCATTCGGAAAAGCAAAATATTCATTTTTTAGAATATTCGGTTCATTCGGAAAAGCAAAATATTCATTTTTTCGTATATTCGGTTCATTCGGAAAAGCAAAATATTCATTTTTTAGAATATTCGGTTCATTCGGAAAAGCAAAATATTCATTTTTTAGAATATTCGGTTTATTCGGAAAAGCAAAATATTAGTTTTTTCGAATATTCGGTTCATTCGGAAAAGCAAAATATTAGTTTTTTCGAATATTCGGTTCATTCGGAAAAGCAAAATATTCATTTTTTAGAATATTCGGTTCATTCGGAAAAGCAAAATATTCATTTTTTAGAATATTCGGTTCATTCGGAAAAGCAAAATATTCGTTTTTTTTGAATACTCGGTTTATTATGAAAATCAGAATATTCGTTTTTTCGAATATTCGGTTCATTCGGAAAAGCAAAATATTCATTTTTTAGAATATTCGGTTCATTCGGAAAAGCAAAATATTCTTTTTTTATTTGAATATTCGGTTTATTATGAAAAGCAAGAATATTCTTTTTAGAATATTCGGTTCATTCGGAAAAGCAAAATATTCATTTTTTAGAATATTCGGTTCATTCGGAAAAGCAAAATATTCATTTTTTAGAATATTCGGTTCATTCGGAAAAGCAAAATATTCGTTTTTTTTAGAATATTCGGTTCATTCGGAAAAGCAAAATATAAGTTTTTTCGAATATTCGGTTCATTCGGAAAAGCAAAATATTAGTTTTTTCGAATATTCGGTTCATTCGGAAAAGCAAAATATTAGTTTTTTCGAATATTCGGTTCATTCGGAAAAGCAAAATATTCATTTTTTAGAATATTCGGTTCATTCGGAAAAGCAAAATATTAGTTTTTTTGAATAATCGGTTTATTCAAAAAATCAGAATATTCGTTTTTTAGAATATTCGGTCCATTCGGGAAAGCAAAATATTCATTTTTTAGAATATTCGGTTCATTCGGAAAAGCAAAATATTCATTTTTTAGAATATTCGGTTCATTCGGAAAAGCAAAATATTCATTTTTTAGAATATTCGGTTCATTCGGAAAAGCAAAATATTAGTTTTTTCGAATATTCGGTTCATTCGGAAAAGCAAAATATTCATTTTTTAGAATATTCGGTTCATTCGGAAAAGCAAAATATTCATTTTTTAGAATATTCGGTTCATTCGGAAAAGCAAAATATTCATTTTTTAGAATATTCGGTTCATTCGGAAAAGCAAAATATTCATTTTTTCGTATATTCGGTTCATTCGGAAAAGCAAAATATTCATTTTTTAGAATATTCGGTTCATTCGGAAAAGCAAAATATTCATTTTTTAGAATTTTCGGTTCATTCGGAAAAGCAGATTTTTCGTTTTTTCGAATATTCGGATTTTTCGGAAAAGCAGAATATTCGTTTTTTGGAATATTCGGTCCATTCGGGAAAGCAAAATATTCATTTTTTCGAATATTCGGTTCATTCGGAAAAGCAAAATATTCATTTTTTAGAATATTCGGTTCATTCGGAAAAGCAAAATATTCATTTTTTAGAATTTTCGGTTCATTCGGAAAAGCAGATTATTCGTTTTTTCGAATATTCGGATTTTTCGGAAAAGCAGATTATTCGTTTTTTCGAATATTCGGATTTTTCGGAAAAGCAAAATATTCATTTTTTAGAATATTCGGTCCATTCGGAAAAGCAGAATATTCGTTTTTTCGAATATTCGGTTGATTCGGGAAAGCAAATTATTCATTTTTTAGAATATTCGGTCCATTCGGAAAAGCAGAATATTCATTTTTTCGAATATTCGGTTCATTCGGAAAAGCAAAATATTCGTTTTTTTTTGAATATTCGGTTTATTCAAAAAATCAGAATATTCGTTTTTTCGAATATTCAGTTTGTTCGGAAAAGCAGAATATTCGTTTTTTCAAATATTCGGTTGATTCGGGAAAGCAAAATATTCATTTTTTCGAATATTCGGTTCATTCGAAAAGCAAAATATTCATTTTTTAGAATATTCGGTCTATTCGGAAAATCAGAATATTCGTTTTTTTCGAATATTCGGTTTATTCGGGAAAGCAAATTATTCATTTTTTCGAATATTCGGTTCATTCGGAAAAGCAAAATATTCGTTTTTTTTTTGAATATTCGGTTTATTCAAAAAATCAGAATATTCGTTTTTTTGAATATTCAGTTTGTTCGGAAAAGCAGAATATTCGTTTTTTCGAATATTCTGTTCATTCGGAAAAGCAAAATATTCATTTTTTAGAATATTCGGTTCATTCGGAAAAGCAGAATATTAGTTTTTTTGAATAATCGGTTTATTCAAAAAATCAGAATATTCGTTTTTTCGATTATTCAGTTTGTTCGGAAAAGCAGAATATTCGTTTTTTTCGAATATTCGGTTGATTCGGGAAAGCAAATTATTCATTTTTTCGAATATTCGGTTCATTCGGAAAAGCAAAATATTCATTTTTTCGAATATTCGGTTTATTAGGAAAATCAGAATATTCGTTTTTTTTTCGAATATTCAGTTTGTTCGGAAAGCAGAATATTTGTTTTTTCGAATATTCGGTTGATTCGGGAAAGCAAAATATTCATTTTTTCGAATATTCGGTTCATTCGGAAAAGCAAAATATTCATTTTTTAGAATATTCGGTTCATTCGGAAAAGCAAAATATTCATTTTTTAGAATATTCGGTTCATTCGGAAAAGCAAAATATTCATTTTTTAGAATATTCGGTTCATTCGGAAAAGCAAAATATTAGTTTTTTTGAATAATCGGTTTATTCAAAAAATCAGAATATTCGTTTTTTCGAATATTCAGTTTGTTCGGAAAAGCAGAATATTCGTTTTTTCGAATATTCGGTTCATTCGGAAAAGCAAAATATTCATTTTTTAGAATATTCGGTCCATTCGGAAAAGCAGATTATTCGTTTTTTCGAATATTCGGATTTTTCGGAAAAGCAAAATATTCGTTTTTTTTTGAATATTCGGTTTATTATGAAAATCAGAATATTCGTTTTTTCGAATATTCAGTTTGTTCGGAAAAGCAGAATATTCGTTTTTTAGAATATTCGGTCCATTCGGGAAAGCAAAATATTCATTTTTTCGAATATTCGGTTCATTCGGAAAAGCAAAATATTCGTTTTTTCGAATATTCAGTTTGTTCGGAAAAGCAGAATATTCGTTTTTTCGAATATTCGGTTGATTCGGGAAAGCAAATTATTCATTTTTTCGAATATTCGGTTCATTCGGAAAAGCAAAATATTCATTTTTTAGAATATTCGGTTTATTCGGAAAATCGGAATATTTTTTCCGAATATTCGGTTTATTCGGAAAATCAGAATATTCGCTTTTCCGAATATTCGGATCATTCGGAGAAGCAAAATATTCGTTTTTTCGATTATTCGGTTGATTCGGGAAAGCAAATTATTCATTTTTTAGAATATTCGGTCCATTCGGAAAAGCAGAATATTCATTTTTTCGAATATTCGGTCCATTCGGAAAAGCAGAATATTCATTCTTTCGAATATTCGGTTCATTCGGAAAAGCAGAATATTCATTTTTTCGAATATTCGGCTCATTCGGAAAAGCAAAATATTCGTTTTTTTTGAATATTCGGTTTATTCAAAAAATCAGAATATTCGTTTTTTCGAATATCCAGTTTGTTCGGAAAAGCAGAATATTCGTTTTTTCGATTATTCGGTTGATTCGGGAAAGCAAATTATTCATTTTTTAGAATATTCGGTCCATTCGGAAAAGCAGAATATTCATTTTTTCGAATATTCGGTTTATTCTAAAAATCAGAAAATTCGTTTTTTGGAATATTCAGTTTGTTCGGAAAAGCAGAATATTCGTTTTTCGAATATTCGGTTGATTCGGGAAAGCAAATTATTCATTTTTTCGAATATTCGGTTCATTCGGAAAAGCAAAATATTCGTTTTTTGAATATTCGGTTTATTCAAAAATCAGAATATTCGTTTTTCGAATATTCAGTTTGTTCGGAAAAGCAGAATATTCGTTTTTCGAATATTCGGTTGGTTCGGGAAAGCAAATTATTCATTTTTTCGAATATTCGGTTCATTCGGAAAAGCAAAATATTCTTTTTGAATATTCGGTTTATTCAAAAATCAGAATATTCGTTTTTTCGAATATTCAGTTTGTTCGGAAAAGCAAAATATTCGTTTTTTCGAATATTCGGTTGATTCGGGAAAGCAAATTATTCATTTTTCTAATATTCGGTTCATTCGGAAAAGCAAAATATTCGTTTTTTTTGAATATTCGGTTTATTCAAAAAATCAGAATATTCGTTTTTTCGAATATCCAGTTTGTTCGGAAAAGCAGAATATTCGTTTTCGAATATTCGGTTGATTCGGGAAAGCAAATTATTCATTTTTTCGAATATTCGGTTCATTCGGAAAAGCAAAATATTCGTTTTTTTGAATATTCGGTTTATTCAAAAAATCAGAATATTCGTTTTTCGAATATTCAGTTTGTTCGGAAAAGCAGAATATTCGTTTTTCGAATATTCGGTTGATTCGGGAAAGCAAATTATTCATTTTTTCGAATATTCGGTTCATTCGGAAAAGCAAAATATTCGTTTTTGAATATTCGGTTTATTCAAAATCAGAATATTCGTTTTTCGAATATTCAGTTTGTTCGGAAAAGCAGAATATTCGTTTTTCGAATATTCGGTTGATTCGGGAAAGCAAATTATTCATTTTTTCGAATATTCGGTTCATTCGGAAAAGCAAAATATTCGTTTTTTGAATATTCGGTTTATTCGGAAAATCAGAATATTCGTTTTTCGAATATTCAGTTTGTTCGGAAAAGCAGAATATTCGTTTTTAGAATATTCGGTTGATTCGGAAAAGCAAATTATTCATTTTTTCGAATATTCGGTTCATTCGGAAAAGCAAAATATTCGTTTTTTGAATATTCGGTTTATTCAAAAATCAGAATATTCGTTTTTTCGAATATTCAGTTTGTTCGGGAAAGCAGAATATTCGTTTTTTCGAATATTCGGTTGATTCGGGAAAGCAAATTATTCATTTTTTCGAATATTCGGTTCATTCGGGAAAGCAAATTATTCATTTTTTAGAATATTCGGTCCATTCGGAAAAGCAGAGTATTCATTTTTTCGAATATTCGGTTCATTCGGAAAAGCAAAATATTCATTTTTTCGAATATTCGGGTCATTCGGAAAAGCAAAATATTCGTTTTTTCGAATATTCGGTTTATTAGGGAAAGCAAAATATTCGTTTTTTTTAATATTCAGTTTGTTCAAAAAATCAGAATATTCGTTTTTTCGAATATTCGGTTGATTCGGGAAAGCAAATTATTCATTTTTTCGAATATTCGGTTCATTCGGAAAAGCAAAATATTCGTTTTTTTTGAATATTCGGTTTATTCAAAAAATCAGAATATTCGTTTTTTCGAATATCCAGTTTGTTCGGAAAAGCAGAATATTCGTTTTTTCGAATATTCGGTTGATTCGGGAAAGCAAATTATTCATTTTTTCGAATATTCGGTTCATTCGGAAAAGCAAAATATTCGTTTTTTCGAATATTCGGTTTATTAGGAAAATCAGAATATTCGTTTTTCGAATATCCAGTTTGTTCGGAAAAGCAGAATATTCGTTTTTTCGAATATTCGGTTGATTCGGGAAAGCAAATTATTCATTTTTTCGAATATTCGGTTCATTCGGAAAAGCAAAATATTCGTTTTTTTGAATATTCGGTTTATTCAAAAAATCAGAATATTCGTTTTTTCGAATATTCAGTTTGTTCGGAAAAGCAGAATATTCGTTTTTTCGAATATTCGGTTGATTCGGGAAAGCAAATTATTCATTTTTTCGAATATTCGGTTCATTCGGAAAAGCAAAATATTCATTTTTTAGAATATTCGGTCCATTCGGAAAAGCAGATTATTCGTTTTTTCGAATATTCGGATTTTTCGGAAAAGCAAAATATTCATTTTTTAGAATATTCGGTCCATTCGGAAAAGCAGATTATTCGTTTTTTCGAATATTCGGATTTTTCGGAAAAGCAAAATATTCGTTTTTTTTTAATATTCGGTTTATTATGAAAATCAGAATATTCGTTTTTTCGAATATTCAGTTTGTTCGGAAAAGCAGAATATTCGTTTTTTAGAATATTCGGTCCACTCGGGAAAGCAAAATATTCATTTTTTCGAATATTCGGTTCATTCGGAAAAGCAAAATATTCGTTTTTTCGAATATTCGGTTCATTCGGAAAAGCAAAATATTCATTTTTTCGAATATTCGGTTCATTCGGAAAAGCAGAATATTCGTTTTTTCGAATATTCGGTTGATTCGGGAAAGCAAATTATTCATTTTTTCGAATATTCGGTTCATTCGTAAAAGCAAAATATTGGATTTTTCGAAAATTCTGTTTACTCAAAAAATCAGAATATTCGTTTTTCGAATACTCGGTTCATTCGGAAAAGCAAAATATTCGTTTTTTTCGAATATTCGGTTGATTCGGGAAAGCAAATTATTCATTTTTTCGAATATTCGGTTCATTCGGGAAAGCAAATTATTCATTTTTTAGAATATTCGGTTTATTCAAAAAATCAGAATATTCGTTTTTTCGAATATTCAGTTTGTTCGGAAAAGCAGAATATTCGTTTTTTCGAATATTCGGTTCATTCGGAAAAGCAGATTATTCGTTTTTTCGAATATTCGGATTTTTCGGAAAAGCAAAATATTCGTTTTTTTTTGAATATTCGGTTTATTATGAAAATCAGAATATTCGTTTTTTCGAATATTCAGTTTGTTCGGAAAAGCAGAACATTAGTTTTTTTGAATAATCGGTTTATTCAAAAAATCAGAATATTCGTTTTTTCGAATATTCAGTTTGTTCGGAAAAGCAGAATATTCGTTTTTTCGAATATTCGGTTGATTCGGGAAAGCAAATTATTCATTTTTTCGAATATTCGGTTCATTCGGAAAAGCAAAATATTCATTTTTTAGAATATTCGGTTCATTCGGAAAAGCAAAATATTCATTTTTTAGAATATTCGGTCCATTCGGGAAAGCAGATTATTCGTTTTTTCGAATATTCGGATTTTTCGGAAAAGCAAAATATTCATTTTTCGAATATTCGGTTCATTCGGAAAAGCAAAATATTCGTTTTTTTGAATATTCGGTTTATTCGGAAAATCAGAATATTCGTTTTTTCGAATATCCAGTTTGTTCGGAAAATCAGAATATTCGTTTTTTCGAATATTCGGTTCATTCGGAAAAGCAAAATATTCATTTTTTAGAATATTCGGTTCATTCGGAAAAGCAAAATATTCTTTTTTTATTTGAATATTCGGTTTATTATGAAAATCAGAATATTCGTTTTTTCGAATATTCAGTTTGTTCGGAAAAGCAGAATATTCGTTTTTTCGAATATTCGGTTGATTCGGGAAAGCAAATTATTCATTTTTTCGAATATTCGGTTCATTCGGAAAAGCAAAATATTCGTTTTTTTTTGAATATTCGGTTTATTCAAAAAATCAGAATATTCGTTTTTTCGAATATCCAGTTTGTTCGGAAAAGCAGAATATTCGTTTTTTCGAATATTCGGTTGATTCGGGAAAGCAAATTATTCATTTTATCGAATACTCAGTTCATTCGGAAAAGCAAAATATTCGTTTTTTTTTGAATATTCGGTTTATTCAAAAAATCAGAATATTCGTTTTTTCGAATATTCAGTTTGTTCGGAAAAGCAGAATATTCGTTTTTTCGAATATTCGGTTGATTCGGGAAAGCAAATTATTCATTTTTTCGAATATTCGGTTCATTCGGAAAAGCAAAATATTCGTTTTTTTGAATATTCGGTTTATTCAAAAAATCAGAATATTCGTTTTTTCGAATATTCAGTTTGTTCGGAAAAGCAGAATATTCGTTTTTTCGAATATTCGGTTGATTCGGGAAAGCAAATTATTCATTTTTTCGAATATTCGGTTCATTCGGAAAAGCAAAATATTCATTTTTTCGAATATTCGGTTCATTCAAAATCAGAATATTCGTTTTTCGAATATTCAGTTTGTTCGGAAAAGCAGAATATTCATTCTTCCGAATATTCGGTTCATTCGGAAAAGCAAAATATTCGTTTTTTTTTAATATTCGGTTGATTCGGGAAAGCAAATTATTCATTCTTTCGAATATTCGGTTCATTCGGAAAAGCAAAATATTCGTTTTTTCGAATATTCGGTTGATTCGGGAAAGCAAATTATTCATTTTTTCGAATATTCGGTTCATTCGGAAAAGCAAAATATTCGTTTTTTTTTGAATATTCGGTTTATTCAAAAAATCAGAATATTCGTTTTTTCGAATATTCAGTTTGTTCGGAAAAGCAGAATATTCGTTTTTTCGAATATTCGGTTGATTCGGGAAAGCAAATTATTCATTTTTTCGAATATTCGGTTCATTCGGAAAAGCAAAATATTCGTTTTTTTTTGAATATTCGGTTTATTCGAAATCAGAATATTCGTTTTTCGAATTTCCAGTTTGTTCGGAAAAGCAGAATATTCGTTTTTTCGAATATTCGGTTGATTCGGGAAAGCAAATTATTCATTTTTTCGAATATTCGGTTCATTCGGAAAAGCAAAATATTCGTTTTTTTTAATATTCGGTTTATTCAAAAAAATCAGAATATTCGTTTTTTCAAATATTCGGTTGATTCGGGAAAGCAAAATATTCGTTTTTTCGAATATTCGGTTGATTCGGGAAAGCAAATTATTCATTTTTTCGAATATTCGGTTCATTCGGAAAAGCAAAATATTCGTTTTTTTGAATATTCGGTTTATTCGAAATCAGAATATTCGTTTTTCGAATATTCAGTTTGTTCGGAAAAGCAGAATATTCGTTTTTTCGAATATTCGGTTGATTCGGGAAAGCAAATTATTCATTTTTTCGAATATTCGGTTCATTCGGAAAAGCAAAATATTCGTTTTTTGAATATTCGGTTTATTCAAAAATCAGAATATTCGTTTTTTCGAATATTCAGTTTGTTCGGAAAAGCAGAATATTCGTTTTTCGAATATTCGGTTGATTCGGGAAAGCAAATTATTCATTTTTTCGAATATTCGGTTCATTCGGAGAAGCAAAATATTCGTTTTTTTTAATATTCGGTTTATTCAAAAAATCAGAATATTCGTTTTTTCGAATATCCAGTTTGTTCGGAAAAGCAGAATATTCGTTTTTTCGAATATTCGGTTGATTCGGGAAAGCAAATTATTCATTTTTTCGAATATTCGGTTCATTCGGAAAAGCAAAATATTCGTTTTTTTTTGAATATTCGGTTTATTCAAAAAATCAGAATATTCGTTTTTTCGAATATCCAGTTTGTTCGGAAAAGCAGAATATTCGTTTTTTCGAATATTCGGTTGATTCGGGAAAGCAAATTATTCATTTTTTCGAATATTCGGTTCATTCGGAAAAGCAAAATATTCGTTTTTTTTTGAATATTCGGTTTATTCAAAAAATCAGAATATTCGTTTTTTCGAATATCCAGTTTGTTCGGAAAAGCAGAATATTCGTTTTTTCGAATATTCGGTTGATTCGGGAAAGCAAATTATTCATTTTTTCGAATATTCGGTTCATTCGGAAAAGCAAAATATTCGTTTTTTTTGAATATTCGGTTTATTCAAAAAATCAGAATATTCGTTTTTTCGAATATCCAGTTTGTTCGGAAAAGCAGAATATTCGTTTTTTCGAATATTCGGTTGATTCGGGAAAGCAAATTATTCATTTTTTAGAATATTCGGTTCATTCGGAAAAGCAGAATATTCGTTTTTTTCTTGAATACTCGGTTTATTATGAAAATCAGAATATTCGTTTTTTCGAATATTCAGTTTGTTCGGGAAAGCAGAATATTCGTTTTTTCGAATATTCGGTTGATTCGGGAAAGCAAATTATTCATTCTTCCGAATATTCGGTTCATTCGGAAAAGCAAAATATTAGTTTTTTTTAATATTCGGTTGATTCGGGAAAGCAAATTATTCATTCTTTCGAATATTCGGTTCATTCGGAAAAGCAAAATATTCGTTTTTTCGAATATTCGGTTGATTCGGGAAAGCAAATTATTCATTTTTTCGAATATTCGGTTCATTCGGAAAAGCAAAATATTCGTTTTTTTTTTGAATATTCGGTTTATTCAAAAAATCAGAATATTCGTTTTTTTGAATATTCAGTTTGTTCGGAAAAGCAGATTATTCGTTTTTTCGAGTATTCGGTTGATTCGGGAAAGCAAATTATTCATTTTTTCGAATATTCGGTTCATTCGGAAAAGCAAAATATTCGTTTTTTGAATATTCGGTTTATTCAAAAATCAGAATATTCGTTTTTCGAATATTCAGTTTGTTCGGAAAAGCAAAATATTCGTTTTTTCGAATATTCGGTTGATTCGGGAAAGCAAATTATTCATTTTTTCGAATATTCGGTTCATTCGGAAAAGCAAAATATTCGTTTTTTTTAATATTCGGTTTATTCAAAAAAATCAGAATATTCGTTTTTTCGAATATTCAGTTTGTTCGGGAAAGCAGAATATTCGTTTTTTCGAATATTCGGTTGATTCGGGAAAGCAAATTATTCATTTTTTCGAATATTCGGTTCATTCGGAAAAGCAAAATATTCGTTTTTGAATATTCGGTTTATTCAAAAATCAGAATATTCGTTTTTCGAATATTCAGTTTGTTCGGAAAAGCAGAATATTCGTTTTTCGAATATTCGGTTGATTCGGGAAAGCAAATTATTCATTTTTTCGAATATTCGGTTCATTCGGAAAAGCAAAATATTCGTTTTTTTGAATATTCGGTTTATTCAAAAAATCAGAATATTCGTTTTTTCGAATATCCAGTTTGTTCGGAAAAGCAGAATATTCGTTTTTTCGAATATTCGGTTGATTCGGGAAAGCAAATTATTCATTTTTTCGAATATTCGGCACATTCGGAAAAGCAAAATATTCGTGTTTTTTTGAATATTCGGTTTATTCAAAAAATCAGAATATTCGTTTTTTCGAATATCCAGTTTGTTCGGAAAAGCAGAATATTCGTTTTTTCGAATATTCGGTTGATTCGGGAAAGCAAATTATTCATTTTTTCGAATATTCGGTTCATTCGGAAAAGCAAAATATTCGTTTTTTTGAATATTCGGTTTATTCAAAAAATCAGAATATTCGTTTTTTTCGAATATTCAGTTTGTTCGGAAAAGCAGAATATTCGTTTTTTCGAATATTCGGTTGATTCGGGAAAGCAAATTATTCATTTTTTCGAATATTCGGTTCATTCGGAAAAGCAAAATATTCGTTTTTTTGAATATTCGGTTTATTCAAAAAATCAGAATATTCGTTTTTTCGAATATCCAGTTTGTTCGGAAAAGCAGAATATTCGTTTTTTCGAATATTCGGTTGATTCGGGAAAGCAAATTATTCATTTTTTCGAATATTCGGTTCATTCGGAAAAGCAAAATATTCATTTTTTAGAATATTCGGTTCATTCGGAAAAGCAAAATATTAGTTTTTTTGAATATTCGGTTTATTCAAAAAATCAGAATATTCGTTTTTTCGAATATCCAGTTTGTTCGGAAGAGCAGAATATTCGTTTTTTCGAATACTCGGTTGATTCGGGAAAGCAAATTATTCATTTTTTCGAATACTCGGTTCATTCGGAAAAGCAAAATATTCGTTTTTTTTTTGAATATTCGGTTTATTCAAAAAATCAGAATATTCGTTTTTTCGAATATCCAGTTTGTTCGGAAAAGCAGAATATTCGTTTTTTCGAATATTCGGTTGATTCGGGAAAGCAAATTATTCATTTTTTCGAATACTCGGTTCATTCGGAAAAGCAAAATATTCGTTTTTTTTTGAATATTCGGTTTACTCAAAATCAGAATATTCGTTTTCCGAATATTCAGTTTGTTCGGAAAAGCAGAATATTCGTTTTTTCGAATATTCGGTTGATTCGGGAAAGCAAATTATTCATTTTTTCGAATACTCGGTTCATTCGGAAAAGCAAAATATTCGTTTTTTTGAATATTCGGTTTATTCAAAAAATCAGAATATTCGTTTTTTCGAATATTCAGTTTGTTCGGAAAAGCAGAATATTCGTTTTTTCGAATATTCGGTTGCTTCGGGAAAGCAAATTATTCATTTTTTCGAATATTGGGTTCGTTCGGAAAAGCAAAAAATTCGTTTTTTGAATATTCGGTTTATTCAAAATCAGAATATTCGTTTTTCGAATATTCGGTTTTGTTCGGAAAAGCAAAATATTCATTTTTCGAATATTCGGTTGATTCGGAAAAGCAAATTATTCATTTTTTCGAATATTCGGTTCATTCGGAAAAGCAAAATATTCGTTTTTTTTGAATATTCGGTTTATTCAAAAAATCAGAATATTCGTTTTTTCGAATATCCAGTTTGTTCGGAAAAGCAGAATATTCGTTTTTTCGAATATTCGGTTGATTCGGGAAAGCAAATTATTCATTTTTTCGAATACTCAGTTCATTCGGAAAACCAAAATATTCGTTTTTTTTTGAATATTCGGTTTATTCAAAAAATCAGAATATTCGTTTTTTCGAATATCCGATTTGTTCGGAAAAGCAGAATATTCGTTTTTTCGAATATTCGGTTGATTCGGGAAAGCAAATTATTCATTTTTCCGAATACTCAGTTCATTCGGAAAAGCAAAATATTCGTTTTTTTTGAATATTCGGTTTATTCAAAAAATCAGAATATTCGTTTTTTTGAATATTCAGTTTGTTCGGAAAAGCAGAATATTCGTTTTTTCGAATATTCGGTTCATTCGGAAAAGCAAAATATTAATTTTTTAGAATATTCGGTTCATTCGGAAAAGCAGATTATTCGTTTTTTCGAATATTCGGTTTATTCAAAAAATCAGAATATTCGTTTTTTCGAATATTCAGTTTGTTCGGAAAAGCAGAATATTCGTTTTTTCGAATATTCGGTTGATTCGGGAAAGCAAATTATTCATTTTTTCGAATATTCGGTTCATTCGGAAAAGCAAAATATTCGTTTTTTTGAATATTCGGTTTATTCAAAAAATCAGAATATTCGTTTTTTCGAATATTCAGTTTGTTCGGAAAAGCAGAATATTCGTTTTTTCGAATATTCGGTTGATTCGGGAAAGCAAATTATTCATTTTTTCGAATACTCGGTTCATTCGGAAAAGCAAAATATTCGTTTTTTTTGAATATTCGGTTTATTCAAAAAATCAGAATATTCGTTTTTTCGAATATTCAGTTTGTTCGGAAAAGCAGAATATTCGTTTTTTCGAATATTCGGTTGATTCGGGAAAGCAAAATATTCATTTTTAAGAATATTCGGTTCATTCGGAAAAGCAGAATAATCGTTTTTTCGAATATTCGGTTTATTAGGAAAATCAGAATATTCGTTTTTTTTTCGAATATTCAGTTTGTTCGGAAAGCAGAATATTTGTTTTTTCGAATATTCGGTTGATTCGGGAAAGCAAAATATTCATTTTTTCGAATATTCGGTTCATTCGGAAAATCAGAATATTCGTTTTTTTCGAATATTCGGTTTATTCGAAAAATCAGAATTTTTTTTTCGATTATTCCGTCTATTCGGAAAATCAGAATATTCGTTTTTTTTTCGAACATTCAGTTTGTTCGGAAAAGCAGAATATTCGTTTTTTCGAATATTCGGTTGATTCGGGAAAGCAAATTATTCATTTTTTCGAATATTCGGCTCATTCGGAAAAGCAAAATATTCGTTTTTTTTTGAATATTCGGTTTATTCAAAAAATCAGAATATTCGTTTTTTCGAATATTCAGTTTGTTCGGAAAAGCAGAATATTCGTTTTTCGAATACTCGGTTGGTTCGGGAAAGCAAATTATTCATTTTTTCGGATATTCGCTTCATTCGGAAAAGCAAAATATTCGTTTTTGAATATTCGGTTTATTCAAAAATCAGAATATTTGTTTTTTCGAATGTCCAGTTTGTTCGGAAAAGCAGAATATTCGTTTTTCGAATGTTCGGTTGATTCGGGAAAGCAAATTATTCATTTTTTCGAATATTCGGTTCATTCGGAAAAGCAAAATATTCGTTTTTTGAATATTCGGTTTATTCAAAAATCAGAATATTCGTTTTTTCGAATATTCAGTTTGTTCGGAAAAGCAGAATATTCGTTTTTTCGAATATTCGGTTGATTCAGGAAAGCAAATTATTCATTTTTTCGAATATTCGGTTCATTCGGAAAAGCAAAATATTCGTTTTTTTGAATATTCGGTTTATTCAAAATCAGAATATTCGTTTTTCGAATATTCAGTTTGTTCGGAAAAGCAGAATATTCGTTTTTCGAATATTCGGTTGATTCGGGAAAGCAAATTATTCATTTTTTCGAATATTCGGTTCATTCGGAAAAGCAAAATATTCGTTTTTTGAATATTCGGTTTATTCAAAAATCAGAATATTCGTTTTTTCGAATATTCAGTTTGTTCGGAAAAGCAGAATATTCGTTTTTCGAATATTCGGTTGATTCGGGAAAGCAAATTATTCATTTTTTCGAATATTCGGTTCATTCGGAAAAGCAAAATATTCGTTTTTTTTTTTTGAATATTCGGTTTATTCAAAAAATCAGAATATTCGTTTTTTCGAATATCCAGTTTGTTCGGAAAAGCAGAATATTCGTTTTTTCGAATATTCGGTTGATTCGGGAAAGCAAATTATTCATTTTTTCGAATATTCGGTTCATTCGGAAAAGCAAAATATTCGTTTTTTTTTGAATATTCGGTTTATTCAAAAAATCAGAATATTCGTTTTTTCGAATATCCAGTTTGTTCGGAAAAGCAGAATATTCGTTTTTTCGAATATTCGGTTGATTCGGGAAAGCAAATTATTCATTTTTCGAATACTCGGTTCATTCCGAAAAGCAAAGGATTCGTTTTTTTGAATATTCGGTTTATTCAGAAATCAGAATATTCGTTTTTTCGAATATTCAGTTTGTTCGGAAAAGCAAAATATTTGTTTTTCGAATATTCAGTTTGTTCGGAAAAGCAGAATATTCGTTTTTTCGAATATTCGGTTGATTCGGGAAAGCAAAATATTCGTTTTTTTTAATATTCGGTTTATTCAAAAAATCAGAATATTCGTTTTTTCGAATATTCAGTTTGTTCGGAAAAGCAGAATATTCGTTTTTTCGAATATTCGGTTGATTCGGGAAAGCAAATTATTCATTTTTTCGAATATTCGGTTCATTCGGAAAAGCAAAATATTCATTTTTTAGAATATTCGGTTCATTCGGAAAAGCAAATTATTCATTTTTTCGAATATCCAGTTTGTTCGGAAAAGCAGAATATTCGTTTTTTCGAATATTCGGTTGATTCGGGAAAGCAAATTATTCATTTTTTCGAATATTCGGTTCATTCGGAAAAGCAAAATATTCATTTTTTCGAATATTCGGTTCATTCGGAAAAGCAAAATATTCATTTTTTAGAATATTCGGTCCATTCGGAAAAGCAGATTATTCGTTTTTTCGAATATTCGGATTTTTCGGAAAAGCAAAATATTCGTTTTTTTTTGAATATTCGGTTTATTATGAAAATCAGAATATTCGTTTTTTCGAATATTCAGTTTGTTCGGAAAAGCAGAACATTAGTTTTTTTGAATAATCGGTTGATTCGCGAAAGCAAATTATTCATTTTTTCGAATATTCGGTTCACTCGGAAAACCAAAATATTCGTTTTTCGAATATTCGGTTTATTCAAAAAGCAGAATATTCATTTTTCGAATATTCGGTTGATTCGGAAAAGCAAATTATTCGTTTTTTCGAATATTCGGTTCATTCGGAAAAGCAAAATATTCATTTTTTTGAATATTCGGTTTATTCAAAATCAGAATATTCGTTTTTCGAATATTCAGTTTGTTCGGAAAAGCAGAATATTCGTTTTTTCGAATATTCGGTTGATTCAGGAAAGCAAATTATTCATTTTTCGAATATTCGGTTCATTCGGAAAAGCAAAATATTCGTTTTTTGAATATTCGGTTTATTCAAAATCAGAATATTCGTTTTTTCGAATATTCAGTTTGTTCGGAAAAGCAGAATATTCATTTTTCGAATATTCGGTTGATTCGGAAAGCAAATTATTCATTTTTTCGAATATTCGGTTCATTCGGAAAAGCAAAATATTCGTTTTTTGAATATTCGGTTTATTCCAAAAATCAGAATATTCGTTTTTTTCGAATATCAGTTTGTTCGAAAAGCAGAATATTCGTTTTTTCGAATATTCAGTTTGTTCGGAAAAGCAGAATATTCGTTTTTTCGAATATTCGGTTGATTCGGAAAAGCAAAATATTCATTTTTCGAATATTCGGTTCATTCGGAAAAGCAGAATATTCGTTTTTTAGAATATTCAGTTTTTTCGGAAAAGCAGAATATTCGTTATTTGAATATTCGGTTTATTATGAAAATCAGAATATTCGTTTTTTCGAATATTCAGTTTGTTCGGAAAAGCAGAACATTAGTTTTTTTGAATAATCGGTTTATTCAAAAAATCAGAATATTCGTTTTTTCGAATATTCGGTTGATTCGGGAAAGCAAATTATTCATTTTTTCGAATATTCGGTTCATTCGGAAAAGCAAAATATTCATTTTTTAGAATATTCGGTTCATTCGGAAAAGCAAAATATTCATTTTTTAGAATATTCGGTTCATTCGGAAAAGCAAAATATTAGTTTTTTTGAATAATCGGTTTATTCAAAAAAGCAGAATATTCGTTTTTTCGAATATTCGGTTGATTCGGGAAAGCAAATTATTCATTTTTTCGAATATTCGGTTCATTCGGAAAAGCAAAATATTCGTTTTTCGAATATTCAGTTTGTTCGGAAAAGCAGAATATTCATTTTTTCGAATATTCGGTTCATTCGGAAAAGCAAAATATTCATTTTTCGAATATTCGGTTGATTCGGAAAAGCAAATTATTCATTTTTCGAATATTCGGTTCATTCGGAAAAGCAAAATATTCGTTTTTTTGAATATTCGGTTTATTCAAAATCAGAATATTCGTTTTTCGAATATTCAGTTTGTTCGGAAAAGCAGAATATTCGTTTTTTCGAATATTCGGTTGATTCGGGAAAGCAAATTATTCATTTTTTCGAATATTCGGTTCATTCGGAAAAGCAAAATATTAGTTTTTTTGAATAATCGGTTTATTCAAAAAATCAGAATATTCGTTTTTCGAATATTCAGTTTGTTCGGAAAAGCAGAATATTCGTTTTTCGAATATTCGGTTGATTCGGGAAAGCAAATTATTCATTTTTTCGAATACTCGGTTCATTCGGAAAAGCAAAATATTCGTTTTTTTGAATATTCGGTTTATTCAAAAATCAGAATATTCGTTTTTTCGAATATTCAGTTTGTTCGGAAAAGCAGAATAATCGTTTTTCAGAATATTCGGTTGATTCGGGAAAGCAAATTATTCATTTTTCTAATATTCGGTTCATTCGGAAAAGCAAAATATTCGTTTTTTTTTGAATATTCGGTTTATTCAAAAAATCAGAATATTCGTTTTTTCGAATATCCAGTTTGTTCGGAAAAGCAGAATATTCGTTTTTTCGAATATTCGGTTGATTCGGGAAAGCAAATTATTCATTTTTCTAATATTCGGTTCATTCGGAAAAGCAAAATATTCGTTTTTTGAATATTCGGTTTATTCGGAAAATCAGAATATTCGTTTTTCGAATATTCAGTTTGTTCGGAAAAGCAGAATATTCGTTTTTTCGAATATTCGGTTGATTCGGGAAAGCAAATTATTCATTTTTTCGAATATTCGGTTCATTCGGAAAAGCAAAATATTCATTTTTTAGAATATTCGGTTTATTCAAAATCAGAATATTCGTTTTTCGAATATTCAGTTTGTTCGGAAAAGCAGAATATTCGTTTTTCGAATATTCGGTTGATTCGGAAAAGCAAATTATTCATTTTTCGAATATTCGGTTCATTCGGAAAAGCAAAATATTCGTTTTTTGAATATTCGGTTTATTCAAAATCAGAATATTCGTTTTTTCGAATATTCAGTTTGTTCGGAAAAGCAGAATATTCGTTTTTCGAATATTCGGTTGATTCGGGAAAGCAAATTATTCATTTTTTAGAATATTCGGTTCATTCGGAAAAGCAAAATATTAGTTTTTTTGAATAATCGGTTTATTCAAAAAATCAGAATATTCGTTTTTTCGAAGTTTGTTCGGAAAAGCAGAATATTCGTTTTTTAGAATATTCGGTCCACTCGGGAAAGCAAAATATTCATTTTTTCGAATATTCGGTTCATTCGGAAAAGCAAAATATTAGTTTTTTCGAATATTCGGTTTATTCAAAAATCAGAATATTCGTTTTTCGAATATTCAGTTTGTTCGGAAAAGCAGAATATTCGTTTTTTCGAATATTCGGTTGCTTCGGGAAAGCAAATTATTCATTTTTTCGAATACTCGGTTCATTCGGAAAAGCAAAATATTCGTTTTTTTCGAATATTCGGTTTATTCAAAAATCAGAATATTCGTTTTTCTCGAATATTCAGTTTGTTCGGAAAAGCAAAATATTCGTTTTTTTCGAATATTCGGTTGATTCGGGAAAGCAAATTATTCATTTTTTCGAATATTCGGTTCATTCGGGAAAGCAAATTATTCATTTTTTAGAATATTCGGTTTATTCAAAAATCAGAATATTCGTTTTCGAATATTCAGTTTGTTCGGAAAAGCAGAATATTCGTTTTTTCGAATATTCGGTTGATTCGGGAAAGCAAATTATTCATTTTTCGAATATTCGGTTCATTCGGAAAAGCAAAATATTCATTTTTTGAATATTCGGTTTATTCGGAAAATCAGAATATTCATTTTTTCGAATATTCGGTTCATTCGGAAAAGCAGAATATTCGTTTTTTCGAATATTCGGTTGATTCGGAAAAGCAAATTATTCATTTTTCGAATATTCGGTTCATTCGGAAAAGCAAAATATTCGTTTTTTTGAATATTCGGTTTATTCAAAAATCAGAATATTCGTTTTCGAATATTCAGTTTGTTCGGAAAAGCAGAATATTCGTTTTTTCGAATATTCGGTTGATTCGGAAAGCAAATTATTCATTTTTTCGAATATTCGGTTCATTCGGAAAAGCAAAATATTCGTTTTTTTGAATATTCGGTTTATTCAAAAATCAGAATATTCGTTTTTCGAATATTCAGTTTGTTCGGAAAAGCAGAATATTCGTTTTTGAATATTCGGTTTATTCGGGAAAGCAAATTATTCATTTTTTCGAATATTCAGTTCATTCGGAAAAGCAAAATATTCGTTTTTTCGAATATTCGGTTTATTCAGGAAAGCAAATATATTCGTTTTTCGAATATTCAGTTTGTTCGGAAAAGCAGAATATTCATTTTCGAATATTCGGTTGATTCGGAAAAGCAAATTATTCATTTTTTCGAATATTCGGTTCATTCGGAAAAGCAAAATATTCGTTTTTTTGAATATTCGGTTTATTTCAAAAATCAGAATATTCGTTTTTCGAATATTCAGTTTGTTCGGAAAAGCAGAATATTCGTTTTTCGAATATTCGGTTTGATTCGGGAAAGCAAATTATTCATTTTTTCCGAATATTCGGTTCATTCGGAAAAGCAAAATATTAGTTTTTTTTGAATATTCGGTTTATTCAAAAAATCAGAATATTCGTTTTTCGAATATTCAGTTTGTTCGGAAAAGCAGAATATTCGTTTTTTCGAATATTCGGTTGATTCAGGAAAAGCAAATTATTCATTTTTTCGAATATTCGGTTCATTCGGAAAAGCAAAATATTCGTTTTTTGAATATTCGGTTTATTCAAAATCAGAATATTCGTTTTTTCGAATATTCAGTTTGTTCGGAAAAGCAGAATATTCGTTTTCGAATATTCGGTTGATTCAGGAAAGCAAATTATTCATTTTCGAATATTCGGTTCATTCGGAAAAGCAAAATATTCGTTTTTTTGAATATTCGGTTTATTCGGAAAATCAGAATATTCGTTTTTTCGAATATTCAGTTTGTTCGGAAAAGCAGAATATTCGTTTTTTCGAATATTCGGTTTATTCGGAAAAGCAAATTATTCGTTTTTCGAATATTCGGTTCATTCGGAAAAGCAAAATATTCGTTTTTTGAATATTCGGTTTATTCAAAATCAGAATATTCGTTTTTCGAATATTCAGTTTGTTCGGAAAAGCAGAATATTCGTTTTTTCGAATATTCGGTTGATTCGGGAAAGCAAATTATTCATTTTTTCGAATACTCGGTTCATTCGGAAAAGCAAAATATTCGTTTTTTTTGAATATTCGGTTTATTCAAAAATCAGAATATTCGTTTTTTCGAATATTC
The DNA here is from genome assembly GCA_029168955.1 of Aplectana chamaeleonis. Taxonomy (NCBI): domain Eukaryota; kingdom Metazoa; phylum Nematoda; class Chromadorea; order Rhabditida; family Cosmocercidae; genus Aplectana; species Aplectana chamaeleonis. Next base: position 215,420 of record JAPDOI010001085.1, read on the forward strand.
AGTTTGTTCGGAAAAGCAGAATATTCGTTTTTTTCGAATATTCGGTTGCTTCGGGAAAGCAAATTATTCATTTTTTCGAATATTCGGTTCATTCGGAAAAGCAAAATATTCATTTTTTCGAATATTCGGTTCATTCGGAAAATCAGAATATTCGTTTTCGAATATTCAGTTTGTTCGGAAAAGCAGAATATTCGTTTTTCGAATATTCGGTTGATTCGGGAAAGCAAATTATTCATTTTTTCGAATATTCGGTTCATTCGGAAAAGCAAAATATTCGTTTTTTGAATATTCGGTTTATTCAAAAAATCAGAATATTCGTTTTTCGAATATTCAGTTTGTTCGGAAAAGCAGAATATTCGTTTTTCGAATATTCGGTTGATTCGGGAAAGCAAATTATTCATTTTCGAATATTCGGTTCATTCGGAAAAGCAAAATATTCGTTTTTTTGAATATTCGGTTTATTCAAAAATCAGAATATTCGTTTTTCGAATATTCAGTTTGTTCGGAAAGCAGAATATTCGTTTTTTCGAATATTCGGTTGATTCGGAAAAGCAAATTATTCATTTTTCGAATATTCGGTTCATTCGGAAAAGCAAAATATTCGTTTTTTTGAATATTCGGTTTATTCGGAAAATCAGAATATTCGTTTTCGAATATTCAGTTTGTTCGGAAAAGCAGAATATTCGTTTTTCAGAATATTCGGTTGATTCGGAAAAGCAAATTATTCATTTTCGAATATTCGGTTCATTCGGAAAAGCAAAATATTCGTTTTTTTGAATATTCGGTTTATTCAAAAATCAGAATATTCGTTTTTTCGAATATTCAGTTTGTTCGGAAAAGCAGAATATTCGTTTTTTCGAATATTCGGTTGATTCAGGAAAGCAAATTATTCATTTTTCGAATATTCGGTTCATTCGGAAAAGCAAAATATTCGTTTTTTGAATATTCGGTTTATTCAAAATCAGAATATTCGTTTTCGAATATTCAGTTTGTTCGGAAAAGCAGAATATTCGTTTTTTCGAATATTCGGTTGATTCGGAAAAGCAAATTATTCGTTTTTCGAATATTCGGTTCATTCGGAAAAGCAAAATATTCGTTTTTTGAATATTCGGTTTATTCAAAAATCAGAATATTCGTTTTTTCGAATATTCGGTTTATTCAAAAAATCAGAATATTCGTTTTTTCGAATATCCAGTTTGTTCGGAAAAGCAGAATTTTCGTTTTTTCAAATATTCGGTTGATTCGGGAAAGCAAAATATTCGTTTTTTTTTAATATTCGGTTTATTCAAAAAAATCAGAATATTCGTTTTTTCGAATATTCAGTTTGTTCGGGAAAGCAGAATATTCGTTTTTTCGAATATTCGGTTGATTCGGGAAAGCAAATTATTCATTCTTCCGAATATTCGGTTCATTCGGAAAAGCAAAATATTAGTTTTTTTTAATATTCGGTTGATTCGGGAAAGCAAATTATTCATTCTTTCGAATATTCGGTTCATTCGGAAAAGCAAAATATTCCTTTTTTTCGAATATTCGGTTTATTCGGAAAAGCAAATTATTCGTTTTTTCGAATATTCAGTTCATTCGGAAAAGCAAAATATTCGTTTTTTCGAATATTCGGTTTATTCGGAAAATCAGAATATTCGTTTTCGAATATTCAGTTTGTTCGGAAAAGCAGAATATTCGTTTTCGAATATTCAGTTGATTCAGGAAAGCAAATTATTCATTTTTCGAATATTCGGTTCATTCGGAAAAGCAAAATATTCGTTTTTTTTTGAATATTCGGTTTATTCAAAAATCAGAATATTCGTTTTTCGAATATTCAGTTTGTTCGGAAAAGCAGAATATTCGTTTTTCGAATATTCGGTTGATTCGGAAAGCAAATTATTCATTTTTTCGAATATTCGGTTCATTCGGAAAAGCAAAATATTCGTTTTTTGAATATTCGGTTTATTCAAAATCAGAATATTCGTTTTTTCGAATATTCAGTTTGTTCGGAAAAGCAGAATATTCGTTTTTTCGAATATTCGGTTGATTCGGAAAAGCAAAATATTCATTTTTCGAATATTCGGTTCATTCGGAAAAGCAAAATATTCGTTTTTTTCGAATATTCGGTTTATTCGGAAAAGCAAAATATTCATTTTTCGAATATTCGGTTTGTTCGGAAAAGCAGAATATTCGTTTTTTCGAATATTCGGTTGATTCGGGAAAGCAAATATTATTCATTTTTTCGAATATTCGGTTCATTCGGAAAAGCAAAATATTCGTTTTTTCGAATATTCGGTTTATTCAAAATCAGAATATTCGTTTTTTTTGAATATCGGTTTATTATGAAAAGCAGAATATTCGTTTTTTCGAATATTCACTTTGTTCGGAAAATCAGAATATTCGTTTTTTTCGAATATTCGGTTTATTCGGAAAATCAGAATTTTTTTTTCGATCATTCCGTCTATTCGGAAAATCAGAATATTCGTTTTTTTTTTTCGAACATTCAGTTTGCTCGGAAAAGCAGAATATTCGTTTTTTCGAATATTCGGTTGATTCGGAAAAGCAAATTATTCATTTTTTCGAATATTCAGTTCATTCGGAAAAGCAAAATATTCGTTTTTTGAATATTCGGTTTATTCAGGAAAAATCAGAATATTCGTTTTTTTCGAATATTCAGTTTGTTCGGAAAAGCAGAATATTCGTTTTTTCGAATATTCGGTTGATTCGGGAAAGCAAATTATTCATTTTTTCGAATATTCGGTTCATTCGGAAAAGCAAAATATTCGTTTTTTTGAATATTCGGTTTATTCAAAAAATCAGAATATTCGTTTTTTCGAATATCCAGTTTGTTCGGAAAAGCAGAATATTCGTTTTTTCGAATATTCGGTTGATTCGGGAAAGCAAATTATTCATTTTTTCGAATATTCGGCACATTCGGAAAAGCAAAATATTCACTTTTTAGAATATTCGGTTTATTCAAAATCAGAATATTCATTTTTCAGTTTGCATTCGGAAAGCTCGATTATTCGTTTTCGAATATTCGGAGGAAAGCAAAATATTCGTTTTTTCGAATATTCGGTTTATTCGGGAAAGCAGATTATTCGTTTTTCGAATATTCAGTTCATTCGGAAAAGCAAAATATTTCGTTTTTTGAATATTCGGTTTATTCAAAATCAGAATATTCGTTTTTTCGAATATCCAGTTTGTTCGGAAAAGCAGAATATTCGTTTTTTCAGATATTCAGTTGATTCGGGAAAGCAAATTATTCATTTTTTCGAATATTCGGTTCATTCGGAAAAGCAAAATATTCGTTTTTTTGAATATTCGGTTTATTCAAAAATCAGAATATTCGTTTTTTCGAATATCCAGTTTGTTCGGAAAAGCAGAATATTCGTTTTTCGAATACTCAGTTTGATTCGGGAAAGCAAATTATTCATTTTTCGAATATTCGGTTCATTCGGAAAAGCAAAATATTCGTTTTTGAATATTCGGTTTATTCAAAAAATCAGAATATTCGTTTTTCGAATATTCAGTTTGTTCGGGAAAAGCAAAATATTCGTTTTCGAATATTCGGTTGATTCGGGAAATCAGAATTATTCATTTTTCGAATATTTGCAAAGGCGACCTTCACCAGTTGCGCAGTCTATAACCATTTTTTCCACGAATCGCGCTTGCCGTTTTTCCCTACAAACTAATTGGTTCTCGTATCATTTTGCGATCAACTCAACACCTTGTGTAAACATACCATAACGTGCACTGCGACGTTAAACTGGCAGTTACGCCAAAAGAACTTCCAAAAATGCGTGTTATGACCCTACAAACTATTGAAGACCGCTTCATCACTTATCCTTTTTTTGGTGAAACCCCACACGGTGAGTTGTAATGAGCTGGATATGACATCTTACTTCTTGACTTAATCGGTTGGCTTTCGCCTGACGCGGTCATTCCGCATCTTCACCGAGGTGTGCCGTCCTAGTAGTCCAGCCATTGTCCATTTTTCCCGGTCTTCAGCCACAATTTGAACACATTCCATCCAGCTGTCACTATTCCATTTTTCACACGAAACGAAACATCGCGCCTGAACTGTCTTTTCAGTGCCGAGTGACACAAATCCTCTTTAACCACATCCGTCCAGAACTTAGGCCTACGTCCAGAGTGGCCGTTTCCAGATTGGGATTTGGAAGCATTTTTAAAGCGTGTTGTACGAGACGATCCGGCGATTCTTCTTAGTATATGCCCGAGCAGTCAGAGTCGACTTTCCATTGCTGCTTAGGGGATGGCGTTAGGAAGTGCACGGCACCTCCCTCGTGTCAAGCGTTGATGTACTGCGTCAATTTCGCGGTAGGAGTCTTCGTTATAGCAGCATTACACGCGGCCAGAAATATCCAAGCAAACGCCTAAAAGCTACTCTCCGGCTACGAAATCAACGCTTTGCATCATGCGTTTTTCAGGTGCTGCCTACGTCTCCGATCCGTACATCATGATAGGGCGAATAGCGGATGAGTAGACGCACAGCTTGACTTCCCTTCGCGATGGTGGTAGACCACAAAACACGCGGTTAGAGAATTGAATTCACAGACGTAGCTTTTTCGCACATCGTTGTCCGAATATCCGCTGCATAAACTACCATCGTTCTTCAGCAAACAGCCCAAATAACGAAATCTCGTCCACCAGTTCGATACGTTGTCCGTCCACACAAACTTCAGTTGAAGGCCTCTGAGAGACCCACATCTGCTTGCATTTATTCGGGACGAAGACGGAGATCCATAGGCTGCGTCATACTTCGAAACAGGGTTCACAAATCCTTTGCAGTTTTGCGTTGTTTTCAGCGAATAACACAATGTCGTCGGCGGCCTCCAGGTCGACGAAGGGAGCGTCCTGACCGTTGCTAGGATCACATCCGCAGGAAACTGCTCTGCAACTCTACGCATGATGTCATCAACGGCGAGTTGAAAAGAAAAGGTCCTGCAACGGCTCGCTTCGCCTTACTCCTGTTTTTCACCTCGAAAGCTGACGTAAAATCGGCAGATTGTACCGAACTACTGCTGTTGTTCCGCTTTGTTCATGTCCGCCGATTAACCGAACATACTTTTCCGGGACTCCATCTGCTCGCAGAGCATTGAGCAATCGATCACGATGAAGGAGAGTCGAACGCGGCTTCAAAGTCCAAAAAGCAAGCTGTAATGGCTTTACAAAGAAAACCGCTGCCACGATTCAATTACTCTTCTCACGACGAACTACTTGGTCGATGGTCGATCTTCCAGGTCGAAAACCGGCTTTGCTCATCTCTGGTCGTTCCTTCACGATGTTTGATAAGTCGCTCAAAGAGGTGTGCGAATCTACAAACCTTGCCCAGCCTGTGACACGAGAGTAGAGAGATTCCTCTGTAGTTCTTAGGATCCGTGACGGATAGCTTCCTTCTTGTGAAGAGAGGTACGATGATCGCATGTCTCCACAGATCGGGTATCCTTTCGCTCACATCCATATGGCACGGATGGTGTTGGTCATTCACGAATCCCAGACGGAGGAAGAGCTTTCAGCATTTCCAGCAGTGATGTTGTCATCTCCACCTGCAGCACCCATTCTTTGTTTTCCGGACACGTCCAAAACTTCCAGACTCAGTCGGCGGTTCTCTCACTGACATCGTAATGTGCTCTCTGAACATGCAGGAGCTCAGTTTATTAATGGCGCTGGGCGATTCAGTAATGGTGGAACAGAGATAATCCTTCCATATTGGCAGCGTCGCATCACCAGCTGCAACTCCATTGGTAGTGTTCAAGACAGGAGAACATCTCTGTCTTCCCTTTATAACAATGTCGCAGCAACGTGTAGGCTTTCTTCGAGTTTACTTCTCCTCCCAAAGCGCTATCAGGGCTCGCTTAGCTCTACACGTCCCACTCTCGTTCGCAGTCCACTTTGAAGCTGCCGAGCGCAACTTCCTCCTCAGACGCTTCTCCTCCACGAAGTTTCCTGCAGTTCGGAGAGCACATACTCTGTTGTAGGTAGATGTTGTTTCTTCTTCTGAGACGTGAGCGAACTTCTTCTTAGAGCTGTACAACCGGGGGTGCCTCTTTCCCGAAGCGTCCTGGATGCACTTGACAAAAAGAATCCGCGTCGCAAAGTTTCTTCTTAGTCCGTACTCCGATGTGAATAGAAACGCGTTGTCGGAAATTCCTTCTGCACTCTTCATCTCTAAAGAGACTTGTCATGTCAATCCTCTGGGAGAGGCTGAGCCCTAACCTGCCTCTTATGAAGATCCTCGCAGTGAAGTTCAACAGAACAAGGACGGTGATCCGAATCGAATGCGACATCCACAGCTCTAGATCTTCCGAATGTCCGATACTGGCAGATATTCCTCGTCAGGACATAGTCAAGCTGTGGTTTCAAAGTTTATCCATCTTCCCGCTTCCGCTGCTCTTCTGGAGATAGCCGGGTTGGTCCCTGCCACGTAAGCTGATGGCGGCGATGATTCCTCTTGAATGTCGATGCAATAATCAGACCACTGCACGTTCTACAAAAGTCGACAAGGCGGTAGCCATTGTCCGATGTTTGCTCCACTGGGTAGAACCATTTACCGAGTACTTCGAATTCCTGATCAGTCCCATCTTCGCATTGCGTCAATCCCCACGACAAGCAGCATGGTTGGCAAAATTATCCCCTGGCCAGCAACGTGTTGAGTTCCTCGCCAAAACGCATCCTTCCAATTGTCTTCGGCGGTTTCGGTGGAAACATGAGCACTCACTATCCACAGATTGAATCCTCTGTGATCCCGCAGTCGATACGAATGCATTCCGACACGACGTTGAGCCGAACTCCGCTTGACGCACTACCATTGAAATCCTTCCTTACAGCTATTGCACAGCCTCCCACTCTCCTATCGTCAGCGTTACCGCAGTGGTGAATTGTTAATACTCTCCGACGCTGATGACGGGTCTGTATCCTTGAGGCGGGTTTCCTGCAAAGCGGCAAGCGATTGCATGGAAATAGCTCAGAAGTCTGGATAGCGCATTTTTTGGATATCTGGTTTCGACAGCGATAGGCTTAGAAGTTCAGGGTGGCAGAAGAGTGTGGCTTGTGGCCAAAGACTCCATGACTCCCTAGGTACGGATCCTAAGGTGTTGTTATGGACCAGAGGCGCTAGTGTGCCGGACAGCGACACCTTTATGCAATGTGCAGGATCACTTTCGCGATGTAAGTTTGTGCACGCTATATCGCTCAGGGCGTTCCTATTGTACACTCAAACGTACTGCTGGGTTCAGCAGAAACAGGAGGCACCAACGAGCGAGTACCAGCAGACTTGTATACACACACCCCCGATATGACATCATTAATGAGATTTGCTCAAACTTTACTAACAAAGGGAACTACTTTAGTTTAGTTTAGTTTCATTACGATTACATACCGACAACCGTTTGGAAAAAAAGCATCAACAACAAAAAAACACAATTAACTGCACAAACGACGGTGCAACAAATGAAAAATAGAGTTATGAAAGCATGTTGCTGTCGATACCAATCAAACGCTACAGCCGCAGAAGCGCTGGAAAGGATTTAGTTTGGCCGGGGCTTGTGATCACTTAGAGGAATTCGTTAAAGTAGTTAATAAAACCTGCTTCGTGCTTCGTGCTTCATTCGTGTGCTTCAGGAGCCGGATTCATCAACGAAATTTATCACTGGTAGGCTGGGTAAAAGTGACTTCCTACCGAAGTTCGCGCAGATGACGCGATTCAAGAAAACTTTCTACCCACGGTAGCAGCTTACCAGAGCCTACCCTGCGCGAATCTCGGGTAGGGTCCTACCAAGCGTCCTACCCAGCTTGCGATTTCAGCACGCTCTGATGCTGAATTTCCGCGCTCGTGCTTTGAACAGCTGTTTTCAAGCCTCCATTGTATAATGGATTTCACCCAATTTTTATATTTGTTTTGGTCAAGATGTTGTGTTTTCATCGTCAATTTCCGCCACCCTCTTCTCAATACATATTGTTATCGGCTTTTGATAAATAATTTTTTTGACTCAGTTGATTTTTTGTGGATTTTGATGATTCTCTATCCGACTACCTCTTGTATTTTCTCCTAAAAATTCCATCTTTTCTAGAACTAAAATTTGATGTGTGTTCTAAGTAGTGAATATTCTTGCTGCCTTTAAATTTCTCCTTTCACATCAATGACTTTGAGACCCCAAACTTTGTTAAAAACTACAAGAGAATCCTCTTAATCCGCAATTTTTTCTTTTCTTTAACCGGTAGAGGTAAGATAGATGAAGAAATGCGCTTTTGAATGCCATATTGAATTTTGCAAAGAGCTCGTTTCCAGCGAAAAAAGTGGGATTAAGTGAAAACCGCTAATTATATATTTGCACAGAAACTGATAGGTATCTATGATTTCCCTTTTGTGCGAGAATTGGGTTCTCACAGCTTCTAATTTTCAGGCAAAACACTTTTAATTTTGTGACGAGGGCAGAGAAAGATTGATGATGACGAGATTACAGGAAAAATTACAGATTGAAAACATCACCGAAAAAAAGCAGCCGTGATCCACTCCCGGTTTTTCTAACCTAAAACACTATGCACCAAACTAGGTGAATATAAAGTATAAAAGCGTTTGTATAAGTACTACTGCAAATCCATCATTACACATTTTAGGCCCAAGCTTTTCTGTTGAGGCTGATTTTTTGTTTCTTTTGTTTCTAGTTATTGACATTTTCTACGTTAAAATATCGTCTTACGATTGCACTTTTGCAGGACGCCATAATCATTCACATATGAGACGCGAAATCAGTGGAACATCCCAAAAAATTTCCCGAATTCATATACACATAATCACCATTCTCAATATTCAGAAGCACATATGGTTTCACGTTTTCATTTTTAGTCTGAAAGGCATGGACCAGGCGGCTGGCCGTGCGGGGTTGGCAACCTCACTAAGAGAATACGGTTTCGATTCGCGCGATGTGATCTACCGTCGCAGCTCCGTCCATTCATCGAACTAAAATGATTGTGCGAACTCTATGTTACAGATTAAAGAACATATCAATGAAATCTACCAAAAAAACCAAAAACCATAGCCGCGTTTCCCATACCGCTGAATTCTTTATGTGATTGGAACATGGGTTACTTTATTCATGGTTTTGCTTTTTTATGCTCTAGGTTTGTGAGTTCTCAAAAGTATAAGCTTTGAAAAGCGATTACGAGCGATGTGCGGTAGCCGTCGTTTGTAAAACACGGCGGGATTCGCCACACACATATAACGGCACCAGGCGTAACTACTTGCGTAGAAACTACCCGCGGTAGCATTTACTCGTGAATCACAATGTGATGGTTAGGGTAGCAATCTACCGTGGGTGGTAGAACTACCACTGGATAGAGGCTACCCAGCACTGCCGCGTTGATGAATCCGGCCCCTGCTTTCTTCGTGCGTTACGCACCCTTAGTACTGGCCACTGCCAGTGGTCGCGAGCGATCAGTTGGACAGGCAGGTAAGTTAATCATGGACCAGATAAAGCAGCCTGTTGAGTGGGTGAACAATGAGTACTTACTGTTTAACATTAACTACTTCACTTATTACTGCTTATCATATCAAATTGATATTATCAGTTGGTAGATCAAATCGCTGAAACACGTTGTGAAGGCTGTACTTTTCGATGGGAAGGGACAAGGAAAGTGACTAGCAAGTTTGTTACTTGCTACTGTTTAACATTAACTACTTCACTTATTACTGCTTATCATATATCAAGTGATATTATCATTTAGTAGATCAAATCGTAGCTTTAAAACACGTTGTAGGCCTGGTACTTCCTTTGGATGGAAGGGACAAGGAAGGTATTTAACAAGTTTGTTACTTTACTGTTTAACATTAACTACTTCATTTATTACTGCTTATCATATCAGTGATATTATCAGTTGTTAGATCAAATCGCTAAAACACGTTTTAGGCTGTACTTTTGATGGTGGAAAGGGACAAGGAAAGTGGCTAACAAGTTTTGTTACTTACTGTTTAGCATTAACACTACTTCAACTTATTACTTCTTTTTCACTATCAAGTGATATTATCAGTTGAGTAGATCAAATCACTAAAACATCGTTGTAGGCTGTACATTTCGATGGGGAAGGGGACAAGGAAGGTGACTCAACAAGTTTGTTACTTACTGTTTAACATTAACTACTTCACTTGTACTGCTTATCATATCAGAGTGATATTACCAGTTGGTAG
>JAPDOI010001086.1:0-180000 GCA_029168955.1 Aplectana chamaeleonis
CTACCAACTGATGGTATCACTTGATAGGATAAACAGTAAGAAGTGAAGTAGTTAATGTGAAACAGTAAGTAACAAACTTGTTAGTCACTTCCCCTGTCCCTTCCCATCGAAAAGTACAGCCTACCGGTGACGTGTTTTAGCGATTTGATCTACCAACTGATGGTATCACTTGATAGGATAAACAGTAAGAAGTAAAGCAGTTAATGTGAAACAGTAGGTAACAAACTTGTTAAACACTTCCCTAATACGTCCCTTACATCGAAAAGTACAGCCTACGACGTGTTTTAGCGACTTGATCTACCAACTGAAGTAATATCACTTGATATATGATAAACGGTAGGAAGTCAAGTAGTTAATGAAAATGAAACAGTGAGGTAACAACGGCATGCATTAGTCACTTCCCCTGTCCCTTCCCATCGAAAGAGTACAGCCTACGACGTGTTCTAGCGACTTGATCTACCAACTGATAATATCACCCGATATGATAAGCAGTAAGTAAAGCAGTTAATGTGGAAACAGTAGGTAACAAACTTGTTAGTCACTTCCCTGTCCCTTCCCATTCAAAAAAAAATTACAGCCTACGACGTGTTTGCGCTTGACTTGATCTACCAGCATGAAATAATATCACTTGATATGATAAGCGGTAAGAAATAAAGCAGATTAATGTGAAACAGTAGGTAACAAACTTGTTAGTCACTTCCCCTGTCCCTTCCCATCGAAAAATTACAGCCTACGACGTGTTTTAGCGACTTGATCTACCAACTGATAATATCACTTGATATGATAAGCAGTAAGAAATAAAGCAGTTAATGTGAAACAGTAGGTAACAAACTTGTTAGTCACTTCCCTGTCCCTTTCCCATCGAAAAGTACAGCCTACGACGTGTTTTAGCTTGATTTGGCCTACCAACTGATAATATCACTTGATATGATAAGCAGTAAGAAGTAAAGTAGTTAATGTGAAACAGTAAGTAACAAACTTGTTGAGTCACTTCACCTGTCCTTCCCATCGAAAAGTACAGCCTACGACGTGTTTTAGCATGAGCTTGATCTACCAACTGATAATATCCACTTGATATGATAAGCAGTAAGAAGTAAAGTAGTTAATGTGAAACAGTAAGTAACAAACTTGTTAGTCAGCTTCCACCTGTCCCCTTCCCATCGAAAAGTACAGCTCTACGACGTGTTTTAGCGACTTGATCTACCAACTGATAATATCACTTGATATGATAAAGTGGCAGTAAGAAAAGTAAAATGTTAGATTAATGTGAAACAGTAAGTAACAAACTTGTTAGTCACTTCACCTGTTCCCTTCCCATCGAAAGAGTACAGCCTACGACGTGTTTTAGCGACTTGATCTACCAACTGATAATATCACTTGATATGATAAAGCAGTAAGAAGTAAGAAAGTAGTTAATGTATGAAACAGTAAGTAACAAACATTGTTAAAGTCACTTCACCTGTCCCTTCCCATCGAAAAGTACAGCCTACGACGTGTTTTAGCGACTTGATCTACCAACTGATAATATCACTTGATATGATAAGCAGTAAGAAGTAAAGTAGTTAATGTGAAACAGTAAGTAACAAACTTGTTAGTCACTTCACCTGTCCCTTCCCATCGAAAAGTACAGCCTACGACGTGTTTTAGCGACTTGATCTACCAACTGATAATATCACTTGATATGGTAAGCAGTAAGAAGTGAAGTAGTTAATGTGAAACAGTAAGTAACAAACTTGTTAGTCACTTCCCCTGTCCCTTCCCATCGAAAAGTACAGCCTACGACGTGTTTTAGCGATTTGATCTACCAACTGATGGTATCACTTGATAGGATAAACAGTAAGAAGTAAAGCAGTTAATGTGAAACAGTAGGTAACAAACTTGTTAGTCACTTCCCCTGTCCCTTCCCATCGAAAAGTACAGCCTACGACGTGTTTTAGCGACTTGATCTACCAACTGATAATATCACTTGATATGATAAGCAGTAAGAAATAAAGCAGTTAATGTGAAACAGTAGGTAACAAACTTGTTAAACACTTCCCCTGTCCCTTCCCATCGAAAAGTACAGCCTACGACGTGTTTTAGCGACTTGATCTACCAACTGATAATATCACTTGATATGATAAGCAGTAGGAAGTCAAGTAGTTAATGTGAAACAGTAAGTAACAAACTTGTTAGTCACTTCACCTGTCCCTTTCCATCGAAAAGCACAGCCTACGACGTGTTTTAGCGACTTGATCTACCAACTGATAATATCACTTGATATGGTAAGCAGTAAGAAGTGAAGTAGTTAATGTGAAACAGTAAGTAACAAACTTGTTAGTCACTTCACCTGTCCCTTCCCATCGAAAAGTACAGCCTACGACGTGTTTTAGCGACTTGATCTACCAACTCATAATATCACTTGATATGGTAAGCAGTAAGAAGTGAAGTAGTTAATGTGAAACAGTAAGTAACAAACTTGTTAGTTACTTCACCTGTCCCTTCCCATCGAAAAGTACAGCCTACGACGTGTTTTAGCGACTTGATCTACCAACTGATAATATCACTTGATATGATAAGCAGTAAGAAGTAAAGTAGTTAATGTGAAACAGTAAGTAACAAACTTGTTAGTCCCTTCACCTGTCCCTTCCCATCGAAAAGTACAGCCTACGACGTGTTTTAGCGACTTGATCTACCAACTGATAATATCACTTGATATGGTAAGCAGTAAGAAGTGAAGTAGTTAATGTGAAACAGTAAGTAACAAACTTGTTAGTCACTTCCCCTGTCCCTTCCCATCGAAAAGTACAGCCTACGACGTGTTTTAGCGATTTGATCTACCAACTGATGGTATCACTTGATAGGATAAGCAGTAAGAAGTAAAGCAGTTAATGTGAAACAGTAGGTAACAAACTTGTTAGTCACTTCCCCTGTCCCTTCCCATCGAAAAGTACAGCCTACGACGTGTTTTAGCGACTTGATCTACCAACTGATAATATCACTTGATATGATAAGCAGTAAGAAATAAAGCACTTAATGTGAAACAGTAGGTAACAAACTTGTTAGTCACTTCCCCTGTCCCTTCCCATCGAAAAGTACAGCCTACGACGTGTTTTAGCGACTTGATCTACCAACTGATAATATCACTTGATATGATAAGCAGTGGGAAGTAAAGTACTTAATGTGAAACAGTAAGTAACAAACTTGTTAGTCACTTCCCCTGTCCCTTCCCATCGAAAAGTACAGCCTACGACGTGTTTTAGCGATTTGATCTACCAACTGATGGTATCACTTGATAGGATAAGCAGTAAGAAGTAAAGCAGTTAATGTGAAACAGTAGGTAACAAACTTGTTAGTCACTTCCCCTGTCCCTTCCCATCGAAAAGTACAGCCTACGACGTGTTTTAGCGATTTGATCTACCAACTGATGGTATCACTTGATAGGATAAGCAGTAAGAAGTAAAGCAGTTAATGTCAAACAGTAGGTAACAAACTTGTTGGTCACTTCCCTGTCCCTTCCCATCGAAAAGTACAGCCTTCGACGTGTTTTACCGACTTGATCTACCAACTGATAATATCACTTGATATGATAAGCAGTAAGAAATAAAGCACTTAATGTGAAACAGTAGGTAACAAACTTGTTAGTCACTTCCCCTGTCCCTTCCCATCGAAAAGTACAGCCTACGACGTGTTTTAGCGACTTGATCTACCAACTGATAATATCACTTGATATGATAAGCAGTGGGAAGTAAAGTACTTAATGTGAAACAGTAAGTAACAAACTTGTTAGTCACTTCACCTGTCCCTTCCCATCGAAAAGTACAGCCTACGACGTGTTTTAGCGACTTGATCTACCAACTGATAATATCACTTGATATGATAAGCAGTAAGAAATAAAGCAGTTAATGTGAAACAGTAGGTAACAAACTTGTTAGTCACTTCCCCTGTCCCTTCCCATCGAAAAGTACAGCCTACGACGTGTTTTAGCGACTTGATCTACCAACTGATAATATCACTTGATATGATAAGCAGTAAGAAGTAAAGTAGTTAATGTGAAACAGTAAGTAACAAACTTGTTAGTCACTTCACCTGTCCCTTCCCATCGAAAAGTACAGCCTACGACGTGTTTTAGCGACTTGATCTACCAACTGATAATATCACTTGATATGATAAGCAGTAAGAAGTAAAGTAGTTAATGTGAAACAGTAAGTAACAAACTTGTTAGTCACTTCCCCTGTCCCTTCCCATCGAAAAGTACAGCCTACGACGTGTTTTAGCGACTTGATCTACCAACTGATAATATCACTTGATATGGTAAGCAGTAAGAAGTGAAGTAGTTAATGTGAAACAGTAAGTAACAAACTTGTTAGTCACTTCCCCTGTCCCTTCCCATCGAAAAGTACAGCCTACGACGTGTTTTAGCGATTTGATCTACCAACTGATAATATCACTTGATATGATAAGCAGTAGGAAGTAAAGTAGTTAATGTGAAACAGTAAGTAACAAACTTGTTAGTCACTTCCCCTGTCCCTTCCCATCGAAAAATACAGCCTACGACGTGTTTTAGCGATTTGGCCTACCAACTGATAATATCACTTGATATGATAAATAATAAAAGGTAAAGTAGTTAATGTTAAACAGTAAGTACTCATTGTCTACCTACTCACCAGCCCGCTTATCTGTCCACATACCAACTTACCTGCCTGCCCAACTGATCGCCTGCGACCATTGCCAGTGGCCACTACTAAGGGTGCGTAACGCACGAGGAGGAGCGAAGCACGAAGCAGCAACGAGTTTCACGCACAACAAGAATTTTTGCTAAGGTATCGCCGATCTAACTCTGTTAGCTTTGAAGCGATTGGGCTCAAATTTCGCCAGCACGTGTCTCCTGGACCCTCTCACCTATATCCCGATGGAAATCTCTAGGGAATTTGTTTAACAGGTTTCATTAACTACTTTACAGAATACTAAGTGATCACAAGTGCCAGGCAAAACCAAACCTCTCCAGCCGCTTCGCGGCTGGAGCGATTACTAATGTTGAGATTCAGGTTTGGCCGTTTGCTACGCTTCTCACACTGAACGGCTCAAACTTATTATTGGGTTCAGGCCTTTCCTTGCTACTCAAGGCGTCGTTTATACTTCCACCGACGAGCGGCGCGGCACTGTGCATTTCTGTAATATTGATCATGCGGCACTGCACTTGCACTTCGCCGCGCCGCTCGGGGCGGAAGCATAAGCGACCACTTAGGGGCCGAATAGAGTCCCGCCGCGCAAAGGCGTGGCAGCATGGTGTGCAGCCGTATAAATCATGCGGCGCGGCGAGTCGATTAGGGATCATTTATACTCCCGCCGACGAGCGACGCGGCACAGTGCATTTCTGAAATATTGATCATGCTGCGCGGCACGATCGATATGGTAGGATCGCACTTCGCCGCGCCGCTCCGCGGCGGAAGTACCAACGACCCTTTGGACTAGGTCTGGTCAGAATCTGGCATCGGCCGTAAAACTTGATTTTTTAAGAGTTTAAAGGCAGTGTTCACGATGAAAAAAGTTTTCGAAATTCCACTAGGATTGGATAGTGGAGGGACACTCTGTAACGTTGACGTCGAAAGAACGCATGAAAACGAGCCAGGAAGAGCCCCAAAAGAGCCCGAAGTTGCAACTTCGAGCGCATTGAAAACCCCAAAAGCGCATCACACGCCCACCGACGTGAACAAATGAATGCTCGAGATCGTGAGATGAGCGATGATTTTCAATCATTAGCCCCGTTCTTCCCTTCATTCTCCGCTTCTCTCTTTACTCAGGTCAGCTCGCATAGATCGGCTGCAAAATACGGAAGTTACAAGCCTCGGACAACTCGTCCACCATGTTTCCATAGCTCAATCTTTGAGGGACCACAACTTGGTTCCCAGAAGGTCGTGTGCGATTTCAGAGACATCATTGGAATCAGCATGGGGCCGTTTTCAAGATAGGCTGGAGAACAGAAAAGCAATTTTAATCGTGAACACTGCCTTTAAAGATTTCAACACCAATTCAAAAGCTAATTTTTTGCCTAACTTTGCATCCAAATTTTGCCTCGTAAATTTTGAACAACGCCCTTCAATATTTCCATTTGAGAAACTTATTCTCCGCTGTAATCATATCTTCTATGAATAACAATGAAAAGGTAGAGTTGCCACGACAAGTAATAGTGAGTAAAAGACATGGACAATAGACGCTAGGTTTCGAATGAATTAATAATTTGAATACCATGTTATTTGAGCACGCCGAATGGATAAATAATTTTGAAAACCACTCCTGCAAACAAACTCTGGTTAATGAGTTTTTTGAATAGCTTTTTCTATTATAAACCACATCACCGAATGAATAAATGTATCTGAATGGAACATTTTGAAAATTCCGAATGAATGGATTTTGTCGAATAATTCATTTTTAAAATTGTCGAATAAATTAATTAATTTAAAAATGAACTCTCAATTCTATTCCAATGAACGAAAATTTTTGAAAACTTGTTCTCTATTCGATTCGAATAATTGAAAAATTGGCTCTTATACTCGAACAAAAATTAGAATTTTTGACTTATTCCTGAATAGTTAACAAATATTCTCCGGATTTTTTTTGGTGGCAGAGAGTATTCGAATGCCGTGACCCAAAATTGTCCGAATATTCGGAAGATTGAATTTAAAATTTCCCAAATAAAGCAAATTTCCGAAGAACCGGTCAATTCGAAATGCAGAATGGATCGAATATGCGAAAAAAAGAATTAGTGCAGAATTCCGAAATAGTTTACTCGCTAGAACAAATAATTCATTCCTGAATAAGCCGAATAAACGAGGAAACAAAAAATCCAAAATCCCGAGTAATCGAATTAGAAAAAATAGAAACTGAGATTCCCAAATGAATCGAATACTCCAATAATTCGAATATTATTCGAATAACTTTTCGATTCGGTCTAGTGAATACGTGGGGTAAAATGTTACAGTCATATGACCCTAAAAATGAATACAAGAAAATGAAAGGAGTGAACACTGATCACGGAATCCATTTTCAGGGAAGAATCCTCAAGCTTTAGAATATTGCTTCCCTTCGTGGAACGCTGATCGTGACTGAAGCCACCGTGAAATTAAACGCAGCTCCAACTTGGCCAATTTGAACATTACAATACTCGCCCTAATTTACTCAAAGAAGTCGCGAAAGTCGCGAAATCGCGACTTTTGCGACTTTTCGCCATAACTCGTTTCTTTCTCCATTTTTCCCCATAGTGTGTGGTACCATTCGAATGTACACGTCGCCCTCTATCCGATTCGATGAAGAAGTTCTGAGAAAGTCCATTTTCGTACTGCTCGCCTACTCGAAGTACCTGAGGTGAGCCATAAACAGGCGCGCCCGAGATAATTACTCTCCTCTCGGCGAACGCACGCATGCTCACGAGAAGTCGCAAGAGTCAGTCACTAACGTTCTTTCGCAGAAACATTGTAAATAGAGATTGGCAGAGTAGTTGTTTCACGGAATAAACATCACTCGTATTGAGGTTTAAATTTTGGAATGTAATGACTTTGTTTAAATTAAATTGAGGGGCTGCAGACTTGTCACCGCGCACTTTCCCCTAATTCGGAGAATTTTCGCAAACTTCCCATTTCAGGCTCAATGCGAACTTCGTGACCTTTTAAATAGCTATTTACACTCATGTATGCACAATAATTAACCGAATTTAATTCTAATTTTTTCGTTTTTTTTTTGAAAATTCTCAATTTCTTTCAG
Organism: Aplectana chamaeleonis; assembly: GCA_029168955.1. Taxonomy (NCBI): domain Eukaryota; kingdom Metazoa; phylum Nematoda; class Chromadorea; order Rhabditida; family Cosmocercidae; genus Aplectana; species Aplectana chamaeleonis. Next base: position 7,741 of record JAPDOI010001086.1, read on the forward strand.
ATTTTGAGAAATCAGTTCAATTCAAAAATTTTGCATCCGATTCAATTTTTAACATTGGAATTCAAAATTAACTGTGATTTTGAACTTCCCATTTTTTTTCGAATTTTCGATTTGATTTTGTTTTTGTTTTGGGAAACTCTTGTTTATTTAAAGGTTTGGGAGCTCGGTAATATGTTCAATATTTCTGGTTTAAGTGACCCGATAAAGAATAATGGACATTCTAGCAACGTACTATTCTGAGTACTACAGGAAAATATTTGAAAACAAGACAATACATTTGTATGGAAGTTTTAGCAGATTTCTGATTCTCTAAAAATCTCCAGGAATTTCGATATTTTTTTCAAAAATTCCTGATCGTCAAGAAGTTTCTTCAGGAAATTCGTGGATACGTGCTTACAACGTCAGAATCAGTACAATAACTCTTGAATCAGTGTACACCTGCAAAAAACCAGAAAAAAAATCAGTCGGTTGCCGTATTGCAGTAGTATAATCTTCGTATGAGAATTTTTCATATCCGCTGGTTAGTTTTCTGAGAAAAAAGGCTTTATTTTTGTCGCACAGTATACTTCCTGATAATTATGTTTCCCTTCCAAACATACAGTGTTCTTGAAGACACTTATGAGCTCACGGAAAATCATAGTTCCCTGATCTCAATTTTCAGAAAGAAAAATTCAAACTCATCAAAATTTCTCCAGATTTCTTCAGTGGGATTGTATGTTTGTCTAAAGGAGGATCGGAAAATATAAATGAACAAGAAAGCTGTTTTCAGTGTAAAACTACTACTGAATTGGGCGCCGCACAAAAACGGAGGCGGCCGCCGCCCGCCGCCGCATTTTGTCCCTTGGCAGCCGACCGCACTGTATGTTACCACTTACGACAACGAGTCCGCACCAACCTTCAATAGGGAACGGAAAGTATAAGTGTGATCCGTACTCAGGTAAAACTAGTTGTCGAGATTCGGACGAAAAGTTGTCCTGCAGGCGTATGAATACAGGACAACTTTCGCAGACTCTACAGAATTCTGGACGAGTTTTCGCCCAATTCTCGACAACTTCTCGACGGATTCCCAACAACTTCTTGTCCGATTCTCGACAACTAGTTTTACCTGAGTACGGATCACTTGGGGCGAATGCGGGGAGTTGCGGCGAAGACGCGGAACAGTTGCGGGGGAGATGCAGGCGCCATTTCGTGGCACGAAAACTCTATCCGTCACCAATTCCTCTTAGTCTGAGCTCTAAGTGACGGACTCTACGGTCACGCAGTATCAGCAAAAGAAAATTCGGAGCTCCCAAAAATGAGGCGGAGCTGCTGTCCCCATGGTGTTCTGGAGGTCAACAAATTTCGATAAGAACTTCACCCATGAGAGTTTTTAAGGTACTAAACATGGATGTGAGGTCCGTTTTTGATTTTCTAAACAATTAAGGTGAACAAGGTACCATGATAGCTCCCGTTAGACGCTGTAATTCGCCGAAAAGTTGTAATCGGTCCTCTTTTTTGTGTTCAGTGCTTGAGTAAAGCCCTAAGAACCTAAAAAAAACTTTTTGAAAAAAGTTTAATTTCCCGGAGTTCGAGAGGCTGAGGCGGAATAGCGCGATTACCGGCCAGGGCTATATTTCGGTAGGCTGCGGCTGCCACAGGTCGAACACATCGATTTGCGACCGATAGCTGCGGGTTGCTAATTGCGAAGAGCTCTGTGTGAACTACCATTAGCCACAAATATCTACCAATACTCAAACAGTAATCCAGTCTCTTCCACTGCATTGCGGTACCGGTCTGCAAGAAACAGTCTTGCTGGGCGATACAACCTTTGAACCCGTGTTTTGATCGAGGCTCCTAAGAACAAGGTTACCAGGTTGTTCAATAAGTTTTGTCGTTCGATAAGAAAACACAATTTTATGGTTCAAAATACATTTTATTATTCAGTAGAGTTTTCCTGAACATTAATACACTTGCTCCAACGATCCTCTGTGGATCCCATCATCCCTGAAGTGAGAATCCAGAAGGTCTGCAAAATACGCTTCAACAGCCGTTATGATCTCTTCATTTGATGAAAAACGCTCGCCACGCATAAATTTTTAGAGTTCTGGAAACGAATGGAAGCGCTGGGGGCCAAATCTGGTGAATGCAATGGATGCTCCAACAATTCAAACTTTAATTCATGGATTTTAGCCATTGTCAAAATGCTCTTGTGACACGCTGCAATGTCCTGATCAAAAAGGATTTCTTCTTCTGCAAACCGGGTCTTTTTTCACGAATTTTTTTTCTTCAACTGGTCCGAAGGATTGCAATAATATTCGGAATTATTTGTTTCACCAGTTTGCAAGTAATAAACAAACAAAACTTCTTTCGCATCCCAAATAACTGATGCCATAAACTTCTCGGCCAATTTCCGGACACGAACTCGTTTCGAAGCCGAACAACCAGGTTCAAACCACTCTTTAGCCCCTTGTTTTGATTCAAGGTCATGGTAATAGACCCAAGTCTCATCCATAGTGATGAATCGACGCACCAAATCCACTTTATCCTTTTTAAAACGCCCCAAATGTTGCTGAGAAAGTCGTATTCGAATGTGTTCTTGTTCCATTGTTAGCGAATGCGGCACCCATTGTGCACACAGCTTTTTAAAACCCAAAATTTCACTTGAAATATGGCTCACACCGCCTGAAGAGATGTGTAGAGCCTCTAGTAAATCTCTCTAAGTCAATCGACGATCATCGAAAACCATATCTTGTATTTTGATCTTCCTTATTGGTCGGAAGAAAATAATGAAGTTTTTTTACACATGACTTTAGTTAACTTTTGTGTGCCCTGTACCCGAAAATCACTTTCGCTGCGTCTGCGAGAGGTAACTCGTCCGAAGCCCGCCCTACTCGGAAGAATGAAAACATATTACATGTAATATAAAAGGCCTGGGGGTGTGTATACAAGTCTGTTGGTACCTGCTCGTTGGTGCCCCTGCTTCTACTGAACCCAGCAGACGTTTGAGTGTACACAGGGAACGTTCGAGCGATATAGCGTGCACAACTATATCGCGAAAGTATCCCGCACATTGCATAAAGGTGTCGCCGTCCGGCACACTAAGGCCTCTGGTCCATAACACCTTAGGATCCGTACCTAGGGAGTCATGGAGTCTTTGGCCACAAGCCACAATTTCGCCCCCCTGAACTGTCGATCGCTGTCGAGTGATATCCAAAGAACTGCGCTATCCAGACTTCTGAGCTATTTCCATGCACCGTTTGCTGCTTTGCAGGAAACCCGCCTCAGGATAGACCCGTCATCAGCGTCGGAGAGTACACCATCTACTGCGGTAACGCTGACGATAGGAGAGTGGGAGGCTGTGCAATAGCTGTAAGGAAGGATTTCAATGGTATGGTCAAGGAGTTTGGCTCAACGTCGTGCCGGAATGCATTCGTACGACTGCGGGATCACAGAGGATTCAATCTGTGGATAGTGAGTGCTCATGCGCCCACTGAAACCGCCGAAGACAATTCGAAGGATGCGTTTTATGAGGAACTCAATACGTTGCTGGCCAGGATACCTTGTCAACATGCTGTTGTCGTGGGGATTGACGCAAATGCGAAGATGGGACTTGATCAGGAATCCGAAGTACTCGGTAAATGGTTCTACCCAGTGGAGCAAACATCGGACAATGGCTACCGCCTTGTCGACTTTGTGAACGCAGTGGTCTGATTATTGCATCGACATTCAAGAGGAATCATCGCCGCCATCAGCTTACGTGGCAGGGACCAACCCGGTTATCTCCAGAAGAGCAGCGGAAGCGGAAGATGACAACTTTGAAACTACAGCTTGACTATGTCCTGACGAGGAATATTCCAGTATCGGACATTCGAAGATCTAGAGCTGTGTGGGATGTCGCATTCGATTCGGATCACCGTCCTGTTCTGTTGAACTTCACTGCGAGGATTCATAAGAGGAAGCGAGGGGCTCAGCCTCTCCAGAGGATTGACATGACAAGTCTCAGAGATGAAGAGTGCAGAAGGAATTTCCGACAACGCGTTTCTATTCACATCGGAGTACGGACTAAGAAGAAACTTTGCGACGCGGATTCTTTTGTCAAGTGCATCCAGGACGCTTCGAAAGAGGCACTCCCGGTTGTACAGCCTAAGAAGAAGTTCGCCTACGTCTCAGAAGAAACAACATCTACCTACAACAGAGTATGTGCTCTCCGAACTGCAGGAAACTTCGTGGAGGAGAAGCGTCTGAGGAGGAAGTTGCGTCGGCAGCTTCAAAGTGACCGCGAACGAGTGGACGTGTAGAGCTAAGGAGTTCGAGAAGGCTTGGGAGGAGAAGAATCCGAAGAGAGCCTACACGTTGCTGCGACAGTATAGCGGGAAGATGAAGAGATGTTCTCCTGTCTTGAACACTACCAATGGAGTTGCAGTTGGTGATGCGACGCTGCCAATATGGAAGGATTACTTCAGTTCACTACTGAATCGTCCAGCGCCATCAGTACCTGAGCTCCCGCATGTTCAGAGAGCACATTACGATGTCAGTGAGGAACCGCCGACTGAGTCTGAAGTTTTGGATTGTGTCCGGAAAATGAAGAATGGGAAGGCAGGTGGAGATGACAACATCACTGCTGAAATGCTGAAAGCTCTTCCTCCGTCTGGGATTCGTGAAATGACCAACACCATCCGTGCCATATGGATGAGCGAAAGGATACCCGATTCGTGGAGACATGCGATCATCGTACCTCTTCACAAGAAGCTATCCGTCACGGATCCTAAGAACTACAGAGGAATCTCTCTACTTCGTGTCATGTACAAGGTTTTAGAACGTATCATTCTCGAGCGACTTATCAAACATCGTGAAGGAACGACCAGAGATGAGCAAGCCGGTTTTCGACCTGGAAGATCGACCATCGACCAAGTGTTCGTCGTGAGAAGAGTAATTGAATCGTGGCAGCGGTTTTCGAAGCCATTACAGCTTGCTTTTTGGACTACGAAGCGCATTCGACTCTCCTCATCGTGATCGATTGCTCAATGCTCAGCGAGCAGATGGACTCCCGGAAAAGTATGTTCCGTTAATCGAGGACATGAACAAAGGAACAACAGCAGCAGTTCGTACACCTGTCGGATTTACGTCAGCTTTCGAGGTGAAAACAGGAGTAAGGCAAGGAGCCGTTGCAGGACCTTTTCTTTCAACTTGGCCGTTGATGACATCATGCGTAGAGTTGCAGAACAGTTTCCTGCGGATGTGATCCTAACACCATCAGGACGCTCCCTTGTCGACCTGGAGTACGCCGACGACATTGTGTTATTCGCTGAAAACAACGCAAAACTGCAAAGGATTGTGAACCTCGTTTCGAAGTATGCCGCAGCCTATGGACTTCGTCTTCGTCCCGACAAATGCAAGCAGATGTGGGTCTCTCAGAGGCCTTCAACTGGAGTTTGTGTGGACGGACAACGTATCGAACTGGTGGACGATTTCTGTTATTTGGGCTGTTTGCTGAAGAACGATGGTAGTTATGCAGCGGATATTCGACAACGATGTGCGAAAGCTACGTCTGCATTCAATTCTCTAACCAAGTGTTTGTGGTCTACCACCATCGCGAAGGAAGTCAAGTTGCGCGTCTACCTATCCGCTATTCGCCCTATCATGATGTACGGATCGGAGACGTGGGCAGCACCGAAAACGCAGATGGAAAGGTTGGATTGCACGGAGAGGAAGCTTTTAGGCGTTTGCTTGGATATTTCTGGCCGCGTGTATGCCATAACGAAGACCTTTACAAGGAAATCGACGCAGTACATCAACGCTTGACACGAGGGAGGTGCCAGCATCTCCTAACGCCATCTCAAGCAGCAATGGAAAGTCGACTTCGACTGCTCGGGCATATACTAAGAAGAACGCCGGATCGTCTCGTACAACACGCTTTAAAAATGCTTCCAAATCCTGTCTGGAAACGGCCACCTGGGCGTAGGCGAAAGTTCTGGACGGATGTGGTTAAAGAGGATTTAAAGTCACTCGGCATCGAAAGACAGTTCAGGCGCGATGTTTCGTTTCGCAGGAAATGGAATAGTGACAGCTGGATGGAATGTGTTCAAATTGTGGCTGAAGACCGTGAAAAATGGACACGGCTGACTTCTAGGACGGCACACCTCGGTGAAGATGCGGAATGACCGCGTCAGGCGAAAGCCAACCGATTAAGTCAGTAAGTCATAAAAGGCCTGAATTAATATACATGTAATATAAATTGGCCAATGTATATTACTTTCAAATTATCTCGACCGATGTATGTTACATGTAATATATCGGTCCCTGGCTCGCAGGCCAAATGTTTCACGTAATATGTTTTTGATGGTGAAAACATAATACTTGTAATATAAGAGACGATTACAATATACTTGTAATACATCTCCGTCAATGTAAGTTACATGTTAATTATCTACACTCAAGTAAATTACATGCAGTATAAGTGTAACATAATTCAATTATCTCCAGCAACTGAAGGCCCATGCTGAACACCTTCTCTGCCAACGCGTAGCTAGATGCCTCCGAGGGCGCGGCCTGAAACGCCGCCCCATTCCATGTAGCGAGAATTAAAGGGTTTTAGCTACGAAAGCTAAAACCCGCATATTCTTGTGTCGTTCGAACCATTGCTCTCTCTGACGCTAAACCCGCATATTCTCGCTATATTTTTGTAGGGAGAATCTCCGGTTTTCGCGGCAGCCTGTGTTGAAGTGCGATCTTAAACCCGCACTGGCTACGCGGAACGCAGGGATGCCGTACGAACAGTGTTGGCCCAGTCAATCAACGGATAACTTAACACTCTGTGGGCGGTCGTGGAAGGTGACCCCGTGTCGCCCTCTGGAAGACTTTGCTAGGGATAATTTTAGCCGCTGGGACGCTGCAGGCCGCGGGGAAGAAACGTGCGGTCGATCGCAGCTGTAATAGCCTTTTTAAAACACATCAAGACTGGGTAGGTCGATCGACCGAATGCTGCAACGAGAATAAGCGCAGAATATGCGGGTGCTGTAGCGAGAATTTACGTAGAATATGCGGGCGCTGTAGCTAAAATATCACCAACGGAGGCTAAACTTTCCGTAATTTACGTAAGATCTCGTGTCAAAATTAGACTAGATGCCTCCGAAACCCTGGACATCTCTGGTTTCCGTGTGAGGCATTTAGCTACGCGTTGGTGGAGTTCTGCAAACCTGCACAGCATACGGGCCGCCTCATAGCTTAGCTATGAGTGCAGGCCCGTTTCACTGACATTCGAGAGGGTGGTCACTCGCCCTGGTCGAGTCGTCGATCTCTCGCTCCTCGTGGTTCATACTAATCGTGAGAAGGTTGAGAGGGATCGACAAGAAGAATTTTTGAAGCAAAATTAAGCCCACTGCTTCTTGTACGAAGCTGTGGGATCTAAGCTTGCTGCATATGTCATGAAACAGTAAGCTTTAAGCTCCTGGGATGCCCAAGAGATCTTAAAGCTTGCTGGTTCGTACCTGAAGCAGTAGCCAGGAACTTGCAGCTCCAACCCTCAAAGCATCGAGCTTCAACTTGCAGCTCTAATTAAGTTACATGAAATATAAGTGTATGTTACATGTAATATAAGTGTAGGTTACATGCGATATAAAGGTAATATACTGGAATGTCTCAAGTATCTTACACTTTATATTACATGTAACATGTTTTCATTTTTCTGAGTAGCTCGAAGGTCCCATTCATCGGCATTGAAAAAAACGACCGAAAAAGTCTAGACTTTCAACAAATGAGACTGGTTGTGTAGGGATCACATGTAGTTTGACGAGTTTTTACGTCGAAGACGGAAAGAAACAAGTTGGAGAAAGGTTTGAACGCCAGTGACAACGATATTTTCGCCAGGCTTCAATGAGTTTGGACTGAAGAGAAAAGTATTTTCGATTAAGGGTGGGAGGTAGGCGAATTCGGATGCCGTGGGCGAGGAATTTTAAAGGCAGTGCTCACGATAAGAATTGTTTTCCTGCTTTTCTACCTATCTTGAAGACGGTCCCATGCTGATTCCAATGATGTTTTTGGAATCGTACGAGACCTTCCTTCTAGGAACGGAGTCCCTCAAAAATTGAGCTAGGGAAGGATGGTGGGCGAGTTGTCCGATTCTTGTAACTTCCGTCTTTTGCAGCCGATGTATGCAAGCTGACCTGAGTATAGAGAGAAGCTGGGAATGAAGGGAAGAACAGGGCTATTGATCGAAAACCATCGCTCATTTCACGATCTCGAGCATTCCTTTGTTCACGTCGGTGGGCGTGGAAAGTGCATCTGGGGTGTGACGAGCTGACGGGTGTTCAACTTTGGGGCCTTAGGGGACCGTTCCGAGCTTATTTTTCTTAGTTTTTAAAACGTTAGGGTTGCGCTATGCCCCGCCGCTGCTGATCTCCACCAAAAAATTAGGCATGGTTTTTATCGTGGACACTGCCTTTAAGTTGAGGGTATGGTTTGGACGAGTTGCTATCCGCAGCCGGAACTGTATCCGATAATGGGGTGGTACAAGGCAAGTTTACGTTTTTTTTGCCATGGATTGGGTACTGGGATTTTTATTAATTTTGAAATGTATGGGTGTCAAACGGTCCCCGATTCCCCATTAGGTTGGAACCCTTCTGTGGGCAAAATCTCCACGTAAGTGTGAAGTTGTTTCTCGACCCTCCCACCCACCCCCCCCCCCACTATACTTGGTATCCGAATCACTCCATTTCGGATATCCAACCGGATATCCGAGATTCGGATAATCCGATATCCGAAAATTTGAAAACACGCATTATCTGAATCGAACCATCATCCGAAGGGTCAAAAATTCGGATAAAATTGGATAAAAACGGATAAAACGGATAAAAATCGGATAAGAACCGGATAAAACGGATAAGGTTTGCGTAAAATCGGATAAAATCGGAACAACACCGGATAAAACCAGATAAAACCTGATAAAACCTGATAAAATCGGATAAAATCGGGTAAAAATCGGATAAATCGGATAAAATCGGTTCATTTTAGGTTGAATGTAGTAAACCGGTCAACCGGTTAAATGTAGTAAACCAGTCCATTTTTTATATCAACTATTTGACTCACTTTTGTTTCCTCACTCGTGTAATTTATGTATATGTCCATTTCTCGTAGCTACTATTCTACTCATTTTGTGTGTATGTGTGCGTGTGTGTGTGTGTGTTTGTGTGTGTGTGTGTGTGTGTGTGTGTGTGTGTGTGTGTGTGTGTGTGTGTGTGTGTGTGTGTGTGTGTGTGTGTATGAAGGATTAATAGAAATATTGAATGGATATCACAGTCGGCTGTTTGCAGCCACGGAATAGTTCGTCTAAAAAATGCCTTCGCCATGGTGAATTGATACACACGCCGACCGCGTGTGCGGACAGTCTCAATCGGGCAAACTTTATGTATGTATGTATGTGTGTGTGTGTGTGTGTGTGTTGCCTAAGATTTGTTCCGATAACATCCGAAATTTATCCGAAATTATCCGACGGATATCCGTATCCGAATCATTGGAAAAATGGCATTATCTGAATCGATCCAATATCCGAAAATTTGAAAAAACGCATTATCCGGATCGATCCATTATCCGAGGAATTACCTTCGGATAACAAGTATAGTGTCCACACATATCACCCACGGAAACGATTAGCCGTGGAGCGCACCGGTCAACTGTGGAAATTCGCCGTGGAGCGAGCGGAGCAACCACAATAAGTCATAGTGACCATTCCAAATGAAATGTATTTTTCTAGAACCACTATTGAACGAAAAGTTCGAATATGCCCATCGCAGCTGCCTAGACCCACTTTGAAAAAAGTTGTAGGCATTTTTTCTCTGATTTTCGTACTTATTGTACCCTCCAAAAAGCGCAGTATTTTATCGGAAATCCGGAAACGGATCTCATAATCGTGTTCAGCGCCCAAAACTACCCCACTAAGCAAAGTTAGGTTGGAGGAACATTTTCCAAACTTTGCGCAGACTAGCAGCGTTTTGGACTTGTACGAATTTTCGGTTGGGCGTTTATTCATACCAATTAGAGGGCTCTCGAAGCGTTTTAGAAAAATATTCCAGATTTGACTAAAAACTCGCTCTGGGGGGTTATTTGGGGTGCTGATCACGAATCTGAGGTTCATTTATCGATTTTCCGAAGTTTTCGACTGTATTCGTTCACAGACTCCCATCGGGGGAGAATTTGATGGCAAATCGCGACTTTTGACGATTTCCGGAGTGCTACTATGGATTATGCTTAAATTATTTCTCTAGAGGTTATTTGGAGTGCTGAACACGAATCTGATGTCAGTTCATCGATTATTGACAGATTACGTTAGATTACGGTGGGTATACGGTAGTTTAGTCAAAGTCTCAGATTTGTCTCAAGGTTTCTATGTGGGGATTATTTAGGGTGCTGAATACGAATTTGATGCCTATTTGTCGATTATCGAACTATTGAGGTAGGTTTTGCCTGCTAAATGGCATGTTACCTACCGTAACCTACAGTCAACCTTAAAATTTGGGCGAGCAAACCCCAGATTCGTGTTCAGCACCCCAGATTACCCCTACATACATGTTTTTAGCAAAATCCGAAGAAAAATTTAAAAACACCTTAAAAATTCCATGTGGGCCACGAAGCTCCCACGACCCTTACCTTGCCGCGAAGCTTTAAAAAACGCTCATAACTTCTTTCAGAGTGGGTCTAGGCAGCTGCGATGGGCATATTCGGACTTTCCGTCCAAAAATGGTTCTAGAAAAGTACATTTCATTTGGAATGGTCACTATGACTTATTGTGGTTCCCTTGTAAGTGTTAAATAAACCGATGTCTTCTTGTCCGTTCGAAGCTGCTCCAGAGCATCCGATACATCATTGGTCTTCGACGAAGATCCATTATCCTGCCCAGATGTAGAGCTTCGTGTTATTCTCTGGAAAGAAGCCGAAGCAGGAAACGACATCTCTGATCTTTTATCGGTGGCACGTCAGCAACCAATCAATGCCAGAGACAAGGGCTGTGACGAAACGAAAACTCACTGATATATACCGGTCCTGGTGGCTTATACGGATCTTCTTGAAGGTTTCGGAACCTGCCACAAGCCTCCTTGCTTTAGCAGCACCCGTTCTCAGGCAAACCATCGCTCCGAGCGGGACCGGCTCCTCCCAATTATGACGTCATCGCCCGGACAGCGGCCGAGGGGCCAACTGGCACCGCGGTCCTTGTCCGGTGCCAGTTCGCCCCTCGGTCGCTCTCCGGTCGCTCTCGGGGCCACAACGGTGCCATCCCCAGAGATAGAGAGACGCGGGATTGGTTGTTCTTTGAGTGTCACTCAAAGAACAACCAATCTACGAGATATAAAACGGCTATCCTCTTAACAGGCTTAATCCTCCCTAGAAGAGGAGGAAATAAAGAAAAAATAGCAATTAGGAAATTTTTGAAAAAAATCGCCCAAACAGAGACCGCAGTGCCAGTTGGGACCGAAGATCGCTCCGAGCGATACTGCTGTGGCGGAGAGCGGCTGCTGTGGCCCGAGTAGTGATGGCTAATTTTTCGCCCGGAGCGGAGAGGCAGCGCCGCTCGAGTAGCTCTCCGGTACCGCTCGGAGCGATGGTTTGCCTGAGTTGATGTTAATCGGACCAGAATTGGATGCAGACGAGATGTTCAAAACAGCGCGTAGTGCTATCACAGCCGCACGGGAAGACAACTCTTTGGTATAATTATTTATTTTTGTTGTGCTATTATCGTTTCAGTACTTCTTCATGTATTATAAAGTGATTATCTAATCGCAAATTAAAAAAGTGCTTTGTGATTTGGTGTGATTATTATTGACGTTGCTATGTGTACTGTCCGTGCATCATGAAACATCATCAAATACCAAAAATTATTCACCATCGCAATAAAATCGCTTGATTCATCCTTCAACCACAATTCCTATCAATCACCCTTTCTAATAAGAAATTTTGTTTTGTCTCACACATTGTAAACAAATCTGCTCATATTGAATTTTTAAATATAAAAGAGCTTAAGAAGATGAAATAAATGACATCCAGAAAAATCGTCCACCCCGTCGACATTACATGGCGACCACGGAGACCTACTAACACCCGAAGCCTGCACTCAATCGAATCGCAAATCTCCCTACGATGAGTTCGGAACAACCTCGCAAAATCGGAATTGCACGTAAGCACTTGCTCAAAGCTATTAATTTATGCGAAGAAGATCTAAATGAAAATCTACTCGAGTTCCTTCCCAAGGCAACAAACGATGATCTTCCCGACTACGCCGAAACTCAATACACCCACCACGAATCAGTCTTCGCGAAACTATCGAAACTCGAGGAACTCAACCGCGAATGGGCAGCACTGATGGTCAGAGACGAGAAAGAGGTGACAATTTTTCGCGAATACATATCCAAATACGGCGACTATCGTGATGACCTCCAAAAAGCCATCGATACGCTTTATTCAATCGACGGTAACGACGTCCTCCTGCAGCAAGAACTTGAGAAACGCGGAATAGCCTATGAGTTCAACTCGTATACTGTGCAGCAACAACCAGCTTCCGAACCCCAGGATAAAAATAACCTCAACCAAAACCATTCGCTCTCAACCCCACAACTCCCAGCCTTCTACTCATCAACAGCTTCGTGTGTCCCTCAACCGGCCTATCCACCACCCCACGTACCCAACACCTTTTCCGATACGCCCAGCTTCAATTATTTCAACGCCTCACTCTTGACAAGATTGGAACTTTCATCCTTCACGCTACATCTTTACCACAGGTAGTGCTGTTCTCCTGCTTTGTAGTCCAGGCAGATCCCCAACTGCTGGCCCCTGGAGAAGGACGGTGTGTGAATAAGGACACACCGCTCTCCACTTCTTTTATATCCTACCCTTTATCAATTGGGTATCATCAATTTTGTTTACGAGAGCCGAATAACATCATTCCCAAGATTACGGTAGCCCCGTTCTGGCGCACTTAACTATCGTTCCTGTTTCAGCGGAACCCTTCTAAGCCTTCCTGAATTTAGAACCCGGTATGACGCCCTCATCCACTCTAAACCATCTCTCAGTGGCGCAACGAAATTCTCGCTGCTGAAAAGTTGCCCTCAAATGACGTGCTCTACAATGGATCGATGGCCTTCCACTAACCAACGAAAACTACGCACAGCAACAGCAATTGATCCGTCAACTCTACGTCATTTGATCTACACTCAATCGTCAAATCTGCCGCAATGTGACGCTGATGTCAAACAACTTCAAGACATCTACTTGAAGATGCTTCGTCTCGTTCGACTGTACAATGCAATCACTTCAGATTTACCCGAATTCGGACTAGGAGCACTGCTCTACAACAAACTTCCTCGCTTCGTCAGAGTCAGAGTATACGACGTCAATGATGGTCAACGAAATCTCACTCCTTCCGAATCGATGACACTACTTGGCGACATCGTAAAAAGGAATCTACATAATCGACTCATCGACAACTTCTCATCAACCATCGTATCACATCTCTCAAAAAGCCGGACATCAGTCAACAACTCGTCCAAATCAACGCCCGGATGGCTACAACCCAACAGTCCATTGGCAACGTCCAACTCCACAACAATGTCCATATTGTCACACAATGCTTCACACTGTCGCACTATCCAATCACTCGAATCCAATCATTTGAAGCACATTCTGCTAGTTCGCGAAGGCTGGCAAAATGTGCCTCAAATGTCTCGATCAGGGACATTCCACCATCAACATCCCTCCTTGTTACAAATGCCAATATCATCATCATTCAGCTCTATGCTTCGAAACTACGCCATATCCAATGTCATCGACAAACCGTAGACATCCCAGTTCTCCCCGCAGAGATATTTCCTCATCCAAATATCCCACTGCTCCGGAGACCGTTCGCCAACGCCACCAAGAACAAATTGGCTCTCAAAATCTTCCTCGTCCTCGACACTCGAGCCAGCGCCCATCCATCAACACCACCCAACCATCAAGTTCATTTTTTCCAGCAATGTTCCTGAACCAACAGCTCCGGAAAACAGGGAGACACCCGAAGTACCACTACATCCTACACCGTCACTCTTGACTCCAGTAATGTCAACCACTGCGAATATCCTGAACCCAATTTGACTCTTCTGATGTGTACGAAAGTAACGCTCATGAATCCGAATGATCACTCCAGGGAACTCAAAACCGTTCCCTCCTTAGACAGCGGTTCTTCTCATTCTTACATTGCAACAGACGCTGCTACTCGGCTTCAACTCGACCAAGATCGACCAGAACACATCACACTACATATGTACATTCGGATCACCCCATCCCACGACACTACCTTCTCATAGCCACACCAGGGATGAGCGGAATGAAAATATGAAATTTCGGAAATCGGTTTTCGGGTTTCGGAACAAAAACATTTTTCTCGGGTTTCGGAAATCGGGCGCGAAACGCCTGAAAATGCGCGGAAATGCGGTTTTCGGAACGCGAAACGCGGAAAAATCCAGAAATCATCTAGTGTTTTCCTACGTCCAGGATGACCCAATATTTTCGCATTCCGCGGCGTTTTCTGCGGTTTTCGGAATGCGGAACGCGGAATGCCGAAAATGCGCAAAACTGCGGGTTTCGGAACGCGAAACGCAGAACTCCGCTCATCCCTGATCCACACCCTTCATCTGCTACTAGATAATGAAACCCCATATACCATCTCCGCTCAATCCCAACCGATGTTAACCCAAGAACTCAAGCTTCCCACCATATCTCACGCCCAACTAATTCCAAACATCAACGACTTGGATGTACCCATCACTTCATCTACCCCTGGAATGTTAATAGGAATGGACCATTTCTGGGATCTCATCCTCTCGTCGTCATTTTACACGATGGTTCTACCAAATGGGTACCACCTTCTCAGCACACGTCTGGGAAAACTGATTTCCGGTAAGAAGCGAACTACGCGAACTATAAACACAGCAGTCTGCGATATCAGTGATCACCCACTGAACAAAGCTCACCTGGACGAAATGGTTGAACGATTTTGGTAATGCGAAGCCCTCGGTGTAGGAGACGAAGCAACACGCTCCGATGATATCACCTGCCTCGACTTTTTCAACAGCACAACTCACTATGACGAAGCTCAACAGCGGTACTACGTATGGTTTCCGTTTTCATTTTAGTCTGACGCATGGACCAGGCGGCTGGCCGTGCGGGGTTGATGGCCTCACTAGAGAATGGAGTTTCGATTCGCGCGGGGTGATCTACCGTCGCAGCCCCGTCCATTCATCAGACTAAAGTTATTGCGCAGACTCTACGTCTACCATTCAAACTCGACCGAACCGCCATCCCAAACAACTTCGACCATAGCCTCGCTTGCCTACGTTCAAGTTGGAAAACACTGACAAGAAAACCTGAACATCTGGAAAAACACGACGATATTATCCAAGATCAACTTTTAAGAGAAATCAGTGGTGAGCCTCCTTCATCTCAAACGAGCAACGTCGGAACCTTCCTTTCACACCCCGTCGTCATTAACGAATCAAAAAAACTTACAAAGGTCCGTCTTGTATACAATGGTAGCGCAAGGGTACACAACGCCATAAGTCTGAATGATTATCTTCTCAGAGAACACATTCTATTACCAGACCTAAGTCGAATTCTCCTACGCATTCGTTTCGCTTCCATTCTTCTCATCAGCGGCTGCGAAAAGGCCTACCTAATGGTTGGATTAAATGAATGTGACCGCCCATTCACCCAATTTCTCTGGCTAAAAAAAACACCGGAATCCACCTACGAACGATAACATCATCATCTATAATTTCCAAAGAGTCCCATTTGGCCTCATCTGCAGCGCATATTAATTCGCAGCAACGATCCACCTGCACCTCACAAAGACAGCCACACCTCTAGGATACGAGCTGCTAGAGTCATGCTATGTCGTCAATATCTTTCTCTCCGCATCTTCCGTATACGAAGCCATGCAAAAATACACGTAAACTAAACAACTGTTTTCCCTCGCAAGCATGAACGTTCGCGAATGGATGTCTTCCAACATCGAAGTTAACGACAAGATGCGATCCCACGAACAAACACCCATCGATAAGACTACAAAATTATTAGGGTTGACATGGAATGTCACCTCCGATAGCATTACTACTCGCCTTCCCTTTCCTCAAAATCCATCAAAGCATCCCAAGAAACGTTCAGTACTGAAGGTCGTCGCTTCCATTTACGACCCTCTTGGTTTCATTGCTCCCGTGACAGCAGTCGCTAAGATGCTTCTACAAAGTTTATGAAGAGAACAGCTGCAATGGGAAGAGCTTCTCCCGAAGGATAAACAGGAGTCATGGATCAACATCACATCTACATGGACTCAGCCGTTCCTTGGACTATCTCGTACCATCATCAAACCAGAATTCCAATGGAATTCACTTCAAATTCACATCTTCACCGACGCAACAGGTAATGCTTACTGCGCAGCAGCATATCTCAGAATTGTATGTGCTGATCACGTCGACGTGAAATTCTCTATGGGACGAACTCGACTATCACCGCTTTATAACACGGTAACTTTTCCACGATTAGAACTCAGCGCCCTCACCCTCGGATCTACTTTGATGAATCATTTGATCAAAGAACTACAGCTCGAAATCAACTATCACTAAATCTGGTCCGCTCAAAAACCGCCCTTCAATAAACAGGATCATCATCAAGTCTTCCAGTGTTCGTACAACATCGCGTAAAAGCAATCAAACGGAGTGCCCCAAACGCTATTTTCCGATATGTTCCAACAAATCTTAACCCAGTCGACATCGGTAGCAGAGGCGCTACAACTCAAGAACTTCTTTCAAATGAACTGTGGTGGAACGGACCACAATTTCTTCGAACATCCGAAGAATAATGGCCGGAAGACAAGAGTGACACCTCAGCAGCACAATTTGTAGTACACACCAACATTGCAACCCTCGAGAAATATCCAACACCAACACCAGATATCGACAACTTGGTGACACTACACTCCTGGAACTCCCTATTACACGTCATTACCTGGATCATCATATTAGTGAAAAACGTTAAAGCAGCGATCAACAAGAAAAAGGGAACAGCAACGCGACGACTCAACTACGATCAACTCGCAACACTCGCACTTTTCCGTCAAGCTCAGTTGTATAATCCAATTACGCCGGAACAGAAAACAAATCTCCGGGCTCACTACGACGATCAAACGGGTTTATGGAGATCCAGAGGGTGAATCGCTAACTCAACCCTTTCCTTCAACGCCAACAACCCTATCATTCTCCCTCGACGCACATGGATCACCACCTTATACATTTTTCATCAACATCTTCTCCTTCTTCAGCGTTTGTCCTGCTCCAATACGGGGCCAGCTTTTCTTATGCGCTGGCGCCTCTTTTCCCTGTCATGAGCCTGATCAGGGTGCACGCCGGCTATTCTCAGATCGGTGTGCAGCGTGTCAAGCCACCGCTGCCTTGGCCGTCCTTTGGGTCTTTTTCCAGGCACGTCAAGGTTAAGCCCAGTCTTGCATACGGTATCACTTCCAGCTCGAAGAACGTGCCCATACCATCGCAATCGAGATTCACGCAGCTTCTCGGCAATCGGAGCAACACCAAAACGCTTTCTGATGTCGTCGTTCGTGACGTGGTCCAAGCGGGTGACACCCGCTGTTCAACGTAGCATTTCCGTCTCCATTACACCGAGCCTTCGCTCTGCTTCCTTGGTAGCGGGCCAGCACTCTGCTGCATACAGCGCAACAGGCCAGACTACAGTTCGGCAAATCTTCAACTTTAGGCGATCGGGCATCTTCCTATCGCATAGCACTCCTGTCGCTGACCGCTATTTCAGCCACGCAGCGCTGACCCCAGTGATAACCTGACTATTCAGACTGCAGTCAGATGTAATCATTGAACCAAGGTACTTGAAGACGTCAGCGCAAGGGAGCTCGATACCACCAATATTGATGGAGGCACGCTCACTTCTATCCGTGGTCAGATACTCAGACTTTTTAACGTTGAGGCGAAGTGATGATAAGTAGAAGGGGAGACAAAGCAGACCCTTGATGCACGCCAACAGAGATGGGAAATTCGGCCGAAGCTCCAGCAGCAGCTTGGACCCGACTTCTTGGATCAGTGTAGAGAACCTTGACCCAGTCTATGATCTCCCCTGGGACACCGTGCCACCGTAATGCAAACCAGATTACTTCATGCGAAACTCGGTCAAGTGCCTTCTATAAATCGAGAAAAGCAAGATGGAACGGCTTCTGTTTCTCGCGGTGTTTCTCAACCAGTAGTCGTGCAGCGTGGATGGCGTCCGTCGTGTCACAATCGGTAACAAAGCCACACTGATTGCTCGTGATCTCGACGATTTCACGGATTCGACGATCGATAAAAACACTTTCATGGTGTGAGACAGTAAACGTATTGGACGGTAATTCGCACAATTCGCTGGATTGCCTTTCTTCTTCCGAATCGGAATGATCGTTCTTACAAGGGAAGTATGCAAAGCGTAGGTCTGATCTGCCGAAACGACTAGTGTCATTAGTATCTCTTGTGGCTCAATAGTAAAACTGCGCAGTATCCAGCCGCGAGCCGCAGGTTTCAAGAAGTTACAAGCTTGAAAAGCTCATTTTTTGTGCTTTTTGTACCTTCCAAAAATCGCGTTATTCTTCGGAAAATCCGGAAACGGATCTCATGAATGTGTTGAGCACCCAAAACTACCCCCCTGAGCAAATTTTGGATGAACGCACATTTTCCGTACTTTGTCCAGACTGATAGCGTTTTGGACTTGTACGGATTTTCGGTTGGGCGCTTATTTCTTCTAATTGAGGGCTCTGGAAGCGTTTTAGAAAAATGTTCCAGATTTGACTTAAAATTCTCCCAGAGCGGTTTTTTGGGACGCTGATCACGATTCTGTGATTTATTAGTCGATTTTCAAAAGTTTTCGGCTCATTTCGTTTGAAGCTTCCCAACCGGGGAAAATTTCGAGGGAAAAACGCCACTTTCGAAATTTCCGGTTTTCTACGATAGATATGTCTCAAAATCATTTGCTGAGGGTTACTTGGAGTGCTAAACACGAATCTGGAGTCCGTTTATCGATCTATTGCAGATTACGGTAGATTACGGTGGGTATACGGTAGTTTGGTCAAAATCTCAGACTTTACTCAAAATTTGTATACAAGGGTTATTCGGGGTGAAGAATACGAATTTTACGTCCGTTTATCGATTTTCAAAATACTAAGGTGGGTTTTGACCCCTAAATGACATGTTATCCACCGTAACCTACAGTAAACCTCAAAATGTCGACAAATGGACTCCAGATTCGTGTTCGCCACCCTAGATTACCCCTACATACAACTTTTGAGCTAAGTCCGAGAAAATTTTTTGAAACTTCAAAAAAAAAATGCCTGATGGGCCTTTTCGCCAGGCTTAAAAAATGCTCATAACTTTTTTGAACCTGCTGCTCGCGGCGGGATACTGCGCATTTTTACTACTGAGCCACAAAAGATACTAACCATACTAGTCGTTTTGGCAGATCCGACCAACGCTTTTCATACTTCCCTTGTTAGTTGCCAGTCCTTGGGCACTTTCTTTTCTTCAAAGACCCGGTTGAAGAACTGTGCAAGCCATTCAGTGGAATCCCAGCATCGTCATTTCCACATCTCTGCCGTCAAATCTTCTGGCCCCGTCACCTTTCCCGGCCTCATACGTCCCAACGCCATCTTCACTTCTTCGGTGGTGATAGGCTGGACAGGATCGCTCGTAGGTGGGTGTTCAGGGATGGAAGGATGGGGGTTTTTCTTCCGCCGAGATTTTCTCGAAATAGTCGCGCCACCTCCTCATCATCTTACCACTGTCCATAAGCAGCTGACCATGATCGTCATTAACACCGTGGAAATTCTCGATGTCTTCGGTACCACGGTGACGGAATTTTGCAAGTCGGTACACAAGACGTTCACCGTCACGCGTATCCAGCTTCTCATACAGATCTCCGTAGTGCGCCGCCTTGGCTTTTGTAACGGCCCTTTTGACAAACTTCTTCGCATCACTGTATTTATGCCAGTTAGCATCCGTCTTATTAGCCAAGAAAGTGTGGTACACTTTCTTCTTCTCTTAGACCGTCATTCGCGCGTCATCTGTCCAGAGCCACGTTTCCTTATCAATCTTCCGCCGTCCGGGCTTCGTTACCCCGAGTTCAGACCGCCCCGAATCAATCATTGATTTGACTGCCTTCTGCCAAGATTCGCACACAGTCGTAACTGGCGGTAGCTGAACACGTGAAATGACGGCAGCTTCTCTTTCCTTCAGACGCCACCACTTTATTTGAAGTGGTCCGCACCGTTCACCAATCTTAAGCCTCGGCGGCATAATGCCTATCCTGCAGATCAGCGGCCGATGTTGTGTAGCGACCGTCTCGTACGGCACGACCTTCGCATCTGTGACCATCTTCTCGTCGCGACGCCGAACAAGCACAAAGTCGATTTGTGTCATGCTGCTGCCACTGTAAATGACGTCATCGGGACGTCGTGAAAAGTGCTTTGGGCTTCTGATGACGTCATCGGGACGTCGTGAAAAGTGCCTCGAGTTTCTGATGACGTCATCGGGACGTCGTGAAAAGTGCGGGACTATCCCAGACGGGGGGGGGCACTCAAGATTCAAGTCAGAAATGGAATGAACCACCGATCTATAACGCTATCAATCGAAGTATTTCTACAGAACTTCATCAACAACAATGATTGATAGCAGCATCAAGCAACTTTTTTCAAGGTTTCCATTCATTTTCATGAGAAAATCGTGGGTGCCCCCCCCCGTCTAGGATAGTCCCAAAAGTGCTTTGGGCTTCTGATGACGTCATCGGGACGTCGTGAAAAGTGCTTCGGGCTTCTGATGACGTCATCGGGACGTCGTAAAAAGTGCTTCGGGCTTCTCGTGAAGTCATCGGAACGTCGCGGAAAGTGCTCCGGGCTTCTGATGACGTCATCGGGACGTCGTGAAAAGTGCTTCGGGCTTTTGTTGACGTCATCGGAACGTCGTGAAAAGTGCTCCGGGCTTCTGATGACGTCATCGGAACATCGTGAAAAGTGCTTCGGGCTTCTGATGACGTCATCGGGACGTCGTGAAAAGTGCTTCGGGCTTTCGTTGACGTCATCGGAACGTCGTGAAAAGTGCTCCGGGCTTCTGATGACGTCATCGGAACATCGTGAAAAGTGCCTCGAATTTCTGATGACGTCATCGGGACGTCGTGAAAAGTGCCTCGAGTTTCTGATGACGTTATCGGGACGTCGTGAAAAGTGCGGGACTATCCCAGACGGGGGGGGGCACTCAAGATTGAAGTCAGAAATGGAATGAACCACCGATCTATAACGCTATCAATCGAAGTATAGCAGCATCAAGCATCTTTTATCAGGTTTTCCATTCATTTTTATGAGAAAATTGTGGGTGCCCCCCCCCGTCTAGGATGGTCCCAAAAGTGCTTCGGGCTTCTGATGACGTCATCGGGACGTCGTGAAAAGTGCTTTGAGCTTCTGATGACGTCATCGGGACGTCGTGAAAAGTGCCTCGAGTTTCTGATGACGTCATCGGGACGTCGTGAAAAGTGCTTCGGGCTTCTCGTGACGTCGTGAAAAGTGCTTCGGGCTTCTGATGACGTCATCGGGACGTCGTGAAAAGTGCTTCGGGCTTCTCGTGACGTCATCGGGACGTCGTGAAAAGTGCTTCGGGCTTCTGATGACGTCATCGGGACGTCGTGAAAAGTGCTTTGGGCTTCTGATGACGTCAACGGGACGTCGTGAAAAGTGCCCCGAGTTTCTGATGACGTCATCGGGACGTCGTGAAAAGTACGGGACTATCCCAGACGGAGGGGGGGCACTCAAGATTGAAGTCAGAAATGGAATGAACCACCGATCTATAACGCTATCAATCGAAGTATAGCAGCATCAAGCAACTTTTATCAAGGTTTCCATTCATTTTCATGAGCGAAACGTGGGTGCCCCCCCCCGTCTATGATAGTCCCAAAAACGCTTCGGTCTTCTGATGACGTTTGCTTCGGGCTTCTGATGACGTCATCGGGACGTCGTGAAAAGTGCTTCGGGCTTCTCGTGACGTCATCGGGACGTCGTGAAAAGTGTTTCGAGTTTCTGATGACGTCATCGGGACGTCGTGAAAAGTGCTTTGGGCTTCTCGTGACGTCATCGGGACGTCGTGAAAAAAGCTTCGGGCTTCTGATGACGTCATCGGGACGTCGTGAAAAGTGCTTTGGGCTTCTGATGACGTCAACGGGACGTCGCGAAAAGTGCCTCGAGTTTCTGATGACGTCATCGGGACGTCGTGAAAAGTGCGGGACTATCCCAGACGGAGGGGGGGGGGCACTCAAGATTCAAGTCAGAAATGGAATGAACCACCGATCTATAACGCTATCAATCAAAGTATTTCTACAGAACTTCATCAACAACAATGATTGATTCTGTAAAAAAGGGGTCTCCCAAGCAAAAGTGGTTTGGTTAGCGTTACAAACGTTTCAACAAAAAGGGAGCAATATGAAAGCGGAATGAGGAGAGTCTACAAAAAATGAACAATATCCTCCAAGAACTCTTTTCTTTTTCGAAACTTCCAAACAGCGGAAACAAACCGTTGTGGTAGTTTACGAGGAAGAATTGACTGGTTCCTTTAAACAATTTGACATCATCTCTTTTAATGATAGCTATTAGGTACACATGCATATATACATATTTTATCGGCACTCACATAATAAAAGTCCTTTATGGAGACAAAAGCGCTTCCTCATAGAGAACCGCAACGGTTTGTTTCCGCTGTTTGTAATTTCCGAGAAAGAAAAGAGTTCTTGGAGGATATTGTTCATTTTTTGTAGACTCTCCTCATTCCGCTTTCCTATTGCTCTCTTTTTGTTGAAACGTTTGTAACGCTAACCAAACCACTTTTGCTTGGGAGACCCCTTTTTTACAGAATCAATCATTGTTGTTGATGAAGTTCTGTAGAAATACTTCGATTGATAGCTTATAGATCGGTGGTTCATTCCATTTCTGACTTGAATCTTGAGTGCCCCCCCCCGTCTGGGATAGTCCCGCACTTTTCACGACGTCCCGATGACGTCGTCAGAAACTCGAGGCACTTTTCACGACGTCCCGATGACGTCACCAGAAGCCCAAAGCACTTTTTACGACGTCGCGATGACGTCATCAGAAGCCCGAAGCACTTTTCACGACGTCCCGATGACGTCACGAGAATCCCGAAGCACCTTTCACGACGTCTCGATGACGTCATCAGAAGCTCGAGGCACTTTTCACGACGTCCCGATGACGTCATCAGAAACTCGAAGCACTTTTCACGACGTCCCGATGACGTCATCAGAAGCCCGAAGCGCTTTTCACGACGTCCCGATGACGTCACGAGAATCCCGAAGCACCTTTCACGACGTCTCGATGACGTCATCAGAATCCCGAAGCATTTTTCACGATGTCCAGATGATGCCATCAGAATCCCCACTCACCTACAAATCGATCACTTACCAGCCTACGTACCCCCTACCAACTTACCTGTCTGCCAAGTTGATGGCCTGAGACCATTGGCAGTGGCTATTAGCAGTGAGGACTGAAACGCGTGACGGCCTACGGCCCACGGCCTACGGCCCACGGCCTACGGCCCACGGCCTACGGCCCACGGCCTACGGCCCACGGCCTACGGCCTACGGCTCACGGCCTACGGCGCACACCATGAAATTTTCTTAAGCTTTCGGGCGCACAGCTTTGTTATTTGTGAACCGATTTTGCTGAAATTTAGGCAGCAGGTGTATTCTGGACTCCTTCATTCATATCCAGAAGGAAATCTTCGGAAATTTTGTTTCAACGATTCTATAAACTATTTTATAAAATTCTAAGTGATCACAAGGCCTAGGCAAAACCAAACCTCTCCAGCCGCTTCGCGGCTGGAGGGATAAGTGTCAAGGTGGAACATGACTAAGTCATGTGAGTCGGCATAGTCGAGAATGCGTTCGCCATCGGTGTTCCTTGGGCCGAAACCGAACACTCTGTGGCAACTATAGCCTTGATTCGTTTGTCCGTCGTGGCCGTTCATGTCACCCGCAACAACAACGATATCTTATGGTCACACCTCGGCGGTCTTCTCATCGAGCATCATCCAGAAATCATTTTTCACTTGCTCAGAACAACCCGTCTGCGGGGCATACACCGAGAAGAAATGGACTCGTTGATCCTCACTGACAATTAGTATCTTCATCAAACGATCGTCAAAACGATGCACTTCGGCAATAGCATCACGGAAGCGTTCAGACACGACAACGCCAACCCCATTCGTGGTTCTAGGGCTGCCATGATACAGGACCTTGAAGCCTCTGCCAATGTCCTTGGACTTACTACCCGACCATCTCTTCTCTTGCACCGCACAGAGATCAGTACGTCTACGCTCCAAAACGACAGCCAGTTCGCTCGAGGGGCATGACAACGTGCCGACATTGAGCGTTGAAACGCGAGTCTTGGAAACGCCAAAGGACTTACGGACTAGCTAAGTTACCCTCCGATGCCGTCTTTGCACCGAAGACCCTAGCATACCTTCACCACTCACCGGCTCCGTGAGTGGGCGTCGGTTACTGCGGAAACCGTAGCCTTTACAGAAACTTTAAGCACCATTGCATGTGGCGTGACAAGGATAACCATCGGCCGACCTGTCACACGGGCGAAATGCCCTGGTCTGTCGCCGGAGCACGAATGTCCGCGTTCAGCTTATCTCGACAGAATCGAGGAGTTTCCAAAGGCACCAACGTGGAGGAGCGGACTGCGCCACCATTCTTCATCTTCATCTTGATTTTTTCACCAACATACGACGCATAATCATATCGGTTCTCTTAAACACTCACGGCTCTACGACAGCTTGTGTGGATCCTTTAAGGCAGAGCCGAAGTAGGAAGAGTTCTGAAGAAACATTGTTCCTATTGCGAGAAAGAAAAAGCCACACCTTTCGATCCACCACCTTTCCCGAATTATCCCCGAGAAAGACTCACGCAACCGCTGTATCCATTCTACAATAGCGCTGTCGACTATCTAGGACCTTTCAGTATTCGAAACTCTGACAACACCACAAAGGTCTGGATCGCCCTGTTCACTTGCCTCAATACAAGAGCCATATACGTCGACATCGCCAACTCTCTCAGCGCCTCATGCTTTTTACCAGGCCTTCCAATAATTTCTGTCCGAAAATTTTCAAAATTCTATAATTTTCCTTAGAAGTGTTATAATATCAGGCAAATGTAAGATCCTTCTAGAAGGTTCTCCAAAGTTCTACGCTAGGGGTATATAAAGCGTAGTCGCCGCGTCTAGCTACCAGTACAAGCTAAAATGGACCAATGTCGAATTCGTACGTTTGTGTACTACGAGTGGCTGCTGGGCAACGACACGGGCACCGCGGTCGCCAACATCTGCAGAGCGTGCAAGGAGGATGCAGTGTCCCAACGCACAGTCAGAAGCTGGTTCAATCGTTTCGAGAGCGGCGACACGAGCCTCGAGAACAGGGAGCACAGCGGGAGGCCTTCTACGGTAGATGATAACGAAGTCCGTCGCTGTATCAAGGAGAAGCCGGAAGCCATCACCCGTGAACTGGCGACGACGCTCGGCTGCAGCAAGTCCACCATCCACAATCGACTCAACTTACTCGGCTACCACAAAGTTCTGACCTGTTGGATCCCCCACCGTCGGACGGACGCCAACAAGCAGAGCCGCGTGGCCGTCTGCCAGTCCCTCCTCCTTCGTCCGCATCGCAAGGAGTTCCTCGAGGACCTGGTCACTGGAGATGAGAGCTGGGTCCTCTACGACAAAGTCGCCCGCCGTGCCGTCTGGACCCCACGCAAAGAAGAGCTGCCGACGACGCCGAAAGCCGACCTGCACCCGCTGAAGATCATGCTCTGCTGCTGGTTGGACACCAAAGGCATGCTGTACTTCGAGCTGCTCCCGCAAGGCAGGACGGTCACCGCCTCCATCTACACCGATCAGCTCGACAAACTAGCCGACGCCATCCGAGGAAAGAAAGCGTCCCCAACGGGCCTCGGTCCACCTGCTGCACGACAACGCGCGCCCCCACGTGGCGAAGGAGACCCAGCAGAAGTTGGCGACGCTCGGCTGGGAGACGGTTGCCCATCCGCCGTATTCCTCGGACCTCCGACTACCACTTGTTCCGCCCGCTGAAGCACCATTTGGCCGGAAGAAAACTCACCAACTACGACAACCTCAAATCCGACATCGCGGACTTCTTCGAGTCGCAGCCCCCGGAGTTCTGCGCGAAGGGCATCGGCGACCTGCCCAATTGATGGGCCACTGTTGTGGATAACTGTGGTGATTACAGTCGACCGCAATGTTAAAAGGACATGATGCGGTTGCGGACTCGCACTGAAACTACGGTAGAATCTGGCACTTTGCCAGATTTCGCCATCGATCGGCGCCACAGCTAATATTCTCATGAGCAGAGAGACGACGGTTGGCGCCGATCGATGACGAAATCTGGCAAAGTGCCTGATTCTACCGTAGTTTTAGTGCGAGTCCGCAACCGCACCATGTCCTTTTAATATTGCGGTCAACTGTATATTGTTGATTAGACTTGTTTTTCAATAAAGTTGAAAAAAATTAAAAATGGTGAAATTTTCGGACAAGAATTATTGGACAACCTGGTACATATCCTGCCGTGGTCGCCATGTATTGTCGACAGAGTGGACGATTTTCGTGGAAGTCGTTTATTTCATCTTCTTGAGCTCTTTTATGTCCGAACATTTAATATGGGCAGACTTGTTCACAAAGTCTGAGACAAAACAAAATTTCTTATTAGAAGTTGGAAGAAGATTGGGAGTACTATTAAAATTATTAGTATTGTTTCCCAATACGAGAATATATTTGTGAATGAGGAAAACCATTCGAATACGGAATGGAATAGACCACTGATTAAGAAGTCAGAAGACGTCGCCTGATGTGTGTCCACTTGTTGAAGCGATTGTAGGAATATCGGCTTCTTGACGTAATCCAGTGTTCCTCGGATGTTGATTGTTGATCGACTCGCTGGACAATTCACGGAGCAGTTGATGTTGATCGACGATGTTGTGAAATGGAATATCAACGTAGAGATTTTTCCATGAGGCGAACACATAGCGATTTGAGTCTGATTACCGCATTGTATCTCTGCTGTTTCCTCTGTTATTGATGACACGCACAAAACTTGAATATGAGCTTCTTGAAAACACGAGTAGCATCCATATATTGATCTAATATCGATGTTGCATTCATTATTGACTAGTTTTGTGAAGATGGAGAGCCCGTGCATAGAAACTTGAATTGATGCACTCGAACCAGAAGTAATTTTGGCTTGGATGTCATTACCGTGTTGAAGTATGACGTCTTTTCCAGTGAGTGGTAGTCTTTGATGCGCATGATTCATGTATTTCGATACATTTCCTTCAGGGTAGTTGCATATTGCATCGTAGACTCGTGGTGTGCACGTAGAGGTCGTTGATGAGAAGATGCATGACTCGAAGAGTTTTGCGGACCGTTGTGAGGTGCATTGTAATTGTCCCTCCCAATCTTCTTCCAACTTCTTCACCCTCTACGCAAAAAATCAACTCGAGCTACATTTGTTAAGAAGAAACGCTAACTCTCACTTCACATTCTTTCTGGGTTTGGAGTATCATGAAACATCATCAAATGCCGAATGAACGGTAGAAAACGAGTCAGAAGCGGCAAAATAACGGCTGCAAACAAGCGTTTTGGTGCCCCAGACACCCCTGGTGCCCCAGATCCGCCCCTCGAAATGAACAAATGAAGATTCAGATTACAGGAATGATCAAGTGAAAGAAGTGCTGATAAGTGAGCTGATCGCTTCATTGCACTGATAGGTATTATCCTTCATGGCGGTCAATTCCTCCACGCTCAAAAATCAACGTAAACAAGAGAGTGCCTATTTTTGCTCAAAAACCCGTCTTTCATGTCCTTTTTTAAGCATGCCTTGCTATGTAGGGCACCATAACTTCCGTAAGCCGTAGAGATATCGGAAGTGAAATTTATCGTGAACACTGCCTTTAAGAAGATGAAATAAACGACTTCCACAAAAATGGTCTACCACGTCGACAACACACCGTGCGCTTCTTTCGGGAAGCCGCTGAGCAGCCACGTGACGCGAATCATTTATCCAACGGTCATTACACCCTCGTTTCCACGCAATTCTCGCAGCTTAGTCGCGTCATTCTGAAGAAAAAAATTCCAATACACCAAATTCTCTCCTCGTTTTTAGGATTATGATTTGTCTAGTGTTATCGACACCTCGATCGGCTTTAAGACGCGCCACTGCGCGCATGAAGGCTGCTATCGAGCTACGTTCTGGTGATTTGGTTGTAGATACGGAGAATATGGTGCACCGCGCGCAGCGAGAGAAAGAGACGCATGGGTGCCGCACGCGACGTCTTTATACTCCCGCTGCCAGGTGGTGTTTCACAGTGCATTTCTGTAATATTGACGCGGCACTGCACGATAAATATTTTAGGGTTGCACTTCGCGGCTCAGCGCCCGCAGTATGAACGACACCATGCCGCCACTTTGCGATGAAGGCCCCTGTATGTGGACGAGTTGTTCATTCACCGGACTCACAGACCAGGTGCTGAGAGTGGGACTTCCTCTGAAAAGGCAAGGTCTCAGTCAATGTGACATGATATCCGCACGATCTGAACCCCTTCACGTTAAAACGTTTTTCGCCGCCGAAATGGTGAAACGCTGCGTGAGGGGATACGGTTACGCTCGTTGCGCACGCCGTGTCTTGTGCCCAGCGCTCTTACTGAATCCTTCCTACCAACGTTAGTATTGACTAAGGACTGATCCCAGCACAATCTGGATTTTTGAAAATTGGTCTGTTGCGTGCTAAGAGAGGGTAAAAAGAAAGAATTTCAAGCTTGGTAAATTTCCTCAATGCACATGGGTAGATTGAAAATATAATTTCGGAATTTCAGAAATTTGAACATTCTTAGCCCAAACTGTGTCCAGGGTCTCAGAAAATCGGTGCTCGCGACCCGCGCGCATTTCGGGCCTTGCTCGCCACCCGCTCACCCCTCATTTTGAAGTGCTCGCCAGCCGCTGTTCCCTCGTCCCCGCTCGCCACCCGCTATGGGTATAGCGGGTCGGGAGCGCGAGTAGAGGTGGCATAGTGGGTCGCGAGCTGTTTGCTAGCGAGTCGCCCGCTGTATTGTTATCGCCCTTCAAAGTGAAAACATGATAAAACGAATGGTTACGTCCTAATGTGCTTACCATGAGCAGAACCGGTATAAAAGCCGCCTCATCTCACTAGAGTGCTCATTCGGGATTCTGATGCCGGCCCTGGAAGATGACTCCGGGTCACTCTCCGGGGGCCAGCACATTTTTGATCGCTGTGGGGTCGGGGATCCCATGACTTAGGGGGGAGGGTGGGGCGGTTTCGCCGCGGTCCGTTGGGAGGGTAGTTTCTCACCGTAGACCTCGGCGAAGGCTACGCCCTTGTTCGGACCGAGGCGGGCAGCCGAATTTCTTGCGGAAGCCATATTCAAAAGCTCATCGGCCGCTATCTTTCAGTCGGCGACCAGCGCTACGCGAGCGCGCTGACGTGGAGTTGCGAGCGCGCCGTCATAATGCGGTGAACGGGTGGCGAGCGCCAGGAGGCCAATGCTCGCCACCCGCTACCATTCCGCTCGCGTGCCGCGCGAGGTGCTGCGCGCCGCCGGATTTTGGTTAGCGGCTGGCGAGCTCCAGCTTTCTGAGGTGGGTATTTTGAGCGCTGAACACGAATGTAAGGCCCAATCTCGGATCACAGTAAGTTACAGTAGGAGAAGTTTCATTTGTCGATAGTAGCCTACCGTAATCTTTCGAGAAACTGAAAATAGACCTTACAATCGTGTTCATCGCCCCAAAATATCCCAATAAACAATTTTCGAGCTGGAAGTGCTCGAATTTCTGACATTCAAAAAAATTAGGTTTTTTGTCGTTTTTGATCTATCAGGGTGCATTAGGGAAGTTTAGCGAACTTCAAGTTGTTTCTTTTCGCCTCCCCCAACACATTCAACAGATAATTTTTGGAAACCCCAGCCTGCGCTGGGATCGGTACCTAGTGAGTGCAGGCATCTACTGTGCGAGGTTTCGTGACGTCCATAATTGCTTCTAGGGTCGAGTACTTGATTCACACCAGAGCATGAGTTCAAAAGCAGAGTAAAACCTGAAAATTTCATATTCTTGCCGCTGTATGAGGGACTTACACGCTGATCACGATAATAACTATGAAATCGTCCAATGCCCAACTCTTGAAAACTGCTGGCGTACAGTGCATATCATAATTATTGCAACACTCAAAGCTCTGATATCAGTGTCCACGCGAACTTTGATGAACCTTCACTGTTACTATTTGACTTTGCGTGCACAAAATCCTTTGCTCACATATTTTCACGGCAAACCATCGAGAAATAAGATCTGTTTTGTATACAACGTTTAGAGTCCCTGTATCTTAATTGAAGCAACACTTTCGGTATTCAATCGCTTTGTCTATTTTTATTCGGAAGAACTAACTTGCAACGACTTTTCAATAGTCTATCGGTCCGCCTTGTTTAGAAATGATTTCGAAAACTCACTTTGGCATGGAGTTCAACAGTCGGCTGAGCACTTCCAAGTCCACGCTGCTTCGAGCTTCGATTGCACCTCCCTTGAGGTAATCCATTGAGTCGTATGTTTTCCCTCCACTATGGATATGGTGGCGAAGCAGGATTCTCAGGACGTATTCCATTGAACTAACGTCAGGCGAGCACGACAGCCGAGTCATAACGGAGACAGCATGCTGCTCAAACAAATTCCCAGTTGAGCGACTCGTGAGGATTGCGGCATCGTCTTACTGGGAGGTGAGCCTATTTCACTAGGAAGGGTAGCAACCGTGTTCAAAAAACTTCCTGGTACTCCACAGAATTGCTTCCAGACGAATTGAAGGCTATCTGGAGCACACCGTCTGCACCGAAGCAACACGATGCCGTGAGACTACCGCCACCAAAAATCCGCATGGCGAATTATCGCGGCTCCTTTATGAGATCTCGCCAATACATAGTGTGCGTGCCCGTCAGATCCATCCAACTTGAACTTTTCTTGTCCAAAAAGTCCGCCTGAGCACAGTAATTACCCAGATGAAGCAGGAGAACAAGTTCTGCTCATCTTAGACCAGTCAGTCGTCATGTTCCTCTCAGCGCACTGAAGCAGTGCGGCCTTATGCAGTGCTGTGAGGTGCGGTGTTGTGATTATGATATTCCTACGCTATCCTTCTGATATTCATACTAGTCTTGTCCAGGGCAAAAATCTGAGCATTTTGGTCTTCAGAGAGAACGGATCCGTTTGACATGATATAGATACGTTGATAATACTCATCTCCATCCGTATCGTAGCCGAAACGGAAAATGTTTTCAGAAATGAGCAAGGGAGGACTCCCATTTGAAAGTGTTACTATAATTATGCTACAAATACTTCAAAAGTTGAATACAAAATAGATCTTATTTCTTGATGGTTTTCTGTAAAATTTTGTTAAGACAGGTTTTTGGGTACGCGGAGTTAAATGGTGACATGCCAGTTGATGAAAGTTTGCGTGGACATTGATATAAGGGCTTAAAATGTGTTGCTATAATTAGGTATTAGAGCGTAACGTTCGGATTTTTTGTAGAGGGATGATCCTTTGTCGTACAGATACGTCGAAAAGTCCATGGTCCAAAAGTCATGGTTTTTGTAAAAAGCTACTTCCATACGTATCTCACTCAGGCTCATTGAAACTTTATGAAACATCAATATATTATAGTGCACCATAGACAATTCCTTACACATAACCAAAGTTGAATTTTCGTGCAGTTTCTTGATCTTGGAGAATAATGGCGATTTCGCGCTATCAACACATGTCAGTACTATCTCCTCAAATTATAAAAGTTCCGAACTTACAGTAGATTTTTGTCATCGAGAGGCCTTCAATTACCACGTTATAACATCGCGAAAGAGTGGGTTTTTCTCGGAAGATATTTGAAAATGATATCGGACTGATTTACGAAATTTCGTATTCGTGATGTGTCGAACAATCGAGTGCTGTAGCGAGAATTCCCTAGATTATGGGGGTGATAAAGCTGGAATTTCACCAACTGAGCCTAAAATTTCCGTAATTTACAACAAATTTTTGCGAAAAAATTAGACTAGATGCCTCCGAAACCCTGGGCATCTCCGATTTTCGTGTGAGGCATCTACCTACGCGTCGGCAGAGTTCATGGAACTTCGGGAGCCTTCCGGAAGGGTGCAATCTTCGCCAGCAGCATACACCGGCTGGTTCTAGAGTTTCCCGGAAGACTCCCGTCGTTTTGTGAACACGGCCACTGATTTATAGAGTTCGCGCAATCATTTAGTCTGATGAATGGACGGGGCTGCGACGGTGGATCACTCCGCGCGAATCGAAACCTCATTCTCCACTGAGGTCGCCGACCCCGCACGGCCAGCCGCCTTGTCCATGCGTCAGACTAAAACGTAAACGGAAACCATGCATATAGGCTTGTCACCCCGACACCAGTGTGAACTCGTGGACTCTCCGAGTTTGTAATCAGCTGACTAGGGAAACCATTTTGATGTTCTTAGTGTCGAGAAAAGTGAAGTTCATAACGAGAATGCTCATGACGTTAAGCACGAACATGAGGTCCGTTTTCGGTGATTTTTTCAGTAGAGGATGAGGCCGGAGTCACTAACAGTTTTTACTCCTCAAATTATGAAAGTTCCAAACATAAAGTAGCTTTCTGTCATCGAGAGGCCTTCTTCGGAACAACGTCTTCGGAACTTTTATAATTTGAGTAGTAAAAACTGTTACTAACTCCGGCCTCATCCTTTACTGATGAAAATTACCGAAAACGGACCTCATTTCGAGCTCATTGTCCCAAAAAGTGAGAAAGCGGTGAACCCTCAGCGGCCACAGAGAGGCCCAGCCCCGTCTCCCCACAGGAGCATCCAAGGTGCGATGGTGCGGAGGTTGGGCCCACAGGCGTGACACAAGGGTTCGAATCCCCTCCACGTCGAAATTTTTGCACTTTCTGGAAAGTTCATATTTTCCTTGAAACTACATCGTGACTCTTATTTGAACATTCTGCAGAACACTATAACCTTGTTATTAGGAGTCTCGATCAAAACACGGTTTTAAAGGTTTTATCCCCAAGCAAGACTGTCTCTTGCAGACCGGTACCGCAATGCAGTGGAAGAGACTGGATTACTGTTTGAGTATTGGTAGATATTTGTGGCTAATGGTAGTTCACACAGAGCTCTTCGCAATTAGCAACCCGCAGCTATCGGTCGCAAATCGATGTGTGCGGCGTATGGTATACTTTTGCGACACACGGTCGCGTCGCTCTGCACAGCGACAGCGACCGCCTCCCGTCCTTTAAATCTGTCGCTGTCGTAGTCCACTGCACAGCGACAGCGACAGTGGTAAGGACGGGCTATGACACAGTTGCAGTATGTCAGCCCTCCGCGACACGTCGCTGCGACCCACACGCGACATCTGTTCCTACGACGACCGTTGCCGTTGCTCCGATGCGGGTCCCGCCACGATTTGTGTTAGATTGCATGCCTGTCGCTCATTACAGCGACAAAGTATACCATAGGCCTTCGACCTGTGGCAGCCGCAGCCTAGCGAAGTATAGCCCTGGCCGGTAATCGCGCTATTCCGCCTCAACCTCTCGAACTCCGGGAAATCAAACTTTTTTCAAAAAGTTTTTTTAGGTTCTTAGGGCTTTTCTCAAGCACTGAACACAAATAAGGGGACCGATTCCAACTTTTCGGCGAATTACAGCGTCTAACGGGAGCTATCATGGTACCTTGTTCACCTTAATTGTTTAGAAAATCGAAAACGGACCTCACATCCATGTTTAGTACCTTAAAAACTCTCATTGGTGAAGTTTTTAGCGAACTTTGTTGACCTCCAGAACACCATGGGGACGGCAGCTCCGCCTCATTTTTGGGAGCTCCGAATTTTCTTTTGCTGATACTGTGTGACCGTTGAGTCCGTCACTTAGAACTCAGACTAAGAGGAATTGATGACGGATGGAGTTTTCGTGCCACGAAATGGCGCCTGCATCTCCCCCGCAACTGTTCCGCGTCTTCGCCGCAACTCCCCGCATTCGCCCCAAGCCAGCCAGCGCTGGACTGGATTCGCGCGGGAGGCGCACCGAAAATTCCCATAGTAACACAGTCTTCTAGCGAAAATTGACGACTTACGTTCGAAGAAAGAATATTTCCCATTAAAACGAACACCTAGGGAATATCCTGATCTCCTTATAGTAAAAAGACCTTCAGGGGGCATGTATTTGCTAAAGGCACAATTTCAGCTGTTGAAAAAAAGCCGCGGTGATTGAAGAAGAAGTCATACGGTCCTCACGGACCACATTGATATCTTGCGTTCCATATTGAAAGTTGGCGAAATCTTGCTGCAGGCATGTTACCACTTACGACACCGAGTCTACACCGACCTTCAATAGGGAACGAAAAGTATAAGTGTGATCCGTGCATACTATATATA
This sequence comes from Aplectana chamaeleonis, assembly GCA_029168955.1. Lineage (NCBI taxonomy): Eukaryota > Metazoa > Nematoda > Chromadorea > Rhabditida > Cosmocercidae > Aplectana > Aplectana chamaeleonis. Next base: position 42,297 of record JAPDOI010001086.1, read on the forward strand.
CTCATACGAGGAGTGCGCGCGCCCCAGTCCGTATATACAGAGTGCGCTCTGTTTTTCAAGTCGACCATATACAGTGGTGGGCCCGCATTCTAACCAGATTATTAGATCCGTAGGGCAACACATGTTTGCGAAAATATCTTTATTCGAACATATCGAATAAAATTCCATATAACTCAATTATTTCACAGCAAAAAAGCACAATGCTTTCAATTGTACAGCTTTCAACAATAATTCAGGACAACATAACAAAACAGCTTAGAAAAGCAGCCTTGCCACATTCACAAAAATTCAAGAGAACCAGAAGTGCAACAAAGTCGAGGAGGTAGAAATGCGAAATTGTAGAGAATACCGGCACAGAAAATTGAAATTTGTATTGATCGAGGGGTCGTGAAATTTTAATGCTGAATTAACGCCTATGTTCGGGACAATTTCAGAGGTTTTCGAGATTTCTCTAAGAAATGGGTCTCGTAGCCTTATTGAAAGACTGGTCACAACGGCCAGCTAAACTTTGCTTATGGCAGGTGAAGATTTTCAGAACTTAAATCAAAAATAAAATATTTAGGGAAATGGACCATAGGATTCCTTTAATAGGAATTGTGCCTCAAAATGAACTTTTGGTCAGGGGGGGGGGTAAGGATTCAGATCAACGTCGATCAAGTAATGCTTGCCTTTCAGCCCGCACTTGTTCGCGAACTCGTGCCCCAGCGGCGGCTTCGGCTAACATGGCCAAATGGTGCTCTAGTAGATCATGTTGTGCTCGTCATGCAGCTTATTCAGCGCGACCTTGTTGTTGAGGGTGACCTCGTTGAGCGCGACCTCGTCGCTGAGCGGCTGCAGCGGGCTGCGCGGGTGGATTCTGAGGCCGGGCGGCATCAGTGTTTCCTCCACCACGAGCTCGATGCCACTCTTCCGCAGTGTATGCGATCAATGGCCGTGCAGAACTTCTGGCCAATTTCTTCACTCCCTCCTTCTCCATGTCATCCATTCTTTTCAGATCGTCATCCTCTCGCTTTTTATCTGTAAAAAGAAAACGGCTACTTTCGAAAACTTCAATTCAAAGGTCCTTCCAAACACTAACTCCACCAGGGTTTTTTTCGAGAAATTCGTCGATGATGGCGCCCACTGTGTAGGCCGGACTAATATCGGCCACTCCCTTGCGACACTAAACTTGTATTAATGATTAACAAAGGTTGAGGCCTTCAAAAGTGATTCTATACCTGTGGGCATTTAGCGTTAGGTGTTGAGGCCTTGAGAAAAACGAGACATGCCAAACAGAAATTGTGCCCGCATGGAATGACACTGAAAAAACATATAATACTGTCGCGTACCACATCACGTATACCGCATTGTAGCGCATTGCAGAACCACACATACGACATACCCCAATTTTCGTGTTTCCGAACTTCTTGTGATTTTAACGGACAAGCAGTTATTCCCAATCGACGCAACACCCTCAAAAACTCCTGGGTACGGTTTTCAGGAAAGTGGACCAGCTGTCGAAACTGCCCCAAAAAATGCCGTTGCAAAATTATACAACATCGCCGACTTCTTCGTGAAAATTTCAATTCTACCTCCTCTTTAATAATTTTTTCATGGTAAGAACCACCAGCCACCACAAATTCATAAACAGAATTGTCTTGGCCCATCACCACGTCATAAAGTCTGTTTGGCGTGTCGCAGATAACTTTTTAAAGACGTCGCACTCAATGCTGAGCCACGGGCTCGTATTGTCTGATTTAAAAAATTCAATGCCTTTTATGGTATACAATTACAAGGTTGCTGAGTTGAATACAAAACTTAGGTGTCAGGCGGAATTCGAACCCGCATCGCATCGCTTTCCGGGCGAGAGCGTTACCGTTACACTACCGACACCGCTCTGCATTCCTCAGCTAATTTGAACTGAACTGTGTAGGCACAACAGCCATCACCCGTTGACGGGTATGAGCTGGTAAGCACAAATCTGCATTAAATCCAGTCAACCTGAGGCCTTTTAGAAGACAGAATTTGATGTTTTTCAATATTTAAAGGCAGTGTCCCCGATAAAAATCGTTTTCGAGTTTCCACCAGAAACGAAGGTTTTGAGTCTGACTGTTCCATCAGTGAAGAAAGAATCATGAAAAACGCTATGAAACATCCAAAATCAGCTCTTCTTCTCGAAAGCCACATTTCAACGATGGATCGGTTGCGCGGGCATGGGCCTGAAGTAGACAGCGTGCAAATGCGCCCAATGCTAAAACTCAGCCGCGCTCGCGCTCCAATGCTAATGTAGAAGCGGACCAAACTGTTCCTCGGGAAACTCGACCGCGAGCGGAAGGGCTAGCGCGAGCGGACTTCGGAGCCGTATGGAGTTCTTTCGACCTCGTTTTCGTTCGTTCTTTCGACACCAGGGCTCCAATAAGACCCTAAACTTTCGATTTCCGGCCAAAAACCGAGGACGAAATCGATCGTGGACACTGCCTTTAATGCCTTTTTAAGGCATGGTATATAATCAAAAGATATCACAAGGTTGCTGAGTTGAATACGTGTCAGTCAGGAATCGAACACGCATTTCATCGCTTTCCGAGCGAGAGTGTTACCATTACACTACCGACACCGCTCTGCAGTCCTCAGCTAATTTACAGACGAGCTGTGTAGGCACAGCAGTGATGCGATGGGAACTTGATTTCTACCTGACATCAAAATTTTGTATTGAACTCAGCAACCTTGTGATATCGTATTTTCTGTTATCAGCGTAGCGCAACGCCCAGGAACGTCCCACAAGCTTTCCATCGGTCTGAGGCGCGGAGAACATGCTGGCGATTCAAGCAAATCAACAGGATTGGCTTGAAACCAAGCCTGTGTCGTCCTGCTGACAAAAAGAAAAGGCGAATACGCCTCGAATACCCTGTTCGAACACTTTCCAATAGTCTGTGAGGTTTACACTACATGATGGGAACACGTGATACAGCTCGTCTTCACAGCTGACTTCGTCACCACTTTAGCAGAGAGTCCTATTCATAGGGCTTTCTATACCGATGTTCTCTTTTGAGGAAAAGTACGGGTTCTTCTGAGGATCCTTCACAAAGCCTATTTCAGCCAAAATCAATTCTAATCCGAATGGATCTGAAAGATACACTAAGCATTGAAGAGATCTATACAAAGACACGCACCTATCCTTGAGTGGAAACTTTGGAGGAGAACGGCTCCTGCGTTGGGCCGGATTCAGATATTACGGCAAGCTAAACCACGCATTGGTACAATGCAATGTAAGCTCCACAGACTACCAGGAAAAGCTAAATAACCATCGCTCGTTCTTTCTAGAGCGTATTTAATTTCTCTTCTTGTCAGCAGGTGAACAGGCTTGGTTTCAGGCCAATCATGCCAGTTTGCTTGAATTGCCAGCCTGTTCTCCATACCTTAAACCGAAGGAAAACTTGTGAGATGTTCTTGGGCGTTATGTCTACCCTTATAGCATACAATACGAGCCCTTGGCTCAGCCTAAGCTGACCATTCTGAGTGAATGGACGCAGATTAAGGGCGACGTCTTTGAAAAGTTGGTCTGCAACACGTCAAATAGACTATTGAACGGGGTGCTGCTCCAAGGCAGTTCTCTATACTACTAACTTGATGTGCCTGGTGGTTCTTACCATGGAAAAAATGAAATAGAGGATGTAAAACTGAAAATTTCACGAGTCGTGAGCCATGCTGTTAACGGCCGTTTTCCACAACTTTCGGAGTCAGTTTCTTGACAGCTGATCGTATCCAAGGATTTTCAAGGTGCAGCGTCGATTGGCGTTCACAGTTTCTGAGAACAAAACGAGTGAGAAGGAAGATACGACGTATGAAAGAAAAGTGCACAGAGAGAAAGGGGTTGAGGGAGATGGACAGGAGGGGAGGGGAAAGGAGAGGTAGAGAGAGAGAGAGAGAGAGAGAGAGAGCGACAGAAAGAGACATCAGAAGAAAAGAAGAAAGAAGCGGAGTAGAGGAAAAGTAGAAAGGAAAGAAACTCAAAGGAAATTTGCAAGGAAATAGTACCAGAGTAGCCCAGATTTGGCAGGATGGGCCAAATGTAGGCTATTCCGCGGCCAAATGTCGGCTGTTTCTCGACTGACACATATCACTCTACAAATTAGACGACAAATCGAACTCGTATAGAAATATACCCCCTACATCAATTCAGAATACGAAGCTGAATGGTTAAGGCTTTACTGTAAGCTACAGGGAAAGCTTCACCACTTGTGCGGCTCAAGGTGGAGCCCGGGAGGCACCCCAAACTTGAACTGCTACGACCAGGGCTGTGCGTAGCTGTTCCGTTTCCGTGTCTCCGATGTTTTTGGTCTTTTTCGTTCCGCTTCCGAGTTTTTGGGCCCGGGAACGGAATGAATCAGTGCAACAAGACCTATGATAGTGGGTCTAGGTAAGGATTTTTGAAGGTTCATGCGACGCTGGAAATTAAATCCGACCTCTTGTATTCAAGTGAATATCTGAGCTTGGCTGAGATCATTCACGAATTTTGGAGGCCTGCGATTGGAACTCTATAAAATGATGACACGAAATGGGCGTCGCAGGAATCTGGAAGCCTTTTGAGAATTATTTCAAAAATATGGAGCTTTTTCTCTGAGATTCATTGATTTCGTGAAGTTTTTGATCTTGATTCCACTTCTTCGCTTGTTTACTACCATGAAATCAACAAACATCGAGATAAATTTCTGTAGGTGCAGCATGTCTTCCAAAAAAGAGTCTCGGCGGAGACAGTTGGATATGACTACGGGCAGCGGCGAGGCTCGTTCGAAGAAGATCATAAGAGAATTTTCCCATCTCGAGTGTTTTCTTCATTTTTCGAATTCAATCGTTTGATATCCACTCCAACAGGCAAATGTGGTCCGAAAAAAACTAGTCACTGACTATCTGAGAATTGACTTCCGATTAGCCTTGAAGCACACCTGGTGTCGCTTGGACCGCTTTCTGGAGGACAGACTGTACATCAGAGGCGTGCGGCAACAAAAAAAATTTTGGTAAACGGCAAAGGCAAACCCCGAAACGGCCAGCAAACCGCAATCGGCAATTACTGCACACCCCTGTACACTATTTCGAAGGGCGGCTACACGTAATCAGTATTTTTAGAGGTTGCCTTTTCGGATTTCCAGAAGTGAGGCTTCGAAATCGTTGAATGCCTCGTATTGACTTTATGTTGAATAAGTATAATTTTATTGGCTGAATTCACTGGTTATTGAACGAGAGCTGCGGGCAATTAGTAACAGCGTTAGAATGAGACGTTTCCGAAAATTTCGAAAAAAAGAGTTCCGCGCAGCCCTGGCTACGACAAGAAGCTATTCATGTTTCACCTGCCTCAACACGACATCGTACACGTAAGGCTCGCAGATGCGATCAACATGCCTCAGATTTTAAGGTCAAGTGAGGGCTGCTTCGCGGTCAGGCCGCTGTCAGATGTGGTCGATGAACTGAGTCCCACACGGTCGATATGCACCGAAATAGTGACAGACGGGTGCAGAAAAGTCAACCCACTGAGTCCAGCTGCGACAGTCTGCTGCAAACCGCAATCCACCCAGTCGATACTGGTGTTTCATGCACGCACACGGGCAGATCCAATGCATCGACACCGGTTTTTCTGCCCCGGATTCAGCAGAACTCGGTCGGTTTTCCGGCCAAGTCTGACGCGGGTCTCAAATGTGTCCGGTTCTAGGGACCATTTTCACGACAAGTGTAAGTTATTCCAATGTTTTTTTTCTTTTTATTCCAATGCCCACAGGCAAATTCCTTTGAAAATGAGAAAGAAAACAGAGAGAGAAAAGAGGAAGAAGACAAAGATGGAGACGAACGAAAAATAAAAGGAATAAAGAAGATGCAGTCAAGAGAAGAAAGCGAGAAATGCAAGAGAATAGTTTAGAGAGATGATGAAGGTAGAGAAAGGAGCGAGAATATTAAGAAGGAATAGAGAGAGAAAGAGCGAAAGAGAGAGAGAGACAAAAGGGAAATAGAAAAAGAGAGAGAGAAATCGAATGTGGCGTTCAGCGAGGACGCTGCCTTCGATTGCACAGTGGGTAAAAAAGTGAAAAGATTGTTTCAAAAATTGAATAGACGGTAATGCTTTTGATTGCTAGTTTCGGTTTTTTTTCAATGTATAATACTTACGTTGCAGGCTTGTGGAAAAGACCAGCACAGATCGGGCAGTTGAGGTGCGATTCGAAACTGATCGGCTTTGGAATAATCGGCGGTTCCGGCGCCTTCAAGCAGTTCATATTAAGAAATTTTGTATTTATACTCAAATATGGATTAAATTTAAATAATTACGTCACTACATATATGAGCTGAAAAAACATAAATGAAATTCTTGTAAACGTTGAGATTTTCAATACCAAATCTGTTTAGTCAAACTTTTCAAGAATTGCGTGAATTGGAAATTTAGGGAATAATTCGACAATTAAACGATTGAATTATGCAAAGTACAACTGTATCACCTACAGGGTCTGGTCTTCGTTGGCCACGGGAAGATGGATCTGGGACATTGACCTCAACCTGAAAAGTTTTCCAGATTGCGGAGCTATTATCGAACCTTTAAAAATGGAATTATACCTGAGCATCAGGATTTCTTAGACCTTTTCTTCCATATTTCGGAATGTACCTTACAGGAGAACCTCCGAGTACAATCGGATTTGAACCTGTTCCAGCGTCAGAATCCATTGGCACTCTGAAATGAGGTGAATGAACCTTTAAAAATGGAATTATACCTGAGCTTCGGGATTTCTTAGACCTTTCCTTCCATATTTGGGGACATACCTTACGGGAGAACCTCCGAGTACAATCGGATTTGAACCTGTTCCAGCGTCAGAATCCATTGGCACTCTGAAATGAGGTGAATATGAAGATTAAAGAATTTATCGTGGGTCACTCATATTATGGAACAATTATGATCCGCCTACTAATTTATTGAGTCATGCCCACCCTGAAGCCCCATTCATAGCTGGTCGCTTCGACGGCCACTGCACGCGAGTTGTTTTGTAACCAGTGTCTCCACACGTTTGCAGAAATTCTAGCGCAAGTCGAAGCGACCAACAATACTGCCGCGATCTGAAATCGCTGGACGAAGCGATTTGAAATCGCTCCGTTCAACAATTGCAAATCGTCGAGCGACTTGGGATCAGGGATGTGCGGCAAACGATTTTGAGATTTCGGCAAACGGCAATCGGCAAGAAAATCCCAAAAACGGCCGGCAAACGGCAAACGGCGAAAAACCTCATCCCTTAGATTGACCCAAGAGTTATTCACATGTGCCGCTCTACTTTTTTCCTTTTTTCCCCATACTTATGTCAACATTGTAATAATTCCAATTCAAGGGAATAGTTCCAATTCAAGGCATCAGGTGAACAGAAAAAAGACATGTGGGACCCTTTGGAAATCAAAGAAATCGCCGCTGCGGCTTCGCGATGAAGCTGTTTTGGCTTCTACAGGCACCGAAGCGGCACTATCGCAGAGTCGCAGCGGCAATGTCATGATAGCCCCGCGATAACGCCGCTGCGGCTCTGCGGTAGTGCCTTGCAGCTCTGCGATCGGTAGCGTACTAACAAAGATAGCACCGACTGCGAGTAACTCATATGAAATGAGTCATATAACAACTGGGTGAGCCTAAGAACAACAATAAATACACACCTGAGGTGCCTACGTCCTCTGCCTGATAGGGACGGAGGGTAGCCCCGTTATTTCGACCTAGGAGATACGGGATGTCCCTCAATCCTGGGCTATTGAGCTGGCGAAAATCCCGTTCTACCACACAGAACAATGCATCGTAGTCGACGCGGGGTCGCTGATGCATCCTCTCGGGGCCCGTGCGGTTCTAACACGAAATCGCCGCGGTACTGTCGCGGCAATGTAGCGTGTGTTGTCGACCCTCAAGACACTGCAATAGAGTCTCCACGGGACACTAATCATCACGGAGCCGCTGCGGTACTACCGTGGAACTATCGCGGCACAGTCGAGGTTCGCGGTCCCTTCCTGGCACAGCCGCGGCAAACTTGCTAAGAGTTCCTACCCTCGTGTGTCACACAAATGCTTCCTGCTTCTTTTAGCTACACCAGAATCTGTTAGAAAGTTATGATAAGTGAGGTGGCTTCCTCTTGACCTTCTCCTTGCTCTGTGGTAAGGGGACGGTTGAGGGGATAGCAGTGTACCGTAAAAGGTAGTCTTAATTAGTATTAGTTCAGTACTGCCGCATCGAAGCTCGAGCTGGCCCAAACACAACGCCGGTGAAGAATCAAGCCGGTTTCCACAGGTTCAATAGCGCAAAACTTCAAAATATTTCCATGCATCTCTAGCTTTCCCCTGTTTTCACACGGAATAGATGGGTATTTGATACGTATTAGCTCCCCCCCAGCGGAGAAGGTATGCATACGGCCCCTGGGGCACTTTAGTGGGTACTCGATTTTGACCACCACCAGCAGCGAGCATCCTTATGACATGTTATATTTCTCCAAAGCCCACCGCTCTGCTGCTGGTGATAATCGAAACTGAGAGCCCACTAGATCTGGTCCAGAGTTTGTACCTGCAGAGAACTCGGTATCAGAACTCATCGTAAACGCTTCACTCACGCGTCCACACATGCACGCTTGCATAGCAGAATACATAGTGAGAGTGCGAACAGATTTTCATCCCTTATTTTGTTCAGAAATGGCCAGGCGGCGAAGTGGAAAAAATTAATAAGTCAGAACCCTCGGACAACGGTTAAAGGCAGCAGACACGCTCAAAAATGATATCAATTTTATGGATTAAACTGAAGGTCTGACGCTGTCAGTATTCAGAAATAACGAAAAAGACGAAAACAAACCGACGGAATCTAAGATATAACGGTACGTTCTATATTGGCCCAGAAATGGACGAGTTGTACGGCACTGGCTGAAATAGCGGAGCTAGCAACAAATTTGTTGGGATAACGACGCTAATGTACTCGTACGGGCCTTTCTGGAACGCTTACGCCGTTAGAAGCCTAAAAAGTAATCTAAAGTGGCCGCAATCGAGCATTGAATACCTGTATGGAGGGGCGGAGCCCGTATCGATGGGCGGAGCAAGGATGATTTCGTGACTGACTACGGCTCAAATACGGTCATTTGGACTCGTTTTAACGCTTGCAACTTCGTGAGGGCTCTTCTAGGGCCTTCACGACCCCACTAGTGTAGTTATCTCAACAACTTTCTCGAGCGTGTCTGCTGCCTTTAAGCGAACAACGGATTATCGCCTCACCCCTTGTGCCTACATGACCGTGAACATAGGTCGCGTATTCATTTAATTTTTGCCGAGTTTTGCCGGATAAACAACAAAAATTCCGACAAACGGCAAAAAAGCCCCAAAAATGGCCGGCAAACGACAAACGGCAAACGGCAATTGCCGCACATCCCTGCTTGGGATCGCCCATGGGGACGCAATTCCGCGTGAAACATGACGGAGATTTGCAGACAACGCCGCGAGATTGGGTGTGGAGTCTGCGATTTGGCGACGAATACCCTACGACTAGACGAAAGACTACGGACTAGACGCTTCGACTAGACGAATCTCTTTCGTGATGGAATCTACGCGAATCGCTCGGCGATCCCGACTGAATCTGCAAACTATTCCATTCCTTCGTGACTCAGAGCAAGATCTGTTGACGCGACGGCTTTTGTAACTGCTGGCAGTGAAGCGACTACTCAGACAATGGGGTGGACCAACCGCGGACATGTTCCGTACTGACCACGTACAGGTTGCGTACCGACGGCGGGATGGGCGACGTTTGGAACGCAATTTGACCGCGGTCGGTACGCAGTGCCACGCGGTCAGTACGGAGTGCCACGCGGTTAGTACGCATCGCCACGCGTTCGGTACGTCTTGCCCCGCGGTCTGTACGCATTGTCACGCGGTCGGTACGCACTGCCACGCGGTTGGTGCGTCTTGCCGCGCTGTTAGTACGTATCGTTACGCCGTCGGTACGTCTTGCGACGCGGTCGGGACGCAATGCAACGTGGTTAGTACGCATTGTCACGCGGTCGATACGTACTGCCACGCAGTCAGCACGTATTTCCACGCGGTCGATACGTCTTGCCACGCGGTCGTTACGCATTATCAGACTGTCGGTACGCTATTGGCACGCGGTGGAAACTCATTGCGACGCAATCCCGACGCATTGCAACGCGGTCTCGCTGCCTCTGACCTCAGACCTGGCATGCGAAGGACAACGGGAACGTGGTATTTCCACAGCTTTTGTTATTTTTAACTTCACTGGGGAACACTGAAGCTGAAAATAGAAAACTGAGGATGTTCCTGTGATCAAACTCAATGATTTCTTGTTCAATTTTTTCAATTTTTTGAAATTTTCCTCAGTCGTTACATGATCCGTATAATTTTGTGAAGGAAGCTGGGCGCAGCTAAAGTCTATCCGAATGCGACTGTCCGCTCACGCGGTCGGCGAGCGTGTCGAGCGGCCGTCACTAGGGCATTTTTCGAACGAACCTACCCACAACTGAGATAAAGCTGACTGGGATACTGTTCACTATTTGTCTGATATTCCTGCTAATCGTTTCACAGTCCCAAAAAATACCTTTGCAACCGCCAATCAACACTCACGCCGACCGCGTGGGCGAACAGTCTCATTCGGACTGACTTCACGTAGCATGTGTGGAAGCCAGAAAACGTCAGGTCAGACTAAGTCCATATTTCTGGTTTTTCTTTTGGAGAATCTGGCTTCAGAGTGTTGATTACACGCCACCATAAAAATTCTGATGCCCTGTCGTAGACCTCAAGCATGCCTCAAGCGATGCTTTAGTTAAGCACCTCCAATTAAGGGCTTCTTGACAACCTTCGCATACGAGCATGCGCGTCGCCCTTCCTACCTTGGTTACTTCACTTGGAAAGTTGGAGCTCTTCAGTGATTGAGATCGTGTGATAGGGCGCTTTTGTTTCGAACGCACGTAGGAGCGGAAAGTAAGGTGTGTCCATGGTATGCATTACGCCAAATCGAGACGCATCGGTTGCACCTGCAGACATAGCTAACGTCCACCATGGCTTTTCCAAGTGACTTCTTAAATTTAATTTTCTTCTGTACATTTCCATTGTTTAATTTTCTTATGTTGTCTTTTACTGTGGTTTTAATAATCTTGATCCTTTCACGTGGGCCTATAACGCTTCGATGTCGCTTGAGCTTTTGGCTCCTAATTTTGAATATCTTTTTCCAAGACATAATTTTGACTTTCGTGGGTAATTCAATTTCCTATATTGCTTGATTTTGGATTCGATTTCTGATTTTGGATTCGATTCAATACAAACTATGTATTTTCGGCTGTTTTCCGGCTTCACAAAAGGCGAGAGTGAAAAGCGCGATTTCGAACGTGCTTTTTAATCTCAACATTTTCGGAAGGAGGAAAACAGCTAAATGAGCTGTTTTTTCTAAATCCTCTTCATATCTATACACATATCATGTCCTTACTGCACAACAAAACATGATTGTTCGGGAGAGCTTGGTGGCCAGGGTGGGGCTCTGATGGTTTTTTTTTTGGGTGGAAGTTCATTTGTACGCAAATCGCTGAGCGGATAAATTCAGCAGGTGTTAATCCGCGAATGCGCAACAGTCCAAGAAACTCGGAAAACGAAAACAATGAGAATGAAAAAAATACCTCCTCTCTTCGCAATAAATAGAACTCAACTCCTCTGAGAATTTTGGCTGAGAAATTGCCGCGAAATAGCCCACCAGACTCCCCATTTGCTCGTGGTTGGCTATTTCGCGGCTTTTCACGAAAAGGACAAGAAATGGAAATAACCGAGAAATAACGAGAAATAACCACAAGTAACCAAGACGCAGCCGTCGCCGGCTGGCCGAGCCGCCATAGGGGACCGCCAGATAGATGGGCGGAATCTTCAGAGACTGAGCGAGGTCCGTACCTCAAACTTGGGTAACCGATCCGGCGGAGTGGCTGAAATCTAAATCATGCATATGTGATGCGTCGTATACTTACCTGGAGAACACTATTTCTCGGCTATTTCCCGGCAAGCATTTCTTGACGGCTATTTCGCGGCTACTACGCGGCAAGCTGGCATTTTGCGGATATTTCTCGGCCAAATCTCTCAGAGTCAGGGCCACCGAACCCGAAAATAATAATCAATGAAACCTTTTTTCCGTGATAATAACTCCGATGAGTAGGCAAGAAAGAAAAATTAGGTGAATCAGTTGCCATGTATTACTCTCGTTGAATCTCGTTGAATTAGGTGGATACTACAAATAGAAACTGCTGCCATCAACTGTTTTTTGAAAATTTTAAAACTAAGCCGCGCGCCCAAAATCTCGCAAAAAATCTCACAGCAAGTCTGAAGCGTTTCAACAAAAATGGCGTTCACCCAAAAAAAACTATTTCCCGAAGCAGAACTTCAAAATTGGAGGCTCAAATGCTTCAACAACCTTAAACTGTGAGGAAACCACGTGAAATGAATATTATTAATGAATCACAGTATACTACAACACCAGAATGATTCAACAAGAGAAAAATGAACAAGTCAAATGAGAAAGAAGTGAATTCTCTCGAATTGTTCAAGAGAGTGCGGATGGATGCTGAAGGAGTCGGGGGGGGGGGGAATCTGATCGATACGGGAAAATGCTCTACATTGCATTTCTATCACTGTCACAGCTGATAATGTTCTATGGGAAGAAGTCAGACTGTTTTCTCGCCGCGCGTGGTATCATTCCTGACGCTTCCTCAGGAATTCCCCAGAAGGAAGTTCGGAATATATGACCCCGGAGAGTATATTTGTACACCAGAAAATATTTCGAAAATTTCTCGAAAGATTTTTGAAATCGCTTCCCTTTGTTCCGTTCGTTTTAAACTTTGTCGAACGAATTTTTTCGAAATTTTGTTCGTTCGAAACTTCGTCGAACAAAATTTCTTCAATTTTCGTTCGTTCAAAATCAAAATTTTCTATTTTTTTCCAAAATTCTTTCGATTTTCAGCTCGCTCCTTGAACCCTAGGGTACGCTGTTTCGTCATTCTTGGAACGAGTTGTCGTGGGCATGAGCGAACAACTCGTCGGCTCTAATAGTTGTGTCTGGGACCGGAGATGATGAAGCCTTTTTTCGTTCACATGAGTCCGGGAGGAGCAAGCAGTGGAGCCATCGGTCATGGCAAAATATAGCACTGATTAGGAGACTTCGACAGGATAGGCACGATAAGCACCACTTCGAAGTGCTTGAAATGAGGGAGAAAGGCTTCACATGCTCGCGACTGGAGTAGAAATCGAACAAGTGTGAGACAGTCATTCGCTAAAAGATCCAAAATTTCGGGGTCTTTAAAGAAATCCTAAACTTCGAATGAAATTTGAAAAAATTTCGAACGAGTTTCGAAAACAATCAAAATTTTGATTAGTTTCAAAAAACTGTTCGTTTGACCTCCGAAATTCCGAAAGGTTTTCGAATTTCGTTCGTTCGAAATTTTTCGAACAAATTTTTTCAAAATTTACATTCGTTTGGACTTTCGTCGAACGATTTTTCGATTTTTGTTCGTTCAATTTTTTTCGAACGATTTTTTTTATTTCCCGTTCGTTCGAAAAATTTTCCAACGATTTTTTCCTGTTTTTCATCAGGTACCGCAGTATGTCCGACTTCGACTTCGAACTTCATTAACATGACCTTTGTTTTGATGGGAAAAATTTAGAAAGACTCGGGAATGATACCATGTAAAATTACAGCTTCCATAAAATTTTCTATGGTTTTTTCTCTTAACTTCTATGCAGTGTCGTTCTCGAAGCCAAATCCCGGGCCGCATTAGCGGACAACGGCTGTTGCATCACACAATAGGAATGTGGTCGTGCTGCGACCACTTGGTACCGGCAGATTCACCTTTCTCCCTGCACGATTGTCATCGTGTCGCGTGATCCAACAGCCGTAATCAGGTATTGCGGACCGCAACAGGGCTCCGAGAAAGACGGTATTGCATGTCGGCTTCACAGGGTTTCTTTTTTCACAAGTTAACAAAAGCAATTGATGGGAAAATTGTAAATTTGAATTATGTTTAGCTGTTGTTTGCGCTAGCGACATGGTCAGGATAAGTATAAGAAAAGTTATTAAACTCTGGACACAATACTGGTAAAAAAACGTTTCTAACTTGATTATCCCAACGATGTTTTCAAATCTATGGTATTGGCTTCTGAAGACTTCTCTGAGCCGAGTTAATGAGTTTCTCCATTGGAAGAAAAGGTGAGGGTACACAACAGGAAAATTCTAGGGTGATCAGGGAAAGTGTTTCCAACTTTTTACATCTACACCGTCGCAGACCGTCACGACCCCCGCGGTATGGCGCCATAATTCCCGAGGCTTTGTACACACTGTCAACATGTGCCAACCGCTATCGCAAACTTTATTGTGTGCTAGGCGGTTGCGTATTGATTGCGTGGCCTTGCGCACCGACCGCGCGAAATGACAAACCGACCTCACTCACCACTTTGTCTTCATACTGAACGCGGACGATTGCGTACTGACCGCGAACACTTGCCTACCGAACGCGCAAACTGACAAACTGACCTCACTCACCAGTTTGCTTGCGTACTGAACGCGGGCGATTGCGTACTGAACGCCAACAATTTCGTACCGACCTCGTAAACTGACAGAACGACATCACCGACCAGTTTTCTAGCGTGCTGATAGCGGGTGGTTGCGTACTGAACGCGAGCACTTGTGTACTGACTGCGTGTGCTAACGTACCGACCGCAGCGAAAAGTTATGTTTCGTACTGACCGCGCGCAAAGATGACTGCGTGCGGTCAGTACGCCTCAATGGAAATTCGCTAGCGGTTGGTACGAAGCTCAGGCGTATCGACCGCGTGCACTATTTCGTTTGCGCGGTCAGTACGCAAATGCCCGCGTTCGGTACGGAAAACATTTTTTTGCACGCGGTCAGTACGATAGTGGCACGCGGTCGGTACGAGACGCGATTTTCCGCCCGCGGTCGGTCCACCCCATTGTCTGAGTAGTCGAAGCGACCTGCTATGAATCACCCTTTAGGTATTAGCAAGTCTAAGCCTGAGCTCGTTGGGTCAACCTTTACACCTCATGGGTTACCGCGAACTGAAGGGCTTGGTCAAGCATGGATAGATTATTGTCTAGCACCCTCTCGCTGTCTCCCCAAAACATCCCATCCTTCACTATACTAAGCGGATTTCGATTGTATGAGGGTTTTGGCTGCAGGTTGCCCTTATCGGTAAAGGAAAAGGCGAAACAGAGGTTTATTTGAGAAGCTGAGCACAAAAACGACAACCTTTTGCAGTTTTTTTCCAAGACGTTAGTTTGCGGTGTTTATGCCGTCATAGGACGACATTTCAGATTTTGCTCAAACTATGCTAACAAGTGAAGTATACAAAGCGTATGGCCGATCTGCGGAAACGATTTGTATCGTCAGTATCTCTTGATCACCTAAAGTAAAACTTTGCAGTACCCCGCCGCGAGCAGCTAGATCCAAAAAGTTATGGGCGTTCTCAAAGTTTCGCGAAAAAGTAAGGGTACCCATTAGAAATTTTCGGGGTTTTCTCAAAAAAAATTTCAGATTTTGCCCAGAACTTGTATGAAAGGGACATCTAGGGCGCTGAAAACGAATCTGTGGTCTGTTTGTCCAAATTCTGAGGTTCCTGTAGGTTACGGTAGGTAATATGCCATTTAGGGGGCGAAACCTATTTTAGTAAATCGAAAATCGGCAAATGGACATCAAATTCGTATTCAGCACCCCAAATAAGCCCCGCACACAAATTTTGAAAAAAATCTGAGACTTTGATCAGCAGGGAATCGGCAAACGGACCACAGATTCGTGTAGAGCACATCAAATTGCCCTCAGAAAATCATTTTGAGACACATCTACCGAAAAAATCTGGAAATCTCGAAATTTGCGTTTTGCCCTCAAAATGTTCCCACGCTGGGATGCTTTGAGCGCATTAAGCCAAAAACTTTGGAAAATTGACAAATAAACCTCTAATTTGTGATCAGCGCCCCAACCCCCCCCTGACGAAATTATAGGTCTGATTTGGGAACATTTTTCTGAACCGCTCTCAGAACCCCTAATTGATATAAGTGACCGCTCAACCGAAAACCCGTACAAGTCCAAAACGCCGTCAGTTCGCACAAAGTTCGGAAGATGTGCTTCCACTCGAACTTTGCTCAGGGTAGTTGCTTTGGGAACAAAGTAACACGAGTATGATGTCCGTTTTCAGATTTTCTTAAGTTTACTGAGTGTATTGGAAGGTACAAAAAAGCACAAAAGACGACAGTTTTGAGCTTATAACTTTTTCAGAACCAGCGGCTCGGGACAGGACTTTGCGCAGTTTTACTATAGATGCCCGAGAGATTCCAACAATACACTTCGTTTCCGCAGATCCGACCTACGCTTTGTAAACTTCCCTCGTAAGGCGCTATTCATACTACTCAACGCCACTGCGTCACCCGCGGGCGTGGCATTAGAGCATGAATGGCCTGAAGCCATTGTTATACTCTGCCATAGCCCTGTCGCGGTCGCAGGCTAGAGCGACGTCGCAGTCGCTGATGGCTAGTTGTGCTATGCCATGCATCACGCCAACTTATGTCTGACGCGCGCTATCCCCAGCGCAATTGCAGACAAATCAATAAACCTGGATCAACAGCAAATCGGTTCACTTTCAGCTCTATAAAGAGGCAGCCTTCAAGATTTACGCATCTAAAATAAGGCGAAGACCCCAGGAAAGAAAAGAAAGAAGGAACTCCGAAAAAAAGAAGAAAAACAGAGGAAACCCGCACTGAGCCGACCACTCCGTCGCTGTAGCGGGCATCGGTCGCAGTGCGCCACACTGCGACCGATGCCCGCGACAGCGACCGATTGCGGCACGGTTATAACATTTGAATGCATCTTACCCATCTGCAACCCTGCGACGCGACCGGCGCATGCAAAGTGTTTCTTTTTGAGGTGAGGGTGTGGGTCCAGAAACGATTCGTAATAGAAGAGCGAATCCGCCACGGTCGCGGACTGGAAGTATAACAATGGCTCAGACCCGCGCGTGACGCCCGCTCCGTCATGACGGCGACGGCCGTGACGACTTTCTCGTCATTTTCATCATTAATTTCATTTCGTTCCATAATAATTAATTCCGGCACTACCCTCTGCTACTATCATGGCGTACGCGTACACAGAATTTGCTCGCTTGGGAAAGTTAAAGCCCGCTTTATTCCGCTTCGACAGAGCGTCCCCTCTGGAGTATTCATGGTCTTCGCAATACGGGCGTGACACGCTGGCGTAGAGAAGTATGAATACCACCTAAGAAGGGTTTCTTGGAGTGCTGATCACAAGCGGATTTTTTCGGCTGATCGAATATTAAACCTATTAACAAACGGGCTAATAGGTCCTACAGAAACCCGTTCGGTTAATACAGAAATATAAACTATTCAACTACATAAATACTGGACGGAATACAGGTGATGATGATCGAATAGGCGATTCCAAAAAATTTCATCTGTTCTCAAGTGATCCAAGCAATTTGTGGGAAAATCCAATAATCTCATTGTTCAAATGAATATCTGAGCATTGACATGTAGCAATTATGGAACGATTCTCCGAAAAGGCCGAGCCACTTTAAAAATCTGGTTAATAAGCTCCCGAAAATTCGGTCATTATGACTTTTGAAACGGCCCTATTCGGATTAGTTTTTTTTTCTAGTTTGGAGTCCGGGGCCTATAAGGCAGCAGCAACGGGGCGGTCGCGTGCGGCGCCTTTTACAAAACTTATGCATATGAACTCTAAACGTCCTGCGATGCCGCGGCGCGGCTCCGCGTGGTCGATACGGTTCAAATGCACTTCGCCGAGTCGTTCCGCAGCGGAAGTAAAAACGACGCATTATTCGCAAACTAAATCAGAAACGGCATGACAAACGAGATTTGACCGCTCAGAAAATCGCCGCATTCAATGCGTGTCGGATATGCATTCAACTCGAAGACAAGGCGGTTTTGAGCACAGTCAGGGAAAGTGCTGCTAGGGGAGCACGCGTTGCTATTGTGTTTCAAATTACAGCACGTGCTCCAACAAATGGTTCAAAGCATACATGATACACACTCAACTCGATGACAAAACGATTATCCGAAAAAGGAAAGCATACGACGCACTCTTGAGGCGGAACTAAGAGGTCGGTAGCGTTGCCGGTTCAATCACCCGAGTTTGCGATACTTTACCCTCCCGGCCGCTGGAGGCCTCGTCCAACCGCTGGGGGCCCCAGGTAGTGCTCGGCGAGCTGACCGCGTCGCACGTCGGTATGCTGGCCGCGTCGCGTCTGTGTGGTGCTACGATAACGCTGGACTACCTTACAGCACGCACTCCTGCAATTAAACTTTGCGGCACGTCCCTGCGATGAAATTCAGCAGCACCGTGCTGCTATTTGGAGCACGTGCCCCTGCGGTACATCCTTTCGAAGGGTGTGGTCACTCGAGTTGAATGCACATTTGACACGCATTGAATGCGGTGATTTTCTGAGTGAGTAGTCGCGCCCCAACTCAGAAAAATTTTGCCTGTCTTACTGCAGTAGCGAGCATTGGCCCGTCAGATGGATCGATTACTATGTATATACATAGTACTAGCTGTATTGAACGTATTCGCTGAGAAGCTTGCAAAATTCTGATTGGGGACAGCAATCTGGAACGCTCAGAAATTTAATTCTAGAAGTGTTTTGTCCCAAAACGGAATACGTTGAATCACAGTTAGGATGTTTTCAGAAGGTTCCTAAAACAACATGGCTTGCAATTACTCATGAAGCCATGAAACGGTTTTCAGCCTTATAATATGTATAATACAAGCGCTAAATTTTGTAAAAACCGAGAGCATTTGCCAAACTTGTCAAAAAAAGTCCGATGCTTGTAACCTTTTCGAACAAAGACTTTTTTGGATTCTGAAAGCGCCATCATCTTCACATCTTAAACTCTTACCTAACAGTGTGTTTGGTAGACCAGGTTTTCAGTCAAGTTCCCTAAAATCACTTTATTTATGAATGAAATCGTATAAGCCGCGGTTGTTCAAAAACGTCGCGTGCGGCAAAACTCTGAGGGCATTGGTATACTTCAGCGACAGCCGGCCGCCGGCGACGGACACAGACGATTTGTCGCCACTGCTCAAATTTCCACGCGCTTTTGCGTACCTACAATTCTGCATAGGCGCACCTAAAGACCTTTAAATGGATATCGATTGTGTTCCTAATATTGTTTTCCTCAATTAAGTTGTATGTAGAGCCGTTTTTTTATGAGAAAAAAATTTCACTATAAAGGGTATGAATCATAAATATGGAATACATATTCACTCCAGATTAAGAAAAAACGTCCCGATTAGGGATGTTACTCTGGCCGCAAACATCAAGTAGGGGTAGAACAGAATTGCACCGCGGTGCGACCTTATGACAGGCAGCTGTACTGACAGATCGCGGAGATCCATCAATACATCTGTCCATGATAAGAACGCGTCGCGCCTCGATGCAACTCTGCTTAGCCCCTTAATATCGTAGGGACAGTGTGTAACGCGCGGCGGCTTTTGCTCGCCTACAGTGATCGAAGCGTGCGACAACGCGACCGCTGGATGATGATAGCCTACAGCTCTGTCATACAACATTCTAAGAACTGTGTACTACTAAAGCGCTTGATTTTTAGGGCTAAGTGAACCGCTGGATTTGGTCTCGAAAGAGGAACGATCTCCGCGGACGACATTATCCTAGTTTCGCAGTCCGAAAAATTTCAACACTTTATTCAGAACTTATGGCGCGAGGATACCCTATTCTCTACAACCCATATTCCTCAAAGCCCACCTCCTGTGACAAGAATTTCATTGTGACTGACGCTCAAACCTTCTTTCTATTCTTTTTTTCATCGACTTTAAAACTCGTCTAGCTAAGTGTGATCCCGACACGACTGGCCCCTTTGGTTAAAAACCACAACATCGACGAGATTGATTTCTGCTTGTCTACCCATTCGGTTAAGCCCTGCAGGTTGCCGTCACTATTCATAATGGTGAACGTTTATTAGGCCGAACACTCAGACCGTTCAAATTACGGCAAGACGTGTCCCAAAAAGTTCAGAATATAGTCTCCAGGTGCTGATGGAGTCTCGGAGACGTATGCTCGGCTAATCAAGGAGATGAACAAAGGAAAAACAGATCGTACACTAGTCGGATTTACGTTAGCTCTCTAGGTGAAAACAGGAGTAGGGCAAAGAGCTGTAGCAGAACCTTTTCTATTCATCTTCGCCGTTGATGACATCGTGCGTAAAGTTGCAGAACAGTTTCCTGCGCACGTGATACCAGGGTTGAGCAGGGTTGCGACTTGACGCAACGGGGGGTCGTGAATGTTTTCGAAAAAGAAGGAAAATTTGGGGGGCTCGTAAAAGTTTTGAAGAAAAACGGGAAATTTCTGCAAACTATTTGATAAGGTAAAAATGAGGTAGTAGTAGGGACAAGGGATCGAAATTTTTCTAACTTCATCGCTCAAAAAAGGCTAAAGCAATTTTCCATCTCGAGAGGGGGGAGTCACGGAAATTTTTCAAAATTTCGGCCAACACGGAGGGCTCGTACCTCCATCGAAAATTAGCGCGATGGCCTGCTCAACCCTGTGTGATACTAACACCACCAGGACGCTCCCTCGTCGACCTGAAGTACGCCAACGATCTTTTTCATTCGCTAGGAACAAGGCAAAACTGGATTGTGAACCTCATCTCGGAGTATGCCGCAGCCTATAGACCTCGTCTTCGTCCCGACGAAAGCAAGCAGATAATGGCTTCCCCAAGGCGGTAAACTGGATTTTGTGTGGACGGACAGCGTATGGAACTTGTTAATGATTACTGCTATTTGCGCTGTTTGTTGAAGAACGATGACAGTTATGCAGCGGATATTCAACGACGATTTGCGAAGACTACATCTGCATTCAAGTCTCTAATCAAATGTTTGTTAACTAACTCCGAGGGAAGTCAATTTGCGCGTCTACCAACCAGATAATCGCCCTATCATAATGTACGGATCGGAGACGTGGGCAGCACCAAAGACGCAGATGGAAAGGTTTCATTGCACGGAGAGGAAGCTGTTTGGACGTTTGCTCGGATATTTCTGGCCGCGGATGGGCCTTACATCAACGCTTGACACGAGGGAGGTGCCAACATCTCCCAATGCCATCTCAAGCGGCAACGGGAGATCGTCTTCGTTTGTTCAGGTATATTTCAAGAAAACCGCCAGATCGTCTTGTTCAACACCCTGGGGAGTGCTCAACCCCGTTAGAGAGAGAGAGAGAGAGAGAAAGAAAGCCATTTGTCGATGCTCCAAGCAAAGTTAACTTGGAAAGATGGCATGACTCACAACAAGAACGACTCCGTCTTCTGCGCGAGGAGCACACCGAGTTCGTACGGTGTCATCATGAGAAGGCGGCGGTAGATCCTACACTAGGAGGAGTACCGCCCCCAGTCTGCACATCCGAGACTCAACTCGGAAGAAGGGCTAGATGCACACTGGCATCGCTGCGGTCACTCGACAGTGCTCATGTCCTACGTCATCAAAATTGACAGCAGCAAATCTGATGTTTGTCCGGACTGCGGTTCCATTGGCCATGAGACTGCACGCCTTTTCAAATGTCCGGAGAGACCCACCACGCTGGCCGTAATGGACTGATGGACGAATCCGTTACTGGTCGCCCAGTTTCTCAACCTATGACAAAGCCCCCAAAACGGCTGTAAAGAAGAAGAAGAAGCTTGAGCGATTGTAGGTTTTCATAATCGCTTGAGCTACTATCGATATTTTTCAACCACACTCACCTAGCGACGGTGCTCACTTGTGTTGCTAGCAATAGACGATACCTCATAAACTCCATTCGTTAGACTAATACGCATGATGATTAACCGTTTTCCCAAGTCCAGTCCGCTATTTTTAGGGGAGGAAGTTTGCATGCTGGTGAATAAGGATTGCACAGGTAGCGTGGCCCTTCACCGTTTTCGGCGCTTTCAACGGGTTTGGCAGGGTGGCAACAGGTGTACGGTTCCACCTAACTAGTGATTTCACGAATATTCAGAAACAAGTAAGCCGCCTTTTGTGTTTTTTAAGGAGAATTCGATAACATTTCCAACTCACATGTTGTTTTAAACGAGAAAAAACAAAAACAGACAAAGTCACGCTACTGAAGGGGGGTAGGGATCTGAGAAAATCGCTAAAAATCTGACCATGTCGTGCATCTGGGACGAGTCTGAGAAAGTCGCCGAAATTCCTGGTGGTCTCAATGAAATTGGCCTTGTGCGGCACTTGGCCACAGTCCATTTTCTAGTGCTGCAACGACTCTCCTGATTTTGGCGGGGGAGGGGAACCTCGGGTAGGTGCTCAAATTCAGTCCGGCACGGTAAAATGGGCGTTTCTAAGTGCATCGTGCTATTATGCCCCCGTTGCGCTAGCTACCCTCCTCGGCTGCAGAGCTAATTCCATGAGCTGCGTGCGGCGCGCGTCGCGTTGGCGCATTGCCAACGCCGTCGTTTCTCATGCTCCCATCCATCTGAACGCTTGCCACCCTTCTCGGCTGTAGCTCATTGGTCGGCGGGCATCGGCTGCGTCGGCGCGCGTCGCGTCTGGCTGGCGCATTGCCAACGCCGTCGTTTCGAAAGCTCCCATCGTCTGTCCATTCCACGGCTTTATTAAGAAATGAAGAAACATAAACAAGTATGTGAGTGAGCCTCATTTGTATACTTAAGCAATGAATATGATGCATAATAAACACAAAAGTGGGAGAGGGTGAGGAAGTGAAACCATTCGGCGAATCTTTTCCACAAATCACATCTTTGCTTACTAGATTATACATCTTTGGCTAATGGAGGACTGAGATACATGCTGCTATGCTCAAGACGTCCCTTTGCGACGACTCACATCTTAAGGAGTCGGAAATTGAGAAGACTTTTCAAGGGTACTGAACGCTGAACTATAGGTGCCCTAGGCACAACTTTTAGACGCGCCCGCAAAATGGAACATCTCTCATTAGGCTGGATTCTGTGCACAGAGTTTTGCACCTTCACCCCCACCTTCCTCCAATCTTATCAATGGGTTAGTCTGTCACCGAGGAAACTGTGCGTGAAGAGTTTTTTTCCTGAAGACGATGATAGAATAACATCGGTACTGATTTACATCTCTTGCTGGGAGGAGACTATCAGCCCATTTTATCGCCGTTGGCCTATCACGTCATCACTTGCTGCTCCTGTGATAGGTCAGCGGCAGTAAAAATGTGCGGGGAACCCCTCCCAGAAAGACATCTAAATAGGAACCATAACATCTCGCTGCTGGACAAAAAAATTGCCACTGAAATGAAGTAATGTGATCTGCACGTGTGGTATTGGGAAGGGATGAATGACAATACAAGCTTCACTGATTATTCTCCAACCATTAAGATTCTATTAACGTTGTGTGATTATGTCGTTTTCATTCTTATTCACTGCTGAGATAATTTAGCTAGATGTGTTCACCTATACTCCCTGTTGTATTGATCCTGTTGCTTCAATTACAACAGCTTACAGTTGATCCCGTTCATGAAATTGAATCTGGGTCAGAGTTCGGGCGAAAACTTCGGAGTCATTGAATGACAGGCGAGGATGGCAGTGGCGTTGGCAATGCGCCAGCCAGACGCAACGGGCGCCGCACGCAGCCGATGCCCGCCGACCAATCAGCTGCAGCCGAGGAGGGTGGGAAGCGTTCAGATGGCTCCCATCGGCTGTTAATTCGACGATTTTATTAGGCTATGAAGAACAAACACACACAAGTTTGTGCGTGAGATTCTTTGGTGCTCTTTCGGAATAGACGACCCACCCAAGAACACAATGAAATTAGGGATTGTTCGGGCATGACCTACCGCTCAGTTGGGAACATCAAATAGTTCAGTGTGTTTGAAAAAGTCTAGTTCATTCGACGGCTTTCGCGGGATAAACATTTCTCATGAAATTTCTCTAGTGGGTCGTCTATCCCAAAAGAGTACCGATTCTTTCGCACGCTAAAGCAAATGAAAGGATGCATAACGATCACAGAAGTGGGAGGGTAAGGAAATGAAAAAACTTAGCAATACAGTTGATCCAGAAGCCACTGAAACACAGCGGGAACAAATTTCGTGCGAGCGGTTGCCGCGCCGCGCTTGTTCTCATTGGGGCGCGCCGTTCTCACTGGAGCGCGCCAGTCCGCATCAGTTTCGAAAGAGCGCCGAACCTCACACTACTTCCCCTCATGCTGTAGTTCTCTTCCCCATTTTTTTCTTCCCTTCTTTCTCTTGTTTTCACCCTTTGTAGTAACAATTCTTATTTCGTCGATTAGTGGCATTTTGAAGGAAAAACGCTCAAAAATAAGAAAGGACGGCTAATCACACGTTCTCAGACAGGAATGGGGAATCACCCGGCTATTCGAAAGGAATATCACCAGTTGCAACTGGTGATACCAGTTGCAACTCCCAATTAACGAGATTTTCATTACTGCTCTCTCATCCGTCATTTATTTTGTTCTTAAAGTAGTCAGTGGTCCCTGAAGTACCCAGAAATTACTTTATAGAAAAAAATAAGAAGACGGCAAAACAGGCATTTATAGGAATCTCGATAATTGGGGGGGGGCGGGCGAACACCAAGCAATAACTTGTTTTTGAGCGTTTTTTCTCAAACTTTCCACTTTTTTGATAGCCAGGTCTACATTCACATGAGGATATCACAACGAATTTTTAATCTTTTTATCGCTAGCCCTGCCTTTGAGATGTGACTAGTCGCAAGCCTGCTAGACCATAAGCGCCGATAATATCCACTTCTTTGGTGGACAAAGTTTTGAGGTCTCGTGGAGGTGGTGCTAGTTTTCATCATTTTGAGTTGCTCAATCTTAATCTTTAACTTATTATTCGCTATGTTTTAGGAGAAGATCTGCGATGACGACTGATTACAGTCGTCCCCTCACGAACAAAAAATCCTCCTACCTCGACGAAAATTTAAGAAGATTGATCATATGAGAGCTTTCTTGATAGCTTTATAGAAATTTACAGAATACTGAACATTGGTCAGACATTCTATTGTGTATCACAAAAAAAAACTATTAAATTGTGTTTATCCAAGTGTGTGAAGTATGTATTAGTGAGCACGACTGGTTTGCCGAAGAACGCCTCGCTAGCGTAGACTACTCAATCTGAGGGTTCCACAATCTTTCTTTTTTATTTGATACAGCTTCGGATTCGCTTTCAGTGCTCTGTCTAGGTTTTGTTGCACATAATGGAGATATTTTGCCGCAGTAGCGGCTCAAATGTAGCCTGCGAAAGTCAATAGAATACCGAAGCAAAAAACTCCCAATTGTAGATTCTCTAGCGTTGGTTAGAAGGCAGCCTGCTGAAATAGCAAAAAGGCGGTTAAAAAATTTTGAAAAGAAGTCTACAAAAAAACGCACAGCGAAAGTGTTATCAGGAGCGATTCTGCTGAAACCGCTTGAAACGAAGTGCTATCAAAAGTAGCCAACGAAATTCACTGGGAAACAACATAAACGTTGTGGAAAGATTCAAAAAGGAATGTTGATATTGAGAATTCTCGTCAGACTCTCGAATTTTCAAATTTGGATAAGACCCAGATTTCAACTGAATTCAAGAACTCGAAAAAAATCGAAACAATTTTCGTAATTTGAATTAATTTCACAATTTTGGAAATTAGCACAGCGAAAGTGTCGATGAAAGGTAGACTTTCCAACAAAAGTAGGACAAGGTTCTAAATTCAGGCTTGAACACAGTCCTCGCAGTCCACACTGCTGCAATACTCCTTTGTCACTTTGTTGCAAAGAAGTGCTTGCGTAGTATTGAATACAGGTTTGAGAAAATTTGAGTGCTTGGTGTTGGTTGTATGGCTGCTGCTTTGATATGGTGCGCTCCATTGAGAACGGCGCGCACCAAAGAGAACGCGCGGCGCGGCGACCGCTCGCACGAAATTTGTTCCCACTGTGTTTCAGTGGCTTCTCAGTTGATCCCGCTTATGAATGTGAATCAGGGTCAGAATTCGGGAGAACACTACGAAGTCACTGACCGACGGGCGAGGACAGCTGCGGCTTTGGCAATGCGCCAACGCGACGCGCGCAGCTAATGGAATTAGCTCTGCAGCCGAGGAGGGTAGCAAGCGTTCAGATGGCGCTAGCACTGATATTTCTTTCCGGTAATTATCTATCATTTTATTGAAAATTCAATTTTCACAACGACATCGCGCTCAGCCGCGCCCATTTTGTCCGCGCCAAAAAGTACATTTAGGACCGGACCAGGGTTTTCGCACTCTTTCCAAATTAGGACAGCCATTGCGGAGCGGAAAACTGGGTGTGGCCACGTGCGATCGCTGATTGACACTGAACGAACACGACCACACAAATGCGAGGAGCAGTCAAATGATGGCGCCGAGTCGGAATGCGAATCTTAGCGCGACAAAGCGTCGTGGCGATACGCAGCGACAACGGTAGCGCGCTAAACTTCAAACCACTTGGCCGATTGCCAACATTAAACCCTCTTGGCCAATTGCCAACTTACACTTGGACCAACATTTTGGACCGCCGGCACTGCTTTTTCACCGAGATTGGAGTCGCTTCCTTAAGTTAGGTCGTTCCAGTGCATTTACGGCGTCTACACCAAGTTTTCATCAATATCAAGGGAAGCCGGGTGGCAATAAGCATCTCGTCTATGAAGTTTTCTCAATGGAGGGTTTGTCTTCAAACTTAAGAGGATGTGTTGGATGTTCGGCAAATTTTATACCGGATTCGCAAACGTTTTTCTTTTTCTATCCGATGTATTTGACCTCTGCGGTAAAACTTGGTTACTTTACATTTTCACATTTAAATCTTTTGTGTGCTCCACGTGCTGAATATTTCAAAATAATGAAATTTTCATGTTCACGTCCTGTAGAAGCACTAAATCGGCCATTCGACGATTCGACATTCGAAATTTTCAAGGATAAGACGATAGAAAGGAGAAAAAAAGCAGTTAACAAAACTCTTCAATAAGATGAATTTTGCTTTTTTTTGAAAATCGCAATTTCTGGAGCTTCCCTTATATGCGGAGACTACTGGGCACGAAACTTCATGATTGCTAACCATGAGTAAACCCTCGTTCAACGATAAACACTGGCCCTATTGCCACCTTCAAAATCGGCAAGGAGGCTGCGGCGCGGAAAAATGGGCGTGGCCAAAGGGGATAGCCATGAGCACAAGTCTCACCTATAGGCCCTGTCGCGACAGCGACAAGTATGCACAGACATGCATACTTGTCGCCACTTCATCGGTTCAAGTACCCAAATTTCAGGTACCCCTCTCAGCCCCTGGAGGCCTTAGATGACGCGCTCGGCTTGTCGGCTGCGTCTCATTTACTTCTCGGCTAATGCGTCTTTCACAGTCTGCCGGACGACGCCGTCCGGCACGTAATAAGATAGGGCTGCGGCGTCGTGCAGTGACGCAATGCGACGCCGAATGACCGACGTGACGCCGAATGACCGACGTCGCAATGCGGCGCTCGACGTCAGTGCGAAATTTCTCCGTTGATTGTGGGATGGTCGATACCAGGGCTGTGCGTAACTGAATTTTGTAATTTCGTAAATCGTAAATCGTAATTGTTGAAATTCCTCGTAATTCGTAAATCGTAACTGATTATGAGTGATAAGCCCAAACATGACCCAAACCTCATTCGATGTGGAAACACCGTAGCATTTCAGTGATGAGGTGTTTCCATATCGAAGTAGGCAGGAGGTTGGGTTTCAAAAAGACTTTTTTGGAGCAGCACTTGAATAAATATTCAGTACACATGCGTGGGATAGGAACGACATTAATAGAGAAAATGGAAACTCTAAGTTTATTTAAGTACCACACCTGTGCCAGGTTTCGCCCAACTTTTGAATACGAAAGCATAGGGAATCATCGCTCTACCAAACACAGTTCAATTGAAGCCAAGGAGGGCAACACTGTGATGAGAAAAAATTTACGGTTGGATAGTTTTAGCCCTAACATTTTGAGGAAGAATGCTTGCATAAGGTGGCCATCCAAAAGGGGATATACATTTACCAAACCACTTCTTCACGCAGAAAACGAGTACGCTCTAAATTTGTAAAGCGTTGCTCTGAACGGAGTTATAAGCGTTCCTCCACGTTTGTTAGGGTGGAGACGGCGGTCTTCTTCTTCTTATCGGCCACAGCAGTTTCCTATAATAGGCGTAGAAAGGCAGCTACATCACACGGCTTGTTCCAGATATCACGAGCAGACAGAGAAGTAGGTCTGGCAGAGCATGAAAATAAATGCAATGAATGATGCCCAGCATTCTAACAGTCAGGACATTTATCTGGGACCGACTCGTCAATCCTGTGTACGTAGGCTTTGAGGTATGAAGAATAATAGCTACGTAGACCTGCCAGAGTGACGCGAGAGCGCCTGGGCAGATCTTCCTCACTATCATCAACTGTAGGAGGCACGACACCAAGGATCGGGTTGGAAGGGGCGCAGGTCAGGTACTCAGACACAAATCTAGTGTGCTCGATTTGTTGTAGCCTCTTTTGTGTGAGCTCAGAGGTGGCCCATCTTTGACGATCCAATGTAGACATAGCAGCATGGAGTGGTGCGCGAATATTACGGTGATGTGGATCAGATGACAGAAGTGGCTGGTTGGGATGTGCGCCGTTCTTAGTAATGCCAATGTGGAACTGTTGAGATTGCAGCTGGCAGTGTTGTTTGACAGGAAGTACTGCACTTTCCTGATAGAGATGGGATATGGGCGTTGACCTTGGGCAGCCAGTGATGACACGTAGTGCAGAGTTCTGTACACGTTGAAGCTGGTTCCAGGACGCCTCTGACAGATGTCTGGTCTATATCGGAGCCCCATATTCCAGAGTTGGCTGTATCATGGTCTTGCACGTTGTGCGTAAAACTTCCTTTGTGCTACCCCAAGTGGTGCACGCCAGAGCACGGAGGATGTTATTTCGCGTGTTGGCCGTAGCAGCTCGAATACGTGTTTTCGTGAAAACGCGATGAAGGGTCCAGGAACACACCAAGTAGACGAGGGTGCTTAGATAGGGGCAGCAGATTTCTTTCCCAGAGAGCCTTGGGATGCAG
The DNA here is from genome assembly GCA_029168955.1 of Aplectana chamaeleonis. NCBI lineage: Eukaryota > Metazoa > Nematoda > Chromadorea > Rhabditida > Cosmocercidae > Aplectana > Aplectana chamaeleonis. The sequence continues at coordinate 71,368 of JAPDOI010001086.1, forward strand.
TTTGTGCTCAGCATTTGCAGTAATGCACAAAGGCGGTCTGAATGGTGAGGGTTGATTAGGATTTTGAAATGCGAAATGGTGAGGGCTCCCCCAAAATCTGTGCTTCCAAAAATTAGGTTCTCCATCTTCTTTTTTTTGCATACAGAATTCGCTCCTTATTATTGAAACATTTGAAAACTTCTTTGAAAAAGTAGGAGACTCTGCAGCCATAATTTCTTAGAGATGTTTCAAACCAAATTTTGAGTTAATTTGGGAGTCCCCGTGAGAATCTTTTTTCGAATAATATTCTCAGGTTAGAAAAATAATTTCTCGATTCTCCGGCAGATTTGAATTCACGAAGCTCCTCTTTTTTGCTTGTATCTTTTCAACCGCTAAGGATGGATGCGTGGGGAAGGTTGTTTTTGATATCTCCGCAAAACTCTGCAATGAAGTGTATAATGGGTTCCAACCCCTATTTGCTCCATGAGCCAGCCAAGTCCTTAGAGCCGAGCCCCATCTTTACTGTCTATTTATATCGGAATGGATTTGCTGTACGCAGCTGCAGACGACCGCTTTAGAAGTTTACAGAGAGCTAGAAGATAGTGGTGCTGGGACGAATATCAATCATGTCAGGACCTCGCGGTCACAGCATGATTCTGTTTGCAGTACGTGATGCAACAGCGCCTGTCTGCAACTGCGGACCGAAATTTTGGTCCGATAGAGACTGCAGCTCCATTAAAGGTCTGCGTCTCTGGTGTTCATCATGTGACAAGGGTCCATGGAAGTAAATAGCTGTGAGGCTACCGACCGGGCTCGGCTTTGGGCAAGGAAAGGTTGGAACCAAAAATAAGTTTGGGTCCGTAAGAGTGAGAAGGGGAGCGATTGGTCATTCCTAAAGCTCGTTATCAACAATTATAGTTCTCCATGACTGACGTACTGCTGACTTCAACCGGCCGGGCATGCACGGGAAAGGGTTCACCGAAAATTGAAATTTTAAAGAGTAATCAAATATTAGGAGTGTGTTAAATTTGAGTGTTGAAGTTGTGTTGTATTGGAAGTGTTAAACTTATATTTCTACTAGACCGCAGATTCGCATCGCTCATTTAACCGCGTTTTCACGTTTTATTACGATTTGTTACGATTTTAGTCCCAAGTTTCGTAATTCGTAAATCATAAAAAAATTGCCAAAACACCCGTAATTCGTAAACCGTAATTCGTAATTACGCACAGCCCTGGTCGATACAATCAGTTCCTCTACCACAGGCCTAGTGGGCGCCGCGCGCGACGTCGCATAGCATTACCGGACGTCAAAATAACTGTGAAAGGGGCTTAACTCCCGACTATTGGGCGAACACCGAGAAATAGCCTACCAGGAGTCTGTGCGGAGCCTTGTGAGCTATTTCTCGGCCAAAACTTTCAGATTGAACCAAATGAAACCCATGGAAACGAGGGTGTAATGACAATCGGTTAACTGATTTCGCGTCGTCTGCGTAGCGGTTTACGGAAAAAACCTCACCAACAGTGCACATAGGGACGTGCATGCAAATTACATCAACTAAAAAGCAGTTCAATACTTTGCATATGGATAATACAATGAAACAACATCACAGCTAGTCTTTTTTTTTCTTTGAAAACTTTACTGCATAAAACATCAAGATCAAACAGTACGAGAAACATTGTGAATACAATAAAACAGGGCTTCAATGGATAAAGATGAGATAGATCGTTAAACAACATGCCGTGTAAGTAGTATGAATGATACCAAGGATTTTCTCAGAATGTACGTAAATGGTTATAGAGTAAGAAAATGGAGAAGTTGTGACTCTTGACAGCTGGCAGAGTGACTGCAAGCCTACCAATCGATTTATGATAGACGCGCTAGCATTATCGATTACGATACGGCTACAGCCGTCATACCGACTGATTCTTGAGCCACAAAGAAGAAAACACATCAGTCTTCGTTGAGACGACGAGTCTTTCCACGACCGTAGAGCGGAACACGCGGCAGAGACTTAATCCCACGAGGGCTTCTTTTGAGGCTGAAATTCGAATGAGACAGAATATGGGGGCAGTGATTCCTAAACTTTTGCAATCAAGCTCACCAATGGAGAGCTCAGGGGTAAGATACTTTCCTTTTGCGTCTCAGCTTTGCAAATAAATCCTCCACTGAGCGCGAGACAAAGAGGAAAAAATTTCTACGTCTCTGGGCTCTCCACCGGTGGACTCGATTGGAACAGTGTATCAGGATGGAATTCATCACGTAAAAACATACTTGAAGCTGCCAGGTGTACGAGTCGTAGGTGGCGTCCTGAGTGGTCCGGACGGATCCATTGGTGCGCATTTGGTCGAATCATCTTCCTTGTTGACCTTCTTCAAACCATGGGTCTAGAAATGAAAACAGAAATAAACATGTTATAACCCGATATCAATTTTTGATATATCTCGGTATAACTGTTAGCCGAACTGCAGACTAATATCAGCCAGCGTTTGTGGCTGACTAGAGGCAGACATCTTGAAATCTCCTACGAAGAGTGAAAGCCGCGCGGCCGACTTGCCAGGCCAAGATTAACCGGTGCGTGTCGCAACGCAACCGCTTCAGTTGTGTGATGTTAGGCGTCGTTCATACTTCCGTCGCCGACGCGGCGATATGCAAACTTATAATATCGATTGTGCCGTGCCGCGTTATCGATATCAGGGGCCGAATAGACTGCCAACGCTCAGAGGTGCGGCGGCATGCAATGGAGGGAAATCGATCGCGCGGCGCCACATGATCGATACTCCTCAATTGCATGCAGCCGCGCCTTTGAGCGGCGGGAGTCTATTCGCCCCTTACGGGGTCGTTTATAGTTCCGCCGCCGAGCGGCGCGGCACAGTGCATTTCTGTAATATTGATCACGCGGCGCGGCACGATCAATATTATAGGGTTGCCCTTCGCCGCGCCGCTCGTCGACGGAAGTATAAACGACCCCTTACATAAATGCATTGTTTTCTCACGAAGAGAAATTTATGCTTAAAAAATTTTAATGTTCTTGGACGAATAACCAAGTCGGTCCAAGCCTTACCGGTACTACGCCCCAAGTTTTAGTCACGGTCGAGACAATAACGATCCGACCTCGAAATCCGGATGTTTGACTACTTTCATTAATTTATACAGATTTCTCAGTGAAACTTGATTGCTTTCTCATTCCCACACATAGTCGACGCAGCCAAACAGTGTCGAACCTAAAGGCCTATGCACAGTGGAGCAGCAAAGGTCGCGCCGCCACGATGAAGAATGGAAAGCGGCTACGCACCCTCGTCCCTTCCCTTTAATCTCCATCACTGCGGCGCGAGTTTTGCCGCCAGACTATGCATGGGCTTCAAGGCCATTGTTATACCTCACGATAGACCTGTCGCGGTCGCAGAGGACTGCTACGTCGCTGTCGCTGTTATGAGAATGTAGATTAAGTCATCATAAAAGAAAAATAAGTGAAAGAAGTTAAAATTCGCGGAAAAACGCAAAAAAAAAACCAGGTAGAACCGCAAACTATAGGAGTCCGCACGCCCCTCAATCATCGAGAATTTCTTGAATTCTTGTTTGTCCGCCTTTTTTTGCTCTTAAAGTAGCCAGGAGCTTCTAGAAGTGCTAAGAACCTACTTTGGAAGCAAAATAAAAGATGGCAAAACAGGCATTTATGAAAATGTCAATAAATGGGGGCGAGCGAAAACCAGCAATAACTTGTTCTTGAGTTTTTTTACCAAATTTTCGCTTATTTTCACTTCTGTGATGGCCGCATATAACTTCTCATGAGGATAGCATAACAACAGTTTTTAACGTGAACACTGCCTTTGGACAATAAGACGAGTATAGCGAAGGGACGTGCAGTTGGAGGAGCGTGTCTTCCTATTGTGCTCCAAACTGCAACACGTGCTCTAGCAGGTGATACTTTCAACGCATATACGATAGGCATTAAACTCGAACATACGACATTTTGAAAGACAATAGGGCCACATGCTCCTGCTATGTCCTGTGTTAGCGTGACAATTGGCATATACAATGAGCTTCAGGAGAGGCTACCCCTCTCCTGAAGCTCATTGTAGGGCGCTCCTTCAAGGCCAGCTTGAAGGTAAATTTGGATCACTCTCTGGGAAATTTTCGAACGCTGAAGAAATCACCCTCATGCCCCACGGTGAGGTTACAACCGTGGCGAGGATGATGCCACTGCTCCAATTAACCGCAAGACTAGCTTTCTTGATGCGGACCGTGACATGAACCTTATCAACATAGTTGGAAGCCCGATCCTGCTGAAGAGGTTGAGTCCCAAACTCCCAATCAGTATGTAACGCGACTCCTACCGCAAAATGTTCACTTGATTCTTCGGCGCTGATCCTTCGTGGGGAAATTTCGACCGCTAAGGAAATTTCCCAACGACTTCAGAAGCTGCGCATTTTGCAGCACGTGCCCCTGCGATGGAGTCTCTAAATGCAAGAGGTCACTCGCTCGCTGAGAGAGCGTTCGCCACGCATTGAATGCGGCGTGTGTGATGACGCGGAATTGATCTTCAGTTCAAAGTTCTGTCGAAAACAAGAACGCATGTACCATGGTACTGCACGAGGTGTGATGGCCAATTCTACTCAGACCCCCCCCCGCCATCAGCACGACGGCCTTTTTTCATGTAAAATTTGAAGAAGAGGAAAGTTCATGTAAATTGTAAGGTATAATCGAATTCTTCGTGACAAAACTGATCCTAAACAGTGTATACCAACATTCAGAATGGCTCACTTGGTCTCCTGGCGGGGCCCAGACCTTCCTCCCTCTGGAGCCCCACACTCCGCGCCGAAACTTGGCATGGACAAGCAGACTGCGGGGTTACCCACTGAGCTGCAGTAAATATTGCATTGACACATAAAATCTCGTACTGATCTGCAAGAACGCCGGGCTACCGTAACCCTATGCGTAAGATAATTGGCGTGAACGATATGGCTGCGGACTTTGTCGCTTATCTTCCGGCAAAAACTACTTTCTGATGTGTAGCTTCCCGCTGGTGTATATTTCAAGAACGAAACGCTGTGATTTCCCTGAAAAAAAAGGAGTTTGGTCTCTTTAGAAGAGTTGCCAATCGGGAGGTGATGCTGACGCGCTATGTCCAGCCGTACCTCAGGTACTCAAAGTGATGGCCCGCCGACCTTTACCAGCTGGCCCGCGATCCACGGCTTCCACAATATTGCGACAATTATTTGTATTACTATTATTTACCTCAAGCACGTCGCCCCGGGTCCACGGCGGAGAAACGCCCCGCCTCGGTCCGCCGCAAGGACGTAATCTTAGCCGCTGTCTGCGGTGAGGAACCACCCCCCCCTCACAACTTTCAAAACAAGCTGTTATCACGCAATCCGCTAGTAATGGATTGTCCCCGTACCGAACGCGAAGCAAGCAGAAGCTAACACCAAGCAAGCAGAACCTTACGTTAGGTAGGGGAACGAGTGGAACCATGCACCGAAGTGAGCGGAAGCTAACGCGAAGCAAGCAGAAGCTAACGCTAAACAAGCGGAGGTTAATACCAAGCAAGCGCAACCTTACGATAGGCGGAAGGGGTAGCCGCCGAACGCCGCAAAAGCCGCCCCCCCCCCCAGCTGTGGGGATATTCCCTATCAACCAGCGGTCAAAAATATGCTGGTCTCCGAGGAGTGACTCAAAGTCACCTTCCAGAGCCGGCTTTAGACTGCCGAATGAGGACTTGAACGAGATGAGGCGCGCTTTATAGCGGCTGTGCACGTGATAAGCACGTTACGACGTGATCATTCGCGATCACCATCAATTGTCTCTCCAACCGGCCGAACTGAAGATGGCGTGACGTGTTTTTGGGAGCAGCCGTGGCGTTTTGAGGCGCGTAGGCGAGCCAATATCCTCGTTGCGTGTGCGTCGCATGCAGCATGGCTCGCCGCTGGCCGGTACCCCCAAAATAAGGGGCGCCGGCCGTCATTTTCGACATGGAAGTTCGCGGGCCATCACCCTGAGTACCTGAGATATGGATAAGAATGAATACTTCGGTACCTTACATAAAATAAATTCCTGCAGACATTTTGAATTTTCTTTTTTTTTCTTCGTGAAGATATTATCTGATCTTTGTCGTTTTCCTAATTGGGAATTGCGACCGAGTCATATTTCTTGAAAAATTTTGAACGAATTCTAGTAGCGCAAGCCAAAAAAAAACAGTTGCTGCCGTAAGATAAGTGATTATGTCCGCAGCCAAGCGATTGACGCTACTTATCTTACGCACAGGATCACGGTAGCCTGGCGTTCCCTTTCATCGGTACTAGCATTTTTGTCGCGTTGACTAATGTAAGGAGCGACAACGTCACTCGAAACGACGCTGCTGCTTGCACAAAATCGATTCTAGAACAATCTGCTGGCGAGGAGGCGCCGCCAAGTATGCCCACTACATTGAAAGTTCTCGAAAACCAGATCATTCCATATACCGGCGGATGGTCAGTTCCCATGTACGGATTTTGAACATTCGCACTCCTTTTAGATATTATTGTATTAGCAGAAAATGAATAAAGACTATGAATACCTTGAAACCGCTCATCCTAGCACTGTAACGCGTGAAGTAAGCCTTTCCAACTGGGCGCTCCGGCTAAATTAAAATGTAAATTATACGATTCTATGACAAAGCATCCTTACTTCTTCAAAAAGTGGGGACGCAGATATGCGACACGCGGGGGAAGGGCCACGGTTATTGACCGACTGACTCATAGCTGCGTTGCGCCTTGGTCCTTGAAAGAGAAGGATGGTATGTTTGTTCACAGAACCAACATCAGGTGCTAGTTTTCGGACTAATGAACAACTTGAAGATCGCGCTTTCAAAATACATTCGAATAATTGGATATAGAGGGTGATCTTCCTGAGATTCTTGGAATGAAAGATTTTCTTCTCGGAACACAGGCCACACAAACATTCAAATGAATCAACACTTTTCAAAACCTGCCCTCCCTTTGACTCAAAGGATATTCGAGTACTAAAAGCATTCGAATGCTACTCGAAAGGTATTAATCGATTTTGGGCGAAAACCTCTCAATCCTTCCACAAAATTACAACGTTAAAGGTCATTGGTATACTTCGCTGTCGCTGCAGCGACACGTATCGCCACCTCCCACTAATCTTGTTGGGACCAGCCCCAGTGCCATAGTCAAAGCTGCCACGGGAACAGTTTGCATGCGTCTGTCGCGATGACGGGTCGCTGAGGAGTGTTAAGGGGTCTACAGAGTTGCAGCGACAGGCTAGTGGTCGCCGAGTGTCAGCCTTCACGCGGCGACAGAAATGTTTTCGATCATTATCGTTGCGGCGCTGGTTGCCGCTCGCTGGCAGTGAGGGGGGATGTTGGAATGCTAAACACGGATCTGGAGTAAGTTTATCGATTTTCTACAGATCACGGTAGATAACGATGGGTAGCATACGGTAGTTCGGTCAAAGTCCCAGAATTGACTCAAAATTTCTATGCGGGGTTTATTCGGGGTGCTGAATACGAGTTTAGTATCCATTTATCAATCTTCGAAATGCTAAGAAAGTTTTTGCCCCCAAAATGACATTGTACCTACCGTAACCTACAGTAAACCTATGAATTTTGAAATGTGGACATCAAATTCGGTTTTAGCACCGCGAATAAACCCTACATACAAGTTTTGATCAAAATCCGAGAACAATTTTCGACACACCCAAAAAAAAATCCTGATGGGAATTCGCGAAGCTTGAAAAACACCTAACTTCTTGGAAGCCGCAACTCGGGGCGAGATACTGCGCAGTTTTACTATTGAGGCACAAGACATACTGACAATACTAGTTGTTGTCGCGAATGCGTTTACCACTAGAAACACTTCCCTTGTAAGAGCCTTATCGCTTTTCAAGGGGAAACTCTGTTATACTTAGTCGCCGCGGCAACAGTTCGCCGCCTGTCAAAGGGTCTCGCTAACTTGCCCGACAAGTTTCTCTCTTGTTGTCTTGCGCATTTCTACGACTTTAGCGGCAGCAATTTACCAAACGTGCCAAAATTTTCTTGGTTAACGACTCCTTCTCCCCTTCTACGCGTACTTTTATGTCATTCAGTGCACCTTCAACCAAATTTCTTTCCAAATGGGCTCGATTCCCCTCTTACTAGCTCATTTTTTCAAAGTGGTAGGAAAATCACCGAAATCGGAGTGCCGTATATTAATAATTTCTATTACTCAATCTAAAACGAAAATCCACTGTTTTTCAATGATTGCCGTGTTTCATCGTGAGTTATTGTGGTGGGCGCGAAGCGCGCACCTGATTTGGAAAGTGATTGCTTCTGCGCACACCCCTCGTTACAGAATTTCGGTTGGGAAGATAGTTCCAAACTTGGCATTTTCACAAAATGTAGAGCAGTAAAGGTTCTTAACACTGCCCAAGTCTCAGTGTGTGTGTGTGTGTGTGTGTGTGTGTGTGTGTGTGTGTGTGTGTGTGTGTGTGTGTGTGTGTGTGTACGTGTGTGTGTGTGTGTGTGTGTGTGTGTGTGTACGTGTGTGTGTGTGGATAAGAAACATGGTTGGCCAATTGAGAGAAATGGAGAGGTACTGTGATACGAGTGAATTGATTGAAAGCGCTAGAGTAGGTCTGCTTCACGTCCATCAGGAACCGTATGCACACTGTTTATTGTGCGGGGTCCGACTGGAAGTGTGCCATGCGCAAAGGAAATTGCGCGGTATTCAACTGGGAGTGTGCCAAGCGCCAGGGAACGTGTGCGGAACCCGACTGAAATTGCGCCGAGCGCCGGGAACGTGTGCAGGGCTTGACTGAAAAGGCACCAAGCGCCAGGGAACGTGCGCGGGACCCGACTGAAAATGCGCAAAGCGCAGGGGAGAGTGTGCGGGACCCAACTAAAAGTGTGCCAAGCGACGGGGAACGTGTGTGGGACCCAAGTAAGAGCGCGCCAAGCGCCGGGGAAAGTGGGCGGGGTCTAACTGGGAGCACGCCAAGCGCCGGAGAACATGTGCGGGACCCAACTTCGGGTACGTCAAGCGCCGAGGAAAGCGTGCGGGACCCAACTGGAAGTGCTTCATGCGCCGGGAAACGTTTTCGTGACCCAACCGGGAGTGCGCCAAGCGCCGATCAAAGCGTGAGGGACACAACTGGAAGTGCGCCAAGCGCCGGGGAACGTGTGCGGGGCGGGACCCAACTGAGAACGCGCCAAGCGCTGGGGAACGCGCGCGGGACCCAACTTCGGGTGCGCCAAGCGCCGAGCGAAGCGTGAGGGACCCAAATGGCAGTGCGCCAAGCGCCGGGGAAGTGTGTGAGACTCGACAGAAAAAGCGCCAAGCGCCGGGGAAAGCGGGCCGGACCCAACTGGGAGTACGCCAAGCGTTACGGATCGCGTGCTTGACCCAACTGGGAGGACCGGCAAGAGAGTGAAAATCGAAAACGCGGTTGCGATTCATCCGTTCATCTAGTCGTTATTGGGTTCGGAAGCCATGAAAAAGGGTGTGAACTGTGGTGGTGCTTGATTGGGTGGGCAAGTGTTATGCAAGAGGGGTCTACTACACAACTGTATGGACATATGAAAGGTCATATCTGAGGGTGTAATGTGCCTTTAAAAGGAAACATTTGCTAAAATAAAGTGAAATTATTTAACTGTTTTGCTTTTCTACGGATTAGTATGATTTGGAAGTGTAACATTTGTGAGAAACTCGTTAAAAAAAGTGAAATGTCTTATGCTGCTGATTTGGCATGGGAATAAACACGAAAGAAGCGCTAAAAACTCAATGAAATGATTCATCATTGATTTGGCTGGGCACTTGTTTACTAAACAACAAAAATTGAGTGTGACAGTGAAAAACCACATCACGCACGTCTCTTCTGCAATCAACCTAACGCTCGCAGTTTAGGTTAACAAGTCTCAAGTCCTTGCAAAATTATGTTGTGTCTCCCACCTCAATCATTCTGAATTATTGATTTTCAAGCATTACTAAATTATTTGACGCGTTCGCTGGTTATCAATTAATGAAAGTGGAAAGAACATCACGTAGTGAGTTAATGCGAATGTCTTCTACTAAGAGAATTGCAGTCACACGAATAAATGTGTGTGCTTAGTAAGATGCGCGTGATTCGGTTTGTCTATGTCACACTCATTTTTTGTAGTTTAGTAAACAAGTGCACAGCCAAATCAACGATGAATCATTTCACTGAGTTTTTAGCGTTTCTTTTGAGTTTATTCCCATGCCAAATCAGTAGCATAAGACATTTCACTTCTTTTAACGAGTTTCTCACAAATGTTACATTTCCAAATCATACTAATCCGTAGCAAAGCAAAACAGTTAGATAATTCCATTTTGGAACCCTCCATCTTACTATTTAATTCCATTTTGGAACCCTCTATCTTACTATTTCATCCCAGGTTCCAACATTATAGGCAAAGTCCTAACTCGTAGGTGAAATTTGATGTTATGGTCCGGCTTGTGTGTAGCAAAACCAAAAACAAAATCGCAACTCTTTAAAACAAGTGAAATAACGTCGAGCACCCATTCCCCGCCCCCAAATCTGCACCCATTCACTCCGCCCACTTCAGAGTTTTCGGTATCAATAGGGATAGGACGCACGATGGAGTTTAATCAAAAACTGTTTTTCCATTCGCTATAGGTTTAGCTTTATACTGAGGTCTGCTCCAGTGCGATCGATGGCTGTGAATAAGAAGAGAAAACAAGCCGGAGACAACTTGTCCTCAGAGTTCTCGCCCCTCAAAATGACCATTTTTGGGGGACCATAGCACCGCTAGCAGTGGGTTCTGAGTCATTCTGGAGACACAATATTGAATTCTCTTCGAGCTGACTACGGAACCTCGCATGTCGTCCCCCTGGATCAGAACGTTGATCAAAGATTTCCAGTCAACTCTGGCACGCTCTCTCCGAATCTAAACTCGGATTTTGCTGCGGACATCTGCGAAAAAAGTTGTAGCCCGTCAAAGTTCGTATTTCCTGCTTCTGAGCTGAACGTGACGTTTGTTGTTCTTGGATGAATTAGGAAGAATTAAAGCAATATCGATTACATTCGACGACGGGGCGTGAAGAGCGACGAGGCGGCACCGCGGAGTGATTTGACGCTGCGACGACCCTGCATCACTGCCAGCAAGCTGCAACCGACGGGGCGTGAAGAGCGACGAGGCGGCACCGCGGAGTGATTTGACGCTGCGACGACCCTGCATCACTGCCAGCAAGCTGCAACCGACGCGGCGACGATAATGTTCGGGAACATTTTTGTCGCAAAGTCAAGGCTGACACTTGGCAACCAGTCGCCGGTCAGTGCAACTCTGCAGACCCCTTAAAGGCAGCGTACGCGCAAAAAACCGTGTTCATTTTTTTCACAATTTCGCTCATGTAGGCCTGCCAGGTTGTGATATATCGCAAATGGACCACTCAAAACACTCAAATTCCTGAGAAAAACTCGTTCGGAAATCCTTGAGCATTCAGCTCCCTTTTTTTCACGTCTGTCCGGTGTGTCTTGTGCAATGCACAAATTTTGAAAATTTGGACGGCTGATTTGGTTTATCCTCATTAACTTTTTAAGTTCCACAATTCTTTTCGTCTTTCAGCTGTCAAAAGGTCTTAAAAATAAGAAGCTTTAAATACACACGTCCAAATTCAAGGATCCTTCGAATAAGAGAAAATAGAATTTTGGATTTAAGTTGCCTGCCGGAGCCCGTCGTGGCGCTTCTGTTCCTCGTGTTAGATGATCGACCGGGAAACGCCTTTTCAGACCACGGAGCAGTTTTCAAGAGCCTATAGCATTATTTTTACGCTACATTGAGGTCTCAAGCTTCGGCAACTATCTCCACTTGGTTCAAACCTTGGATTGAGAAGAAAAACCCAGATGTGGTTTTCAGCGCGGACGCTGCCTTTAAGTCGGTTTTTCAATTTTCAAAAGAATAAGCTGGGGATCCATGACTTCCAGATTTGAAAACGGTGGAAGCCTCGAATTGTTCGTCAAGCGTCTTTTTTCTATCAAATACGCACATTAGTGTTTGGAAAATCCGGAAACGTACCCCACAATTGTGTTCAGCACCTATAACTACCCCCACAGAGCAAATTTCGGGTGGAGGCATATTTTCCCAACTTTGAGCAGACTGATACCGTTTTGGACTTCAACGGATTTTCGGATAGTCGTTTATTTATACAAATTAAAGGACTCTGAAAGCGTTTCGAAAAATGTTGCAGATTTCACTCAAAATCCTTCCAGGTAGGTTATTTAGGGCGCTGATCACGAATCTGGGGTTTATTATCGAGTTTCCGAGGTTTTCCACTTGATTCGTTCAAAGCTACCCATCGGAGGAAAATTTGATCGCAAACCGCGGCGACTTTTGACGATTTCCGGAATGTGACTATAGATATTGCACTCATTGTTGCTCTGTGGGTTAGTTGCAGTGCTAAACAGGAATTTACAGTCCGTTTATCGATTGGCGATAGATTAGGTTAGGTTAGTGGGTATACGGTAGCTTGGTCAAAGTCTCAAATTATGATCAAAAACTCCCTTTTGCTGTTACATAGTTGGGACGCCGAACACGAATTTGAGGTCCTTTTTTCGACTATGGGAAAATTAAAGTAGGTAGCGCCAGTTAAAAAACATTATCCCTACCGTAACCTACAGTAACCCTAAGTCTTGCAACAAACAGACCTAGGATTCGCGTTCAGCGCCCTGAATAACCCCCGTTTGGAATTTTTCAATCGAAACCGAATTTTTTTTTAAAACACCGTGAAAAATGGCTGATGGGTACCTTTACCTTTTCTCAAAGCTTCATAAACCCTTATAAATTCGTTCAGCGGCGTCCGCAGCAAAATCCGATGCCAGATTCGGAAACAGCGAGCCAGAACTGACCAGAAAACATTCATCATCCTTGGAATGATGGAGTTGGCCCTACGAGGTTCCCTTCTAAGCAGAAAAAATCGGAAACGACTCGAGATTGAACTGTGCCCTCAAGAAACACTTCAGTCTCCAAATTCTGGTGTGAAAATGCGCGTGCGCGTAAATGCAAGCACGCAAAAGAGTGTAAAAATAGCGACACCCCTCGCAGATGACGGACTGTCGCTGATGTATACCAATGAAGAAACAAATCCTGATTTCGGTGCTATTATAACATGATGACAGAATAAACTCCACTACGGCTTATCACCATGTAATGAAACGGTATTGATCTCAAAGCTGCGCAGATTGATTTTCCTTCACAGGGCCGCAGTTGGCCTCTAATCGGACTGCATCGGCGCCAGGTGAGCCCAGATGAATGCAATTGTACTCTATGAAACTTTTCGAACAATTCACAGCCTAGGCTGGTGAAAGTAAGCCGGGTGGATAGCCCCGCGGCGAGGTCGAAACGGGTCGTAACTGAGTGTTCCTAGTACCTTTTTTCATTTTCCGAAATTCTTCGGCCAATATACAGTCCAATCGGTAATAAAATATAAAAAGAAAAGCTAGAAAGTCGTCGGCGAGACTAAGAAAATTCACTTGCAGTTGCTTTAATCGCGCGATGCGGTCGCCGACCCGGCTTACTTTTACCAGCCTAGGCTGTATATTGCGGCAGGAAAATCCACATACCGTTTTGAAGCCGTTTTCGTCGGCAGAATCCTTGCTAGCAGAGTCGCTGATAGCAGACTCGGAGTTGCTGTCGTCCGCAGCACTGCCGGCAGACCGCTGTTCTTGTCTGCAATTGCACGAAATCGTTTCACTTTACGCATCACCATCTACAGATGGCTGGAATATCACCCACTCCATTCTCGAGATGGCTGCTCCTTCCGCGACGAGACCACTAGAAGTCATCTTGCCAACTGAAAAAAAGTATTGGAACCGATTTCCCGCCAAATTCGGGAAACCGGTAGCAAAAACTGCTCGCAATTAAAGATATGCGTGAATCCAATCTGCGCCTTTCGGGAAACCCCGACGTAGGTACGTTCCACACATGAAAAGATGGTATCTATCGAATAATTTCTCCGCTGTCCTTACATAAGTCGCGGTTCCCACTCAGGATGACACAGACTATACGATCTACAAAGCAAATTGCATGCGTGAAAGCGAAGGCGCAGTGACTTTCGATTAAATTATTCACGCAGCTGCGTTGCGACTTTCTGAAAATCGCACGAATGTAACAACCCCATACTGTACTCATCAAAGCGAAGTTCCTCTTTGCGACTGCGGCCAGCCGCTACTGCAGCGTGTAGTAAGGAGGTAATCGTGCTGGGAACACCCCTTGTCCCCGCACGATCATCATCGTGCTGCGTGCTGCAACAGTGGCTGTCCGCAACTGCGGAGCGGAATTTCAACCCTATAAGGGACAATACAACACAAGTACAACTACAAACCAACAAAATACGAAGCAGTAATATTTAATGTAAACATGGCTAAAACCACAGAAGTTAGATTGATAATAATAATTTTTTTCTTTGAAGCTTTATTGCACAAAACAAAACAAGGAAAACGAATACAAAAAAACAATGGACTGTCTGCTGTAAGACGGAATTCCAACAATTAGGAATGCGAACAATACTAAAACAAACATTGGGCTCCGCAGATTAGAAAGAGGATTTGGCATGTAATCTCGGGGTGAGATCGCGTTACCTTTTCTGGTAAACTCGCGGCGGCAGTCACATCTAGCGGAATTCGCGTCGTTTCAGCCGTAGTTGCCCTGATTTTTTTTGTTGCAGAAACTCGAGAAAACCCCTATCAATAAACTCGCGTCATTCCCGCAGTATTTTGATCACGGATTCTCGCTGAATTCCAGGCAATTCCCAGAGTTACTCGAGGGAAGGACGGTGAGTTTAATCTCCTAGGGAATTTCCCCACCATCCTGTGAGCTTTAGTCAACTTCTTCACACTCAGGCGTCAAGTGAAGGAAAAGTGGCTATACTTCGGCCAAGAAAGGCTGTCTTCGGCTATTTTCGGTGGGTCCTAAAGGAAGAACTATTGTGGGTCTGAAGTTATGGGTTTTTCCCTGAACCGTAGGGCTAGCGCGTACGTCCTGCGACGCACGATAAAGCATATCAGCCATATCAATTTCCGTTCAATATATATGACAAACATCATGTCGCGTCGCTAGTGGCGGAAAGTATGCACTAAGAGCTGATTGCTTTTCATACTTGTACGGTTTTTGATATACGGCGAAACCAGTGTTTGGGAATGCTAACAAATTAAGTGAAGGTCGACAACTGACTCCTGTGCACATGAGATTCCCAGATCGGCATTGAATCCCCGACCGAAACTGGCACATAAAGTATGATAAAACGCAGCAAAGGCAAATAAGGCGAAGATAAATGTCTTGATCACTGGTGCCGCCATAGCGACATTTGCCGCGTTTTACCGTATTGACACCAGTTTCGCTCGAAGACTCATTGCCCATCTGAGCATTCTAGAAGCATTCTTAGGTGTAAAGGAGTCAGTTGTCAACCTCCACTCAATTTCTTAGCATTCTCAAACACTAATTTCGCCGCAGCTCGAAAAGAGGTACTTACGAGCGCCGCAAAAAATTGAAGAGGTAGTTAGGGAATGCTTGTGTTGCATGTCACACAGCCGTCATTGCAACGAGAGCGCCCTAGCGCAGCAGCGGACATGACTCAATCGGTAACGCTGCGGACTACAAATCGATGGATTGGTAAGGGTTGATGGCTAGAGTCCTAGCATGCAGTGGAAAAAAATCACGGCGAATTCCCGGCAGTGCCGCATTTTGGCCTGCTTGAGGCACAGCGATCTCATCAAATCGAAGCTGCGCCTTGATTCCGCCGAGGACGTGCCGAGAACTGGTTTTTTAGCTCCCTATTGAAGTTTGACACAAACTCAGTGCACATACAGTCGACACGTATCGTACTGATACTTTGCGTTCTTTATTGTGTGTTGGCACAAACTCGATGCGCGAATGTTACAACAAAGGCGCATCGAACTGTGCAGACTCACATCAAGGAACACAAAGTATCAATGCAATCCATGCCGATTGCATGTCGTAATAAACGCACACGGAGGGGAACAGGGAAAACTGCCGAGCCAACTATACGTGCATCACTTTTCAGGTTATTCCTTGCCTAGTTATCTTAAGCAAATGTACTCAACACACTACGATCGATCATTGGTTGAGAGATCACCGCAACGAACACGCGTGGCACGCGCGCAAGCGAGGAGGTGATGATAGTCATGAACATCGATCAATAGATATCACGTTAGATCGCTGCGCTGCGGCTATCTCTCGACCAGTCACATAAAATAAAAATTTCTTTATCGTAGAAAAGATGGTCAGCAATATCCCTAGCACAACCGCAGTAGTAGCAGTCACAACGCCCAAGCAACGGAACATGCGGTAGCTCCTTCTGAGCCTGAAACTCAGATAAGATAGGTCGTTTGGGTCCGTCTTCTCCAGGTCCAAATCCGGCTTACGAAAACGTGGTTCGTATCACCCTATATGCGAGTCGTAAAGCTCGTTTGGGTGCTGAATCGTTCACTTGCTGGTCATTAACGGGGGTGTGCGTTAGAGGAAAAAAAATTTCGTAAAGCGTTAATCGTTAATTTTCGACAAAATACCCACGTTAGCCCATTAATGCGTTACCACGTTAATTTTGCACTTCGTTAAATATTGAACACACTACTTGAACACAACCAAAACCCATAAATCACAAGAGGTCCTAGGAATAATAAAATAGACTTTCTGATGACGTTAGAAGGACTTCGTAGTAAATGGGTGAGGCTCCATATGACGTCAGTAGGACGTCATGGAAAGTAGGTAGGGCTTCAGATGACGACGCCGGAACGTCGTGGAAAATGGTTAGCGCTTCATGAGGCCGCGCGACGCGTCTTTGAAAGTCATCAGCGCTTCATGGAGAGCATGCGACACGTGGTAAGAGCTATACTTTTACATTTTCTGATTTTTTTCGAATATTCGGCTTTTGGAATAATTCGGAAATGGGTCCTTTTCGAATACTTGGTTTTTGGAATAAATCGGAAAATGGCTTTTTCGAATACTCGGTTTTTCTAATAATTCGGAATTCGGCACTTTTCGTATACTCGGTTTTTCGAATTATTCGGAAATTGGCCGTGAGTGGCCTTCGATCTCTGCTACCAACCCTCCCGCCATTCTTGTACCCCACGACAGGCCTGTCGCTGTCGTTGATGGCCAGCAGTCGCTGCCGCTCAGGGCCAAGAAACACCTGCCACTCAGAAAAATGAAAACATGTTACATGTAATATAAAGTGAAATATACTTGAGACATTCAAGTATATTACCTTTATATCGCATGTAACCTACACTTATATTACATGTAACATACACTTATATTACATGTAACATACACTTATATTTCATGTAGCTTAATTAGAGCTGAAAGTTGAAGCTCGATGCTTTAAGGGTTGGAGCTGCAAGTTCCAGGCCACCGCTTCGGGTACGAATCAGCGACCTAAAGCTCTTTTGGTCATCGCAGGAGCTTGAAGCTTGCTGCTTCATAATTGAAGCAGCTAGCTTGGATCCCACAGCTTCATACAAGGAGCAGTGGGCTTCAGCTTGCTCAAAAAATATTGTATGTCGCTCCCTCTAATCCTCCACACGATTTAAACGGATCATGAGGAGCGAGAGATCAACGACTCGGCCAGGGCGAGTGACCACCCTGTCGAAAGTCAATGCAATGGCCTGCGCTCATGGCTAAGGTATGAGGCGGCCCGTATGCTGTGCGGGTTTGCAGAAGGTGTTTAGCATGGGCCCTCAGTTGCTGGAGATAATTGAATTATGTTACACTTCTACTACATGTAATTTACTTGAGTAGTAATAATTCATATGTAACTTACATTGACGGAGATGTATTACAAGTATATTGTAATCGTCTCTTATGTCACAAGTATTATGTTTTCACCATCGAAAACATATTACGTGTGACTTTTGGCCTGCGAGCGAGAGACCGATATATTACATGTAAGATACATCGGTGGAGATAATTTGCAAGTAATATACATTGGCCAATTTATATTACATGTATATTAATTCAGGCCTTTTATTTTACATGTAATATGTTTTCATTTTTCTGAGCAGGGTACTCGATTTGGATGGGTCCCTGTCGCTGACACCTGTCGCAGTGCACTGCACTGCGACGGACGGAAGCGACAGCGACAAGTTACCACACGGTTTCCGCATTTCAGGCATAACATCCCTTCTCGAGCTAGCGACCGCGACAGGTGCTGTAAACTGTTCCTCCGACAAGAAATCTGCATTGGGTGGGCCTGGTCCTAGCACGATTCGTAGCAGGTAATAGAACCTCTCGCGGTCGCAAACTTTTGTTATAACAATGTCCTCACTTGATAGCTTACTCAACCGCAGAGAGGTATATCAGGCCTCACATTTCCTTTTTGGAACACGAATTCGAACTCTTCGATATCGAGAAGAAATAACTAAAACAATGGAATGGGAAACATTGAGGTCAGCGATATATTTCACAGCAAGCGAAAACTGACCGCGCCGCAAGCCGACGCGACGTGCAGGGCTCCAGCTCTGCCAACGCGTAGCTAGATGCCTCCGAGGGCGCGGCCTGAAACGCCGCCCCATTCCATGTAGCGAGAATTTAAAGGTTTTAGCTACGATAGCTAAAACCCGCATATTCTTGTGTCGAGGCTACAAGGGTGCAAATCCTACGCGTATTCTACGTAAAACTAAGACTAAATTCGAACCATTGCTCTCTCTGGCGCTGAACCCGTATATTCTCGCTATTATTTTGCAGCGAGAATCTACGGATTCAGCGACAGCCTGTGTTGAAGTGCAGTCTCAAACCCGCGCTGGCTACGCGGAACGCAGGGATGCCGTTCGAACAGTGTTGGCCAAGTCAATCCACGGATAACATGACACTCTGTGGGTGGTCGTAGAGGGTGACCCCGTGTCGCTCTCTGGAAGACCTTGCTAGGGATAATTTTGGCCACTGGTATGCTATGTAATGCAATGCACTGGTACCAATTGCGGACCGGAATTTGGCCCAGATAAACACAATAATACAGGTGTACTTCTATTTTTCAGTCTCATTTTTCGAAAACCCCATAGTGGAAATACAGTGGACATTTTCACAAATAAACAATGAAATTCGCGATCAACAACCACCAAGTTAGATTGAGTCATTATTTTTCTACTCCTAAATATTATCATCTTCTTCTAAGCCTTGTTTTGCAGTCAAAATGTTTATTGCCCAACCTTTCCCGGAATGTAACAGTAATAGAGGTGTACTTCGAAAAGAGGTTTCACTTCTATCATTTCTTTTTTTTGTATTTCAAAGGGAGGGGTTTTCTAATAGAGAAAATACTGTGTTTGGATTTTTTTAATGACTTCTTTTATTTTTTTTCACACTAACGTCACACTATGCTCAAAGACACCCGAAAGATATCTTTGACACTAACACGCGTAGACACTTTTACCTGTGTTTGCCTTGTTGGATATCGTCTCGTATAACAATGCCTGGCCCTAGCAGAGAGTAAAGTGCGGTAATTAGTCCGAGTCGACTACTCCCGTAATTCACACCTCGCTCGCACCCCGCCTAAGCTCCGCCACCCTTGGGAAAGAACGTCCGCCACCCGGACCCGTCACTGCATTTTCACGAAAATACACGTATTCGCGCTGCTGCTGCCAACACACGTAACAACATTCTACGTTCGCTAGCAGGCACTACATGGGGTAGCTCTAAGGAAATCTTGCGAACCACCTACAGGGCTATGGTACAGCCCGTGCTGGAATATGGTGCCCCAATATGGTCAAGAAACTTGTCGGAAACCTCTTGAAGCAAGCTTCAGCGTGCACAGAACACTGCTCTACGCTTGATCACTGGATGCCCTAGATCCACAACTGTATCTCATCTACATCAAGAGTGTTCGCTGCTTCCCGTAAAGCAGCATTGTCAACTCCAGTCGCAACAGTTCCATGTTGGCATTGTCAGAAATGCCACACACCCTACTTTCCCCCTACTATCTGGTCTCCATTTCCGACATATTCGCACGCCACTTCATGCTGCAGTCTCTGTCTTGAATCGTCAACGTTGGTCGACGTCGGAGCTCGATTGCGTCAGACTGCTGCAAATGGAGCACACCCGATTCGACACAGAATACCTTTCCAGTGCTTCCCTGAATCCAATTCTAGGTGACGTGCCCCCCCTCCCGATAGATGGCAGCGAAACGGACCTACCCAGACGTACACGCGTCTTCCTGGCAGGTCTAAGTTGTGGATTCTCCTCGCAGCTCAAGGTCTTCGTCCATAAGATCCATTCGTCGATCCCTGACGAATGACCTGACTGCCACAACCCAGGGCACGATTCATTTCATTTATTTTCATGTCCTGCAAGGCCGGCCTCTCTAACAGTTATGGATATGTGGAACAACCCATGAGATGTGGCTGCCTTTTTACGCCTATGAGGAAAAGCTCTGATGTGGCCGAGAAGAAGAAGCAGAAGACTTGGGGGAGGGAGCACACCCTCTCCCCCGGGGGTGGCACGGCGAGTCGATATCACGTGATTCGATCGTGATTGGCCACCTTTGGCACATTCGTGCACCGTAGTTCCCGTGGTTCTTCGGCTGTGTCATTGGGGCACGTTTGGATACGATTAATCGTGCGTAAGTCACGACACTAGGGGCATGAGAAGGAAAAGGTGGTTGAGTCGTGATTAGATCACAATTCGGTACTGTAAGATATGCTGTTCTGACATGAATTTAGTCCTAATCTTCGAGAAAATCCGATCGAGAAAGCCCGTAGACAGGCAAGGACTTTGAATTCCGTCCCGAACGATTGAGTCCCTATTGCCCAGCAGATACGCGGACAACTGAATCGGACTTCCGGGTTTCTCGAGATCTGAAAGTTGTGGAATGAGTGATGAGAGGAAGCAGAGAAATACGGATAAGACGGTCCCATTGGGCCAATGGCTTTTTTTGCGACACGCGGTCTCGTCGCTCTGCACAGCGACAGCGACCGCTTCCCGCCCTTTAAACCTGTCGCATTCACAGTGCGCTGCACAGCGACAGGCTTCGGCACCTCTGCAGTATGTTAGGCACGTCGCTGCGGCTCACGCGGCACGTCGCTGCGGCTCACGCGCGATAACTGTTCCTATGACAGCAGATGCTGCTGCTCCGATGCGGGTCAACCGCGATGTGTGCTAGACTTCACCCCAGTCGCTCATGACAGCGACAAAGTATGCCATTCCTCTTAAACCTGGTTAGCTGTCAAATTCTGAACGCAACCTAATATATGTGAATGTACTAAGTACGTGAAACGGTGGACAGAAGGTAGTTTCTCTTGTTTCACCATAGTAATGATAGTTTTAGTGGTTATTGTTATTAGTTGCTGTTTACGATTTAAAGTGGTTTTGTCGTATTACGGTTTACGAAATTTGAAATTCCATTAACGCACATCACTGCTGGGGAGGTCCCATTCGGGTACGTTAGGCTTTCCAATTCGATACCTCGTCGAGTTGAAACGAACTCTCACAGCAGCACCAGCTGCTCCGTGTAACACGTGGCCTGTCGCATAGGAGTACGTGGTGCAGCGAGTCAAAACTTTTGCAGCACCCCACTTCCTACGCAGAAGCACGTTGTCCTACAATAGTATCACGTGGCGTTAGGGGCGGGGTCCCACCACTTCGATAGGAGCGGGTCTCCCCCAACAGGGATATGATCCAAATCAAGGCACACAGAAGGGGTCACTCCCGCCAGTCCTCGACGAGGACATCATCCTCGCCACGGTCGACAACGAGGAAGCTTCTCTCGCTGAAGACCATGGGTGAGCCTCCTCAGCGGTCAAAAATCGTCCAGAAAGTGTCGCCTTCCAGGTGCGGTCCTGAAAGGCCGACTGCGCTCTCTATGGGATGGGATCCCTTATACAGTGCGTATCATAATTATAGCAGCACACTAAAAGCTCTGATATCAATGTCCACGCAAACTTTCATCAACGGGCACTGTCACCATCCAACTCCGGGTACCCAAAAACCCTTCTTCACAAACTTTTACAGAAAAATCGTCGAGGATCAAGATCTATTTTATATATCACTTTTAAAGTCTTTGTATAATAATTATAGCAACACTTTCTATCGAAAATGCTCCCTTGCTCAATTCTCAAAACTTTTTCTATTTCGAAAATGATGTGGACGGAGGTATGTAATATCAATGTTTTTTTCTATCATGCCAAACGGGACCGTTCTCTAAATGCTCAGACACTTGCCCTGGATAAGGCTAGTCAAAATATCAGGAGACTAGCGAAGCAACACCATAGTCACTTCACAGCTGCCTACCGATTTCTGCATGATCATGAGTCACATGACAGCTGTCTGCTTCTGAGAACGTCGAGTAGGATGGCTCGTGTCCAACTCGACCATATGGGCAAACCAGGTCCTAGCCGAACTTCTTACTTCAGAATCCAGAATGAACGTATGGAGGGCGATCAATCGCAATCCAATTATAGAGCATTCTCGTATGCGTTCAATACCGCACCTCACAGCACTGCCTAAGGCGGCACAGCCTCAGTGCGCTGAGAGGAACATGACGACTGACTGGTCTAAGAGGAGCATAACTTGTTCTCAGGCTTCAATTTGGTAAATATTGTGTTCAGAGAGTCTTTTCGGACAGGAAGAAGTTCAAGTTGGATGGACCTGACGGATATGCCAACTACTGGCGAGATCTCCGGAAGGAACCGCGTTAATTCGCCCAACTGATTTTTGGTGAGGCAGTCTCACGGTATGGTGCGGCTTCGATGCTGACGGTATGCTCCAAATAGCCTTCAATTCCTCTAGAGAGATTCTACGGAGTACCGGGAAGTGTTTTGAACAGGACTGTCACCGTTCCTTGAGGACGTCGACACGAGCCGCTCAACTAGGTTCTGGTTTGAGCAGCATGGGCTCTCCGTTATGGCTTGGTTGGCGTACTCGCCTGACTTTACCCCAATGGAAAACATCCGAGGAATCCTGCTTCGCCATATTTATAGTGGTGGTAGGAGGTACGACTCACTGGAACACCTCAAGGAAGCTGTAATCGTTGCCTGGAGCAACTTGGATGTTGAAGTGCTTAGCCGACTGTTGAACTCTATGCTAAAGTGAGTTTTTAAGATCATTCCTGAACAAGACGGAACGATGGACTATTGAAGAGTTGTTACAAGTTAGTATCATCGATCAAGTAGATCCCACCTAAGTCGCACGTAGTCCCACCGAGGTCGTCAGTAGTCCCACATAGGTCGTACGTAGTCCCACCTAGGTCGCACGTAGTCCCACCTAGGTCGCACGTAGTCCCATCTAGGTCGTACGTAGTCCCACCTAGGTCGTACGTAGTCCTACACAGGTCGTGCGTAGTTCCACCTAAGTCGTATGCAGTCCCACCTAGGTTGTACGTAGTCCCATCTAGGTCGTACGGTGTCCCACCTAAGTCGTATGTAATCCCACCTAGGTCGTACTTAGTCCTACCGAGGTCGTCCGTAGTCCCACCTAGGTCGTCCGTAGTCCCACCTAGGTCGTACGTAGTCCCACCTAGGTCGCACGTAGTCCCACCTAGGTCGTATGTAGTCCCACCTAAGTCGTACGTGGTCCCACCGCAGTCCCACCTAGGTCGCACGTAGTCCCACCTAAGTCGTATGTAGTCCCACCTAGGTCGTACGTAGTCCTACCTAGGTCGTACGTAGTCCCATCTAGGTCGTACGTAGTCCCAACTAAGTCGTATGTAGCCTAGATCGTATGTAGTCCTACCGAGGTCGCACGTAGTCCCACCTAGGTCGCACGTAATCCCATCTAGGTCGTACGTAGTCCCACCTAGGTCGTATGCAGTCCCACCTGGGTTGTACGTAGTCCCACCTAGGTCGTATGTAGTCCCACTCAAGTCGTACGTAGTTCCACCTAAGTCGTATGTAGTCCCACCCAAGTCGTATGTAGTCCCACCTAGGTCGTATGTAGTCCCATCTAGGTCGTAAGTAGTCCCACCTAGGTCGTATGTAGTCCCACCTAGATCGTACGTAGTCCCACCTAGGTCGCACGTAATCCCATCTAGGTCGTACGTAGTCCCACCTAGGTCGTATGCAGTCCCACCTGGGTTGTACGTAGTCCCACCTAGGTCGTATGTAGTCCCACTCAAGTCGTACGTAGTTCCACCTAAGTCGTATATAGTCCCACCCAAGTCGTATGTAGTCCCACCTAGGTCGTATGTAGTCCCACCCAAGTCGTATGTAGTCCCACCTAGGTCGTATGTAGTCCCACCTAGGTCGTACGTAGTCCCACCTAGGTCGTGCGCAGTCCCACCTAGGTCGTACGTAGTCCCACCTAAGTCGCATATAGTCCCACCTAGGTCGTACGTAGTCCTGCCTAGGTCGTACGTAGTCCCATCTAGGTCGTACGTAGTCCCAACTAAGTCGTATGTAGCCTAGATCGTATGTAGTCCTACCGAGGTCGCACGTAGTCCCACCTAGGTCGCACGTAGTCCCACCTAGGTCGCACGTAGTCCCACCTAGGTCGCACGTAGTCCCATCTAGGTCGTACGTAGTCCCACCTAGGTCGTACGTAGTCCTACACAGGTCGTGCGTAGTTCCACCTAAGTCGTATGCAGTCCCACCTAGGTTGTACGTAGTCCCATCTAGGTCGTACGTAGTCCCACCTAGGTCGTATGTAGTCCCACCTAGGTCGTACGTAGTCCCAGCTAGGTCGTCCGTAATCCCACCTAGGTCGTACGTAGTCCCACCTAGGTCGTACGTAGTCCCATCTAGGTCGCACGTAGTCCCACCTAGGTCGTACACAGTCCCACCTAGATCGCACGTAGTCCCACCTAGGTTGTACGTAGTCCCACCTAGGTCGTACGTAGTCCCACCTAGATCATACGTAGTCCCACCTAGGTCGCACGTAGTCCCACCTAGGTCGCACGTAGTCCCACCTAGGTCGCACGTAGTCCAACCTAGGTCGCACGTAATCCCATCTAGGTCGTACGTAGTCCCACCTAGGTCGTACGTAGTCCCAGCTAGGTCGTCCGTAATCCCACCTAGGTCGTACGTAGTCCCACCTAGGTCGTACGTAGTCCCATCTAGGTCGCACGTAGTCCCACCTAGGTCGCACGTAGTCCCACCTAGATCGCACGTAGTCCCACCTAGGTTGTACGTAGTCCCACCTAGGTCGTACGTAGTCCCACCTAGGTTGTACGTAGTCCCACCTAGGTCGCACGTAGTCCCACCTAGATCGCACGTAGTCCCACCTAGGTTGTACGTAGTCCCACCTAGATCGCACGTAGTCCCACCTAGGTTGTACGTAGTCCCACCTAGGTCGCACGTAGTCCCACCTAGGTTGTACGTAGTCCCACCTAGATCGCACGTAGTCCCACCTAGATCGCACGTAGTCCCACCTAGATCGCACGTAGTCCCACCTAGATCGCACGTAGTCCCACCTAGGTTGTACGTAGTCCCACCTAGGTCGTACGTAGTCCCACCTAGGTCGTACGTAGTCCCACCTAGGTCGTACGTAGTCCCACCTAGGTCGTACGTAGTCCCACCTAGGTCGCACGTAGTCCCACCTAGGTCGCACGTAGTCCCACCTAGGTCGTACGTAGTCCCACCTAGGTCATACGTAGTCCCACCTAGGTCGCACGTAGTCCCACCTAGGTCGCACGTAGTCCCACTTAAGTCGTACGTAGTTCCACCTAAGTCGTATGCACTCCCACCTAGGTCGTCCGTAGTCCCACCTAGGTCGTACGCAGTCCCACCTAGGTCGCACGTAGTCCCACCTAGGTCGTATGTAGTCCCACCCAAGTAAGTCGTATGTAGTCCCACCTAGGTCGTATGTAGTCCCACCTAGGACGTACGTAGTCCCACCTAGGTCGTGCGCAGTCCCACCTAGATCGTACGTAGTACCACCTAAGCCGTATGTAGTCCCACCTAGGTCGTACGTAGTCCCAGCTAGGTCGTCCGTAGTCCCAGCTAGGTCGTCCGTAGTCCCACCTAGGTTGTACGTAGTCCCACCTGGGTCTTACGTAGTCCCAACTAAGTCGTATGTAGCCTAGATCGTATGTAGTCCTACCGAGGTCGTACGTAGTCCTACCGAGGTCGTCCGTAGTCCCACCTAGGTTGTACGTAGTCCCACCTAGGTCGTACGTAGTCCCACCTAGATCATACGTAGTCCCACCTAGGTCGCACGTAGTCCCACCTAGGTCGCACGTAGTCCCACCTAGATCGCACGTAGTCCCACCTAGGTTGTACGTAGTCCCACCTAGGTCGTACGTAGTCCCACCTAGGTCGCCCGTAGTCCCACCTAGGTCGTACGTAGTCCCACCTAGGTCGTACGTAGTCCCACCTAGGTCGCACGTAGTCCCACCTAGGTCGTACGTAGTCCCACCTAGGTCGTACGTAGTCCCACCTAGGTCGCACGTAGTCCCACCTAGGTCGCACGTAGTCCCACCTAGGTCGCACGTAGTCCCACCTAGGTCGCATAGTCCCACCTAGGTCGCACATAGTCCTACCGAAGTCGTAGGTAGTCCTACCGAAATCACACGTAGTCCCACCTAGGTCGCACATAGTCCTACCGAAGTCGTACGTAGTCCTACCGAGATCGCACGTAGTCCCATCTAGGTCGTACGCAGTCCCACCTAGGTCGTATGTAGTCCCACTTAAGTTGTAAGTAGTTCCACCTAAGTCGTATGCAGTCCCACCTGGGTTGTACGTAGTCCCACCTAGGTCGTATGTAGTCCCACTCAAGTCGTACGTAGTTCCACCTAAGTCGTATGTAGTCCCACCCAAGTCGTATGTAGTCCCACCTAGGTCGTATGTAGTCCCACCTAGGTCGTACGTAGTCCCACCTAGGTCGTGCGCAGTCCCACCTAGGTCGTACGTAGTCCCACCTAAGTCGTATGTAGTCCCACCTAGGTCGTACGTAGTCCTACCTAGGTCGTACGTAGTCCCATCTAGGTCGTACGTAGTCCCAACTAAGTCGTATGTAGCCTAGATCGTATGTAGTCCTACCGAGGTCGTACGTAGTCCCAACTAAGTCATATGTAGCCTAGATCGTATGTAGTCCTACCGAGGTCGTACGCAATCCCACCTAGGTCGTACGTATTCCGCCTAGGTCGTACGTAGTCCCAACTAAGTCGAATGTAGCCTAGATCGTATGTAGTCCCACCTAGGTCGTACGTACTCCCACCTAGATCATACGTAGTCCTACCTAGGTCGCACGTAGTCCCACCTTGGTCGCACGTAGTCCCACCTAGAACGCACGTAGTCCCACCTAGGTTGTACGTAGTCCCACCTAGGTCGTACGTAGTCCCACCTAGGTCGCCCGTAGTCCCACCTAGGTCGTACGTAGTCCCACCTAGGTCGTACGTAGTCCCACCTAGGTCGCACGTAGTCCCACCTAGGTCGCACGTAGTCCCACCTAGGTCGTACGTAGTCCCACCTAGGTCGTACGTAGTCCCACCTAGGTCGCACGTAGTCCCACCTAGGTCGCACGTAGTCCCACCTAGGTCGCATAGTCCCAACTAGGTCGCACGTAGTCCTACCAAAGTCGTACGTAGTCCTACCGAGATCGCACGTAGTCCCACCTAGGTCGCACATAGTCCTACCAAAGTCGTACGTAGTCCTACCGAGATCGCACGTAGTCCCACCTAGGTCGCACATAGTCCTACCAAAGTCGTACGTAGTCCTACCGAGATCGCACGTAGTCCCACCTAGGTCGCACATAGTCCTACCAAAGTCGTACGTAGTCCTACCGAGATCGCACGTAGTCCCACCTAGGTTGTACGTAGTCCCACCTAGGTCGTACGTAGTCCCACCTAGAGCATACGTAGTCCCACCTAGGTCGCACGTAGTCCCACCTAGGTCGCACGTAGTCCCACCTAGATCGCACGTAGTCCCACCTAGGTTGTACGTAGTCCCACCTAGGTCGTACGTAGTCCCACCTAGATCATACGTAGTCCCACCTAGGTCGCACGTAGTCCCACCTAGGTCGCACGTAGTCCCACCTAGATCGCACGTAGTCCCACCTAGGTTGTACGTAGTCCCACCTAGGTCGTACGTAGTCCCACCTAGGTCGCACGTAGTCCCACCTAGGTCGCACGTAGTCCCACCTAGGTCGCATAGTCCCAACTAGGTCGCACGTAGTCCTACCAAAGTCGTACGTAGTCCTACCGAGATCGCACGTAGTCCCACCTAGGTCGCACATAGTCCTACCAAAGTCGTACGTAGTCCTACCGAGATCGCACGTAGTCCCATCTAGGTCGTACGCAGTCCCACCTAGGTCGTATGTAGTCCCACTTAAGTCGTACGTAGTTCCACCTAAGTCGTATGCAGTCCCACCTAGGTTGTACGTAGTCCCACCTAGGTCGTATGTAGTCCCACTCAAGTCGTACGTAGTTCCACCTAAGTCGTATGTAGTCCCACTCAAGTCGTATGTAGTCCCACCTAGGTCGCACATAGTCCCACCTAGATCATACGTAGTCCTACCTAGGTCGCACGTAGTCCCACCTAGGTCGCACGTAGTCCCACCTAGAACGCACGTAGTCCCACCTAGGTTGTACGTAGTCCCACCTAGGTCGTACGTAGTCCCACCTAGATCATACGTCGTCCCACCTAGGTCGCACGTAGTCCCACCTAGGTCGTACGTAGTCCCACCTAGGTCGTACGTAGTCCCACCTAGGTCGCACGTAGTCCCACCTAGGTCGTATGTAGTCCCACTCAAGTCGTACGTAGTTCCACCTAAGTCGTATGTAGTCCCACCCAAGTCGTATGTAGTCCCACCTAGGTCGTATGTAGTCCCACCTAGGTCGTACGTAGTCCCACCTAGGTCGTGCGCAGTCCCACCTAGGTCGTACGTAGTCCCACCTAGGTCGTACGTAGTCCCACCTGGGTCGTACGTAGTCCCAACTAAGTCGTATGTAGCCTAGATCGTATGTAGTCCTACCGAGGTCGCACGTAGTCCCACCTAGGTCGCACGTAGTCCCACCTAGGTCGCACGTAGTCCCATCTAGAACGTACGTAGTCCCACCTAGGTCGTACGTAATCCTACATAGGTCGTCCGTAGTCCCACCTAGGTCGTACGTAGTCCCACCTAGGTCGTGCGCAGTCCCACCTAGGGTCTTACGTAGTCCCACCTAGGTCGTACGTAGTCCCACCTAGGTCGTGCGCAGTCCCACCTAGGTCGTACGTAGTCCCACCTAAGTCGTATGTAGTCCCACCTAGGTCGTACGTAATCCTACCTAGGTCGCGCGTAGTCCCACCTAGATCGCACGTAGTCCCACGTAAGTCGTATGTATTTCCACCCATGTGGTACGTAGTCCCACTTAGGCCGTATGTAGTCCCACTTAAGTCGTACGTAGTTATACCTAAGTCGTATGCAGTCCCACCTAGGTTGTACGTAGTCCCACCTGAAGCACAACAGGAACGCCACCGTCTCTTGCGCGCGGAGCATACCCGACTCGTGTAGGAGCACTTGAACACAGTTGCCATAAACTCCATTTTGAGAGTCGCGCCTCCCAAGGTCAGCGAGACCGAGGTGGAACTCGGCAGGCGTGCCAGTTGCACCCTTGCCTCGTTATGCTGTGGACACTACCCAATGTTGATGTCATAACTGCATAACAACGATAACAGCAAGCCTAACGAGGTCCCGGATTGCGGTGGCCAAGGGCATACTACTGCACACCTGTTCAATTACCTGAAGAGACCAACTTCATTGACAACAATGGATTTGTGGATGAACCCAACGCTAGTGGCCGAGTTTCTTAACCTATGACGAGAACCCTCTCTGTGGCAGCAAAGAAGAAGAAACTTGTGAGAGAAAGTCGCAGCGTCACATTTCCCCGCCCACCTGCCTTCAATCTTGCTGAACTCGACCACCTGCAGATGTAAAAATTGCAGACTTTTCAACAAGTGCCATGCGATATTTTCAAACTTCGGAGTAGCCTTGCAACTTGTCTACGATTCGGCACTATTCCGCTTTCTGGAATGATGGAAAAAGTGTGGTAAAAAATCCTTCGCTCAAATCTTAATACAGGGGGCTATTTGAGGTGCTGAGCAGGCATTTTTTCAGTAGTGAGTCGCACGTTTCTGCCAAAAAACGGGGAATTTTTTTATCGTCAACACTGGCTTTAAATACACCAATAGGACAAAGTCCTTGTAGAGGAAGACCAGAATACAACTTAATCTGCTCACCGAGCATTAAAACCCCAATCATTCAAAGCATGATAAATCCACCTTGACGATGGAGCGAGCACGACGAGCCTACCCGTAATACACTCCGCGTGGCGCATACCGCGCAACACGCCTAGCTACAATAACCTGCAAGCGCCGACCGGTGTATCAGAGAGGTATCTACTATGACGGGGGCCTCAGAGGGGGTTCTTTGAAGTGTTTAACGCAAACACGATATCCCTTTTTAATTTTAGAAGGATTGCGGTACACGACGGTGAGTTTGCCGTCGTTCAGCTATAATAACCCTCCGTGATCTTCCAAAAAGTGTAGAACGAATCCGGGATCGTCACCGAAGGAAACTCGGTCTGGTAATGCTTCAGTAAAATACGAAACTGAACAAACTCCAGCATACCTAGCGCAACGGCCTCCGCCTACTTGAGCGAGAAACAGGGTTGAGCAGAGTTGAGACTCGGCGCAACGGGGGGTCCTAAAACAGTTGGGTACTCTTTGAAAAAAAAAGAAAATCGCTGGGGGGCTCGTGCGATTAGACCGAATTTCACCCCAAATTTGAGATTCTTCCAACTTTTTCGCTCTCAAAAACGTGTGGCAATCATTATCTCGGGAAGGATCGTAGAAATTTTGGTCAACGGGGAGGGTGAATTTCGTACTTATATGGAATGGAGACATGATTAGAGTCCACTGCGCCCGACAGCACGCAAAAAAGCGGTTTTGATTTGGAGGCCATGCAAAACGATACTCCTCTAGTGCATATTGAAGCCCTGCGTGCGGGCCATAGCCGCGCTTTCGGGCGAAAAAAAAAACAAAACGAAATTCCCATTCACATAAAAACGGAATTGCCGACATGCTAACCAAAGCGCATAGCTCCATCGCACTAACTTGTAAAAGAAAAGAAAATCCGCATACCGTTTTGTAGACGTCCTCATGGCCGCTAGCAGTGCCGCTGGAGTCCTTATCATCCAAAATTCTGAAAATTGGGGGAATCACAAGTGAGGCAAACGCTGGGGGCGATGGCGATTATTATTTTGCTTTCGTAGCTGCAAGACTACTTAATTTAGTCTAAATTCCCACAGCTAAAATCGTCTGGTTACTCGCAAGTGCATACTGCCCTTATCGGAACGGATTTCCAGTCCGCAGTTGCAGCACGCAACAAGACGATAATCGTGCCGGGATAACAGTTAATTGTTCCAAGGCCATATGGTCCCAGCTCGATTATCAGGTGTTGCGTGATTCAACAGCGATTGTCTGCAACTGCGAACTGGGATTTCGCTCGGATAAGAACAGGAGTTTACCGAGATTCGCGCGCGTTGCTAACTAAAGATGGCTGGAAATGAAAAAACATTCGAAATTCGAGAGCTGAGAATCTGGTAACAAAAGTTATAGCGGACACAGAAGAGATACACTGTGGAGAAACAATAACTCGATGAAGATATCTAAGGAAGTTCAATAGTTTTCGATTTTTGATCTTGGCTTGGCCACAAACTCTTAGTGAAACTGAAACATACAGCCAAATCCAAAATGAGAGAAATGCAGTGGAATCCAGAAAACTCGATCGAAAGACAGTGGGTTCTAGAAACAAACAGAGCCCCCGCCACCCTCCCCCCCCCATTTCATGACTGCGCCAAATCCCTCGCGTCGATGGATTTCGCAACCTATACATTCGAATTCAAATGCAGACCACTTGTAGAATTGCGCGCGATGCCAGGAAAAGGAATCAACCTCAGACAAATCTCGTCTGTCATGCGGTTCCTGATCTGTTGCCGAAAGAACAGTCCACGCCAAAAGAAAGGAGGAGGATCACACCTTTCGTTGTCTAAAACGACGTCATCAGGCCCGAAAAGACACTCTCTACAAGGGAACTTCTAGTGGCCAACGGAGCGATTCCAGAGAAATGTTTTTTGAAACCATTTTTGGACGTAGAGTCCGATTATGTCATCCGCAGCTGATTTGGCTCACTCTGAGAGAAATTAGGAGCGTTTTTTGAAGCTCCGCGAAAGGGTAAGGGTACCGCCTAACACATGGTTTACGAAGAAGGAGCTGAGTGTCTGTGGGAGCAACGATAGACTTATTAGGGCTCAGGGCTGTGCGTAATTACGATTTACGAATTACGGGCGTTTTTGCCAGTTTTTTTACGATTTCCGAAATTTCGACCTGAAATCGTAATAAATCGTGGAAATGCGATTGAGAGTACAATGCAAGTTGTATAGAGTATAGATAGATTTTCACTTCTCCCATATTCTTGCTATTTGATTATTCTTTCCAATACCATTTTTCGGTGGAACCTATCCTTGACATTTGTAGCCGGGCGTAGTCTGCAGCATAGAGGTCTGTCATAGCAAAACATGACTATCAAAAAGGGGTCTTCCAAGCGAAAGAGGTTAGGTTGGCGTCAGAAACGTTCCAACAAAAAGGGAACAATAGGCAAGTAGGATGAGGAGAGTCTACAAAAATCGAACAATATTTTCTGAGACTGATTTTCTTGGCCGATACTTCTTAACAGCGGAAACAAACCGTTGCGTTGTTCCACAGGGAAGCACTTTGTGGTTCCAAATAGACTCCGATTATGAGAGTAACGATAAAAATGTACATTTATGTGCACCTATTAGTTATCATTAGAAAAGAAGATGATGCCAACTTCACCTACACAGACGGCTAGCTCCAGCTGCTACGAGAAGCGAACCAAAAGTGCAGCATCAAATAAGAGTATTTTCTTATTATATCGTCAACGAATAGAAGTCCATTTTCGGAAACCATTGAACTCTTCTTCGTGAAATGCCACAACGGTTTGTTTCCGCTATTAAGAAGTTTCGGCCAAGAAAATCAGTCTCAGAAAATTTTGTTCAATTTTTGTAGACTCTCCTCATCCTACTTGCCTATTGTTCCCTTTTTGTTGGAACGTTTCTGACGCCAGCCAAACCTCTTTCGCTTGGAAGACCCTTTTTTGATAGAATTGTTCACTTTTTCTTGATATTACGAAGCAATATCTTGATAATCAGTAAGTAATCGACTTGTTCCGGACGCTACAAGTGACGCGCGACTCACTTTACGACGTCCTGATGACGTCATAAGATGCTCTCTGTACGTTACATGACATCCTGATGACATCATCAGATGCCGTGTGTACTTTACACGACATCATTATGACGTCATCAGATGCCCTGTGTACTTGGCACGACGTCCTGCTGATGTCATCAGATGCCCTATGTACTTTGCACGACGTCCTGATGACGTCATCAGATGCCGTATGCACTTGGCACGACGTCCTGATGACGTCATCACATGCCCCATGCACTTTGATGATGTCTTCAGAATGTAACAAACTTGTTAGTCACTTCCCCTGTCCCTTTCCATCGAAAAGTACAGCCTACGACGTGTTTTAGCGATTTGATCTACCAACTGATAATATCACTTGATATGATAAGCAGTAAGAAGTGAAGTAGTTAATGTGAAACAGTAAGTAACAAACTTGTTAGTCACTTCCCCTGTCCCTTCCCATCGAAAAGTACAGCCTACGACGTGTTTTAGCGATTTGATCTACCAACTGATAATATCACTTGATATGATAAGCAGTAAGAAGTGAATTAGTTAATGTGAAACAGTAAGTAACAAACTTGTTAGTCACTTCCCCTGTCCCTTCCCATCGAAAAGTACAGCCTACGACGTGTTTTAGCGACTTGATCTACCAACTGATAATATCACTTGATATGATAAGCAGTAAGAAGTAAAGCAGTTAATGTGAAACAGTAGGTAACAAACTTGTTAGTCACTTCCCCTGTCCCTTCCCATCGAAAAGTACAGCCTACGACGTGTTTTAGCGACTTGATCTACCAACTGATAATATCACTTGATATGATAAGCAGTAAGAAATAAAGCAGTTAATGTGAAACAGTAGGTAACAAACTTGTTAGTCACTTCCCCTGTCCCTTCCCATCGAAAAGTACAGCCTACGACGTGTTTTAGCGATTTGATCTACCAACTGATAATATCACTTGATATGATAAGCAGTAAGAAGTAACGCAGTTAATGAGAAACAGTAGGTACCAAATTTGTTAGTCACTTCCCTGTCCCTTCCCATCGAAAAGTACAGCCTACGACGTGTTTTAGCGATTTGATCTACCAACTGATAATATCACTTGATATGATAAGCAGTAAGAAGTAAAGCAGTTAATGTGAAACAGTAGGTAACAAACTTGTTAGTCACTTCCCCTGTCCCTTCCCATCGAAAAGTACAGCCTACGACGTGTTTTAGCGATTTGATCTACCAACTGATAATATCACTTGATATGATTAGCAGTAAGAAGTAAAGCAGTTAATGTGAAACAGAAAGTAACAAACTTGTTAGTCACTTCCCCTGTCCCTTCCCATCGAAAAGTACAGCCTACGACGTGTTTTAGAGATTTGATCTACCAACTGATAATATCACTTGATATGATAAGCAGTAAGAAGTAAATTAGTTAATGTGAAACAAAAAGTTACAAACTTGTTAGTCACTTCCCCTGTCCCTTCCCATCGAAAAGTACAGCCTACGACGTGTTTTAGCGATTTGATCTACCAACTGATAATATCACTTGATATGATAAGCAGTAAGAAGTAAAGCAGTTAATGTGAAACAGAAAGTAACAAACTTGTTAGTCACTTCCCCTGTCCCTTCCCATCGAAAAGTACAGCCTACGACGTGTTTTAGCGATTTGATCTACCAACTGATAATATCACTTGATATGATAAGCAGTAAGAAGTAAAGCAGTTAATGTGAAACAGTAGGTAACAAACTTGTTAGTCACTTCCCCTGTCCCTTCCCATCGAAAAGTACAGCCTACGACGTGTTTTAGCGATTTGATCTACCAACTGATAATATCACTTGATATGATAAGCAGTAAGAAGTAAAGTAGTTAATGTGAAACAGAAAGTAACAAACTTGTTAGTCACTTCCCCTGTCCCTTCCCATCGAAAAATACAGCCTACGACGTGTTTTAGCGATTTGATCTACCAACTGATAATATCACTTGATATGATAAGCAGTAAGAAGTAAAGTAGTTAATGTGAAACAGTAGGTAACAAACTTGTTAGTCACTTCCCCTGTCCCTTCCCATCGAAAAGTACAGCCTACGACGTGTTTTAGCGATTTGATCTACCAACTGATAATATCACTTGATATGATAAGCAGTAAGAAGTAAAGTAGTTAATGTGAAACAGAAAGTAACAAACTTGTTAGTCACTTCCTGTCCCTTCCCATCGAAAAATACAGCCTACGACGTGTTTTAGCGATTTGGCCTACCAACTGATAATATCACTTGATATGATAAGCAGTAAGAAGTAAAGTAGTTAATGTGAAACAGAAAGTAACAAACTTGTTAGTCACTTCCCCTGTCCCTTCCCATCGAAAAATACAGCCTACGACGTGTTTTAGCGATTTGGCCTACCAACTGATAATATCACTTGATATGATAAACAGTAAGAAGTAAAGTAGTTAATGTGAAACAGAAAGTAACAAACTTGTTAGTCACTTCCCCTGTCCCTTCCCATCGAAAAATACAGCCTACGACGTGTTTTAGCGATTTGGCCTACCAACTGATAATATCACTTGATATGATAAGCAGTAAGAAGTAAAGTAGTTAATGTGAAACAGAAAGTAACAAACTTGTTAGTCACTTCCCTGTCCCTTCCCATCGAAAAAATACAGCCTACGACGTGTTTTAGCGATTTGATCTACCAACTGATAATATCACTTGATATGATAAGCAGTAAGAAGTAAAGTAGTTAATGTGAAACAGAAAGTAACAAACTTGTTAGTCACTTCCCTGTCCCTTCCCATCGAAAAAATACAGCCTACGACGTGTTTTAGCGATTTGGCCTACCAACTGATAATATCACTTGATATGATAAACAGTAAGAAGTAAAGCAGTTAATGTGAAACAGTAGGTAACAAACTTGTTAGTCACTTCCCTGTCCCTTCCCATCGAAAGGTACAGCCTACGACGTGTTTTAGCGATTTGATCTACCAACTGATAATATCACTTGATATGATAAGCAGTAAGAAGTAAAGCAGTTAATGTGAAACAGTAGGTAACAAACTTGTTAGTCACTTCCCTGTCCCTTCCCATCGAAAAGTACAGCCTACGACGTGTTTTAGCGATTTGATCTACCAACTGATAATATCACTCGATATGATAAGCAGTAAGAAGTAAATTAGTTAATGTGAAACAAAAAGTTACAAACTTGTTAGTCACTTCCCCTGTCCCTTCCCATCGAATAGTACAGCCTACGACGTGTTTTAGCGATTTGATCTACCAACTGATAATATCACTTGATATGATAAGCAGTAAGAAGTAAAGCAGTTAATGTGAAACAGTAGGTAACAAACTTGTTAGTCACTTCCCCTGTCCCTTCCCATCGAAAAGTACAGCCTACGACGTGTTTTAGCGATTTGATCTACCAACTGATAATATCACTTGATATGATAAGCAGTAAGAAGTAAAGTAGTTAATGTGAAACAGAAAGTAACAAACTTGTTAGTCACTTCCCCTGTCCCTTCCCATCGAAAAATACAGCCTACGACGTGTTTTAGCGATTTGGCCTACCAACTGATAATATCACTTGATATGATAAGCAGTAAGAAGTAAAGTAGTTAATGTGAAACAGAAAGTAACAAACTTGTTAGTCACTTCCCCTGTCCCTTCCCATCGAAAAATACAGCCTACGACGTGTTTTAGCGATTTGATCTACCAACTGATAATATCACTTGATATGATAAGCAGTAAGAAGTAAAGTAGTTAATGTGAAACAGAAAGTAACAAACTTGTTAGTCACTTCCCCTGTCCCTTCCCATCGAAAAATACAGCCTACGACGTGTTTTAGCGATTTGATCTACCAACTGATAATATCACTTGATATGATAAGCAGTAAGAAGTAACGCAGTTAATGTGAAACAGTAGGTAACAAACTTGTTAGTCACTTCCCCTGTCCCTTCCCATCGAAAAGTACAGCCTACGACGTGTTTTAGCGATTTGATCTACCAACTGATAATATCACTTGATATGATTAGCAGTAAGTAAAGCAGTTAATGTGAAACAGTAGGTAACAAACCTGTTAGTCGCTTCCCCTGTCCCTTCCCATCGAAAAGTACAGCCTACGACGTGTTTTAGCGATTTGATCTACCAACTGATAATATCACTTGATATGATAAGCAGTAAGAAGTAAAGTAGTTAATGTGAAACAGAAAGTAACAAACTTGTTAGTCACTTCCCCTGTCCCTTCCCATCGAAAAATACAGCCTACGACGTGTTTTAGCGATTTGGCCTACCAACTGATAATATCACTTGATATGATAAATAATAAAAGGTAAAGTAGTTAATGTTAAACAGTAAGTACTCATTGTCTACCTTCTCACCAGCCCGCTTATCTGTCCACATACCAACTTGCCTGCCTGCCCAACTGATCGCCTGCGACCATTGCCAGTGGCCACTACTAAGGGTGCGTAACGCACGAGGAGGAGCGAAGCACGAAGCAGCAACGAGTTTCACGCACAACAAGAATTTTTGCTAAGGTATCGCCGATCTAACTCTGTTAGCTTTGAAGCGATTGGGCTCAAATTTCGCCAGCACGTGTCTCCTGGACCCTCTCACCTATATCCCGATGGAAATCTCTAGGGAATTTGTTTAACAGGTTTCATTAACTACTTTACAGAATACTAAGTGATCACAAGTGCCAGGCAAAACCAAACCTCTCCAGCCGCTTCGCGGCTGGAGCGATTACTAATGTTGAGATTCAGGTTTGGCCGTTTGCTACGCTTCTCACACTGAACGGCTCAAACTTATTATTGGGTTCAGGCCTTTCCCTGCTACTCAAGGCGTCGTTTATACTTCCACCGACGAGCGGCGCGGCACTGTGCATTTCTGTAATATTGATCATGCGGCACTGCACTTGCACTTCGCCGCGCCGCTCGGGGCGGAAGCATAAACGACCACTTAGGGGCCGAATAGAGTCCCGCCGCGCAAAGGCGTGGCAGCATGGTGTGCAGCCGTATAAATCATGCGGCGCGGCGAGTCGATTAGGGATCATTTATACTCCCGCCGACGAGTGACGCGGCACAGTGCATTTCTGTAATATTGATCATGCTGCGCGGCACGATCGATATGGTAGGATCGCACTTCGCCGCGCCGCTCCGCGGCGGAAGTACAAACGACCCTTTAGACTAGGTCTGGTCAGAATCTGGCATCGGTCGTAAAACTTGATTTTTTAAGAGTTTAAAGATTTCAACACCAATTCAAAAGCTAATTTTTTGCCTAACTTTGCATCCAAATTTTGCCTCGTAAATTTTGAACAACGCCCTTCAATATTTCCATTTGAGAAACTTATTCTCCGCTGTAATCATATCTTCTATGAATAACTATGAAAAGGTAGAGTTGCCACGACAAGTAATAGTGAGTAAAAGACATGGACAATAGACGCTAGGTTTTGAATGAATTAATAATTTGAATACCATGTTATTTGAGCACGCCGAATGGATAAATAATTTTGAAAACCACTCCTGCAAACAAACTCTGGTTAATGAGTTTTTTGAATAGCTTTTTCTATTATAAACCACATCACCGAATGAATAAATGTATCTGAATGGAACATTTTGAAAATTCCGAATGAATGGATTTTGTCGAATTATTCATTTTTAAAATTGTCGAATAAATTAATAAATTTAAAAATGAGCTCTCAATTCTATTCCAAAGAACGAAAATTTTTGAAAACTTGTTCTCTATTCGATTCGAATATTTGAAAAATTGGCTCTTATACTCGAACAAAAATTAGAATTTTTGACTTATTCCTGAATAGTTAACAAATATTCTCCGGTTTTTTTTTGGTGGCAGAGAGTATTCGAATGCTGTGACCCAAAATTGTCCGAATATTCGGAAGACTGAATTTAAAATTTCCCAAATAAAGCAAATTTCCGAAGAACCGGTCAATTCGAAATGCAGAATGGATCGAATATGCGAAAAAAAGAATTAGTGCAGAATTCCGAAATAGTTTACTCGCTAAAACAAATAATTCATTCCTGAATAAGCCGAATAAACGAGGAAACAAAAAATCCAAAATCCCGAGTAATCGAATTAGAAAAAATAGAAACTGAGATTCCCAAATAAATCGAATACTCCAATAATTCGAATATTATTCGAATAACTTTTCGATTCGGTCTTGTGAATACGTGA
The DNA here is from genome assembly GCA_029168955.1 of Aplectana chamaeleonis. NCBI lineage: Eukaryota > Metazoa > Nematoda > Chromadorea > Rhabditida > Cosmocercidae > Aplectana > Aplectana chamaeleonis. The sequence continues at coordinate 110,650 of JAPDOI010001086.1, forward strand.
GGCAAAACGTTACAGTCATATGACTCTAAAAATGAATACAAGAAAATGAAAGGAGTGAACACTGATCACGGAATCCATTTTCAGGGAAGAATCCTCAAGTTTTAGAATATTGCTTCCCTTCGTGGAACGCTGATCGTGACTGAAGCCACCGTGAAATTGAACACAGCTCCAACTTGGCCAATTTGAACATTACACTCAGTTATTTCGATATTTAGATGCGAGGTGCATAGCCCTGTACGTAGTACGCAGAAGCGCGTCGCCGCTCCAATTCGCCGCGACCCGTTCGTAGGACTTGGGACAGGGGCTCTTTACATACCGAGGAAGCAGTTGTCCCGCCTTTTGTGACTCTAATTCCACTCGGGATTACTTTGCTCGCGCTGAGTGGCGTGACGTGTCAAACTGCAGAAACGGGACAACTCTTCCCTCGGTGTGTAGACAGCCCCTGTCCCGTAGGATTTGGAGATCGGCGGCGGTGGGGAATCTTGTGCGGCACGGCACGGCACGCCGCGCCGCTCGCTCCTCCCTCCGCCGCTCCTTTCAGCGGCGGAACTCTAATCGACCCCTTTCAGAAATGCATTATGCCGCGCCGCTCGGCGGCGGGAGTATAAACGACGCCTAATCGAGTCGGGTCGGTGAGGGCGAGCTTCAAAATTATGGATCTCTATGGAATGCTCTCAACCTATGATAGAAACGAGAGACGCAGACATTTGGTTATTCTGCCGTCAATTTCGCTTCGCAGTGGCAGACAGTTACTGCTGCAACACGTTGTGCAAACAGAATTACGGTAGGAATATAGGTCCTGGCACGATTAGTCTTCGTACCACCACGATTATCTTCAGGCTACGGGCTACAACAGCGGTATTCTGCAGCTGCAGACAGGAATTTTGCTGCGGTATGGGCATTAACTACCGACCTGGCTGACTTATGGAGCAAATAAATGTCGGAACCCATTACACACATCGTTGCAGATTTCTGCGAACACAATCTTCAACACACACCTATTTTCAGCGGCTAAAAAGAATTGAAATCTGCTGAAATATCGGAATTCCGGTCAAATTTCAACACTACCAAAATTTGGGCTAGATAAAATGGGCTGGCCTCGCTGAACATCGTCTGAATGTTTCACAAACTCTGAGTCCTTATTTCTGGAGAAAACAGCCTTCAAATCAGAGATTACGGTATTCACAACATGATAATCATTGGTAGAATGACCGATGTTCACACTGCAGTCTTGAAGAATGCATGGACCATGGCTAAAACATGGACGATGTACACACTTTTCTGACTTTTTTGACACAGCGGTTGACGGAAGTGGTTGGAATGACTTCAACAAAACCGGTTTTTACACAGTTCTCGCATGTTATTTGGGACTATCTGTAGCGAGCGCACCGATTCAGCGGAAAATCTCAAAATCGAAATTCTGCCCGGACCCTGCCTTTAAAGGCAGCATAGCATACACGCTCGTAAACGTAATTGAAATAACTACGGAATTAGAATGGTATGGCACAGATTACAACGTCCACGCATTCTGAACCGTCAAAAATGACCCACAATGACGCTACACGAGTGAGAATTTGACCCCGCCCCTTAATCTGCCCGCCCCTGTATATGCGTCCTCTTGCAAAACAGCGGTGCTGGGCCATTCCCACCCTCGGCGACGTTTGTGGGTGGTGGAATAAGAACAATAGGTATACCACACACATCGACGACGGTGGAAATGGCCCATCACCCCTGTTTTGTGGGAGGACGCAACTACAGGGGCGGGGCCATTTTCTCACTCGTGTAGCTTCATTGTGGGTCGTTTGTGACGCTTCGAAGTGTGTGGGCGTTGTGCTCGGTGCCATACCATTCTAATTCAGTAGTTATCTCAATTACGTTTACGAGCGTGTATGCTGCCTTCAAGCTACGAGAGAAAATATATTCATTTTTAAATCCAGTTCGAAACATTTCAATAAAAGTTATGGCTCAGCAGCTTAAAAAACTTGATGACTCCAGTAAATCATTCTAGAAAGATTAACCTCATGAAGCACTCCCCACTCCAAAGAGGTTGAGGATGCTTTTGAAATTACCAATTCAAAAAAACCCAAATGGAAAAGAAAAGAAGATCAAAAGAGAGCATTCAATTTGGGAATAACAGATTTGGGGGAGCCTTCACTTTTTTCGAGTTGCAACCCTAAACATCATTCACCCTGTCTGACCGCTGTCTTGTGTTGCCCTCTTTGGCTTCCATTGAACTGTGCTGGGTAAAGCGATGACTCTCTGTGTTATCGTATTCAAAAGTTGGGTAAAATGTGGCACAGGTTTAGTACTCAGTTTAGCTTAGAGTTTCAAATGTATCACTCAACTAGTTCCCATGTATGTTTACTGAATGCTGTGGCCGTCTGGTCACCGCGTTGACCTCTGTAATTTATCGGCAGCCGTGTGGCCCTAGACCGCCCACGTTGAGTGCTTCTCGTTGTTCTGTCTAACGATCTAGGTGGTTTAGCGGGAAAACAGCCGTATAAAATGCGACTAGATTTAACACTACGTATGTTAGCTGTGCTCTGGTGTTCTCCCCTGAAGTGCATGCTGGTTAGATATTCTAAGTAACTAGATCGGTAGACAGAACAACGAGAAACACTCAACGTGGGTGGTCGCGGGCCACACGGCTGCCGATAACGCATCCCCTAATTACAGAGGTCAACGCGGTGACCAGACGGCCACAACACCTCCCTAGTAGTGAAGTTATTACATATTTGGAACAAAACTACAAAAGTGAAGATTATTGGTGGATGCAAACAATTAAAGGGAGCATAAACGGTCATAAACGTAATTGAGATAACTACGGAAATGGAATGGTATGGCTCAGATTACACCGCCCACGCATTTTGAAATGTCAAAAACCACCCACAATGCCGCTACATGAGTTAGAAGTTGGCCCCGCCCTGTATTTTCACACCCCTTGTATTTGCACCTTTCCTGCAACGCAATGTTACTCGGTCATCTTGACCGTCGGTCGGTACTGTTGGTGGATTGCCTAACAAGTGAGCCACACACGTTACTGACGGCGAAGTCACTAGCAACCCTGCGTTGGAGGAAAAGGGCAAATACGGGGGGCGTGAAAATACGGGCGAGGCCAAACTTTCTACTCGTGTAGCGGCATTGTGGATCGTTTTTGACACTTCAAAATGCGTAGGCGTTATATTGTTAGCCATACGGTTCGATTCACATTGTTATCCCAACCACGTTTACGAGCGTGTATGCTGCCTTTAAATTCAGTGTTCACGATAATCTTCAGTTTTGAGATTTTTCACTATATCAATTATCTCGCCCCCGGGTAGAACTAAAATGACGTAGAAATCAGAAGTACAAGAAATCCTTCACTCTCACCCCGCCTCTTTACTCTCGCAGGAGCTGTTCGTTGCGACAATGAAATCTTTTGTGGACCCGCCCTTTGAAATTCGCTACACCATGTTGCTCCGTTCTTTCCTTCAGACCCTAACTAATCCTGCTTTGCATAAAATGTTCTCCCATTCTCGATTGACCCAATTTTTCATCGAAGACAACCACCGAGAACATGTTCATACAACCGGACGACTAGTTCATGTCATTAAATAATGTCACCGAAATAAGGCGTTTTAGTGCGTTTTTCGCCGTTTATTCGTGATTATGGTAGCACTTGGTGGCTAACGCACTGTTTAGAGTCGGAAACTCGAGAACGAAATTTATCGTGAACACTGCCTTTAAGGTGGCATAAGAGGGCCAAGAATATAATTTTACACCCACGCAGCGCCCATTCGATCTACATGAAGGCTAGTGTAGTGAAAAACCTCATCATTACAAAGAACAGGATGTGCACTCGAAAGGTAGAAGAAGTAGAAGAGACGATAGGGCGATTTTCTGCTGATAACGGGTATACCACGTTTGCGCTTATGTCGTGGTGGCAAAGGTTTACCACTGGAGGAGTGCATTCGGTTGTACCATACGTTAACGAGGGAATAGCCAAGGCTATGAATCGGTTAGTGAAGAAATCGGACTTACCTATAAAGCTCGTGTTCAAACCGCAACGGATTTTGAAGGATATCCTGACATCATCGAGGTTACACGAAGAGCGCTGCGGTAGAAGAAACTGGGGATACTGCGATGAGAATAAGATTTGTCAGCGTCGCGGCACGGTATACACGGTGGAGTGTGAGGGATGTGGACAGAGATACATAGGAGAGACGATGCGGCCCTTACAACTAGACAACCGCCTGGACGAGCATCAGCGAGCTTTGAGAAAGCCAGCTTCTTACACAAGAAGGAGTTGTTCACGGCACCGCACTGAATACCATGCTCAAGAACAACCACCTTAGTTGAAACTAACCGTACTATATCGCTCTCTAGAGGCACCGCTGGAGAGGAGGTTATACGAAGCATTGGAAATAAAGCGATGGTCCCCCGAAATTAACAACAGGGATGATATGGCGGATAGTTTAAGGCTTATCACATAATAATTCTTATAGCGATTACCCCCTCATCGAGCACTCGCCGCACATAGAGTTGCCATAAGCCTCTTTCATACTTTGCCGGCCGACGTCGGACGACTCGTTATCAAATTTGATAAGTCAAGATAGATAAGATGGATGGGATAGGGTAGATAGGTATGTATTACACATTCGATAAAGAGTCGTCCGACGTCGGTCGGGCAAGTGTGAAAGGGGCTTTATTAGTTGCGTTCAGAGCCTTCAGTGGTGAAAGCTTAAAGGCAGCATACACGCTCGCAAGCATGGTCGAGATATCAGCATAAATAGGCCCGTATGGCCCCTACCATGTCGTCAACGACGTCTCAAGCGCTAAAAATCCTCCAGGATGACAATATTTGAGCAATCATGTCACGCACGCCCGTATTTTCACACCCCTTCGAGTAACAGAGTGAAAAGTTGAACTTGAGAAAACACTTGATAATTGAGGGTGATAGCACTATCAAATGGGAGTGCACGAGAGAAACAGCTTGATTTACCTGGATATTACATGTTTGTGCACTGAAGAAATCCTCCATTTTCAAAAGCCAGCCGGAGTAGAGCGGCTTTCTCGAAAGTGGATGAGAGTTTGGGGTGTTTAGACAGGTAATATTCGAGTAAATCGAGCTGTTTCTCTCGTGCAATCCCCTTTGATAGTGCTATCACTTTAGGTTGCCACATGTTTTCTCAAGTTCAACTTTTCATTCTGTTACTCAAAGGGGTGTGAAAATACGGGCGTACGTGACAGAGATGGTCAAATACTGTCATTCTGGATGGTTTTCAGCGCTTCAAACGTCGTTCACGACACGGCAGGGGCCGTGCAGGCCTATCTATGCTGATTTCTCGACCATGATTGCAAGCGTGTATGCTGCCTTCAAAGGCAGTAATCACGATAAAAATCGTTTTTCTGTTTTCCCGCCTATCTTGAAAACGTCCCCATACTGATTCCAAATATACCTCTGAAATCGTACAAGACCTTCTAGGAACGGAGTTATGGTTCCTCGAAAATTGAGCTAGGAAAACATGGTGGACGAGTTGTCCGAAGCTTGTAACTTCCGTCTTTTGAAGCCGATATATGCGAGCTGATCTGAGTAAAGAGAGAAGTTGAGAATGAAGGGAAGATCGGGGCTAATGATTGGAAATCATCGCTCATCTCACGATCTCGAGCATTCATTTCTTCACGTCGGTAGGCGTGTGTTGCGCTTTTGGGGTTTGCCTTGCGCTCGAAGTGGCAACTTCGGGCTCTTTTGATGCTTTTCCTCGCTCGTTTTCATGCGTTCTTTCGACGTCAACGTTACAGTGTGCCCCTCCACTACCCATCTCTAGTGGAAGCTGAAACACATTTTTTATCGTGAACACTGCCTGTACTGACTCTGCTCCGCTTGTTTTCTTTCTCAGAAAGTTATCCTTGCAGAACGCGAACAGTAGGACCACAGTAGGCTCTTTTCGCTCGCTGGGAAACTTTCTTGGTTAGTCTTTTGTATCGCTTGTATTTCTCTATAGGGGTCCGCAGAGTTGAAGTCGCCGCGTTGCTCGCAGTGAGGAACAGCACTGAGTGATGTAGTATCGATTACATTCGGCGACGATGACGACCGACGCGGCGTGAAGGGCGACGAAGGGGCACTGCAGAGTGTACAGGCGCCGCGACGATGTTTTGAAACATTTTTGTTGCCGCGTCAAGGCTGACGATCGGCGACCACTCGCCGGTCTCTCCAACTCTGCAGACCCCTTATCGTACAATAGGTCGCTATCTGATGTATTTGAAGGTATGAAGAAGACGTTATCGACGAAAGCTTACCACCAATAAAATTGGTTCCGAAGTCTCATCTATACTGCATTGGCTGATAGAAAACGAATATTTCAAACGAGACCTAGGGATAGTTCCATCTCAAAAGTACTATGTACAAGTGAAATCTACTTTACAAACGGAACCTATGTTACTATAAAAAATCAACAAATCGTCTACCACATCATATTCCATCTCCATATCGTTCAACTGGTCGCCTAATCCTCGTGGAACGTTGAAGTGGCTGAATTGATGAAGTTGCATCAGATTGTGGTTGCGTTGTCGGATTGACCATACATTGTGGAGTCGTTGTGGTGGATTATTCCATTCGGCTCGGTTGCAGGTTTACAGGACAACACACCATTGAGCTCTAGCACATGGAGCAACGTCTTCAACGCCGCGCCCTCTCCTTCTCCGGCTTCCTCATTATCACGACAGCATATCTGATTTGAATGCTTAATAACAGTCCTTCTAAACAAGCAAACTTCATAATTCACGGGTGCTCTAGGTGTTCATGAGAAAACTTTTCTATAGTTGTTCGTGTGCGAATTCTACAATTATAGACCGACTCAGCCAGAGCGCCGCTTGCCGGCGCTTTGTCCGGGAACAATGTGCCGGGAGATTTGCTCTTTTTTCCTGAAACCGTGTGACTTTCCTAAAAAAGTTACATGCGTCACGGTCAGGGCCCGTATGCATAAACAACTTACCCGCGAGGTAAGGTTAAATATTACTCGGAATCTCTGCATTTCCTGTGCTCTATGCGCCCGTCTCGCTTCTCCGCGGAGAAGTGAGACAGACGCATAGAGCACAGGAAATGCAGATTCTGAGTAACATTTAACCTTACCTCGCGGATAAGTCGTTCATGCATGCGGGCCCGGGGAAACCTCGGCCAAAGCGCCGCAACGCGGTCCGCGGCACAAAGGGATCGGTAGCACCTGTGCTGTAGCTGCTGGCAACATCAGGATATGCTGGCAACGACCAGGAGCTCCTGTTGTTTGTGCTGGCGTACTAACTCTTTGTTTATCGTGGCACGCGTGCTATTGCCAGCCACTCTCTCCCAGTGTCTGCTGATACTCTCTTCCATTGATTTGTCTGATACGAATGAACATTGCAGAATCCTCTTGTACGCCGGCGGCCAGTCTTGCTGAGGGAGCAGTTGGCCTTTTGAGGCCAGTCCGAGAAGAAGACCTTGTGTCACTTTTCGGACATTAATTTTGAACGCTGAGCGGATCATCCCCATGGCCCATCGCGAGGGAAGCCTCCTCGTCGCGGACCGTGGCCAAGATGATGAGCTTGTTGCGGACCGCGCCGAAGATGGCCTCCTTGCTGCTGGCCGTGACCAGAATTATACCCAACACTGGTATGGAGGGTGGAAGTCCAAATTCTGTCGATAATGAGCGTTAGTACGCCAGCATACGTTGGCAGTATACTTGGGCAAAACTGTAAAAGTTTTCGAATTTTCGAATATATTCGAAAATCATGTTTTTTGAATTTCAACTTTTCGAATACATTCGAAAATAAAAGTTTTCGAATTTTAAATTCTCGACTGAACTCGAAAATGGTAATATTAGAATTTCGGAATTTCGAATATATTTGAAAAACTGATTTTTTCGAAATTCAAATTTTCGAGTATATTTGAAAATCCAAATTTTCGAATAATTTTATCTAACTTTTAAAAATTTTTTTCTATTTTTCGGATGAATTTTCTCAAATTGACAAATGATAAACCGATTTCAGAATTTAGTTAGTTTTGAGCTGCCATTTACTGTGACTATCACTTTGTAGGAATATTCATCGGCCTACCACAATGCTAGGCGCTATTCATACGGCACGCGCGTTATGCGGGCGTGGCGTCGATGTAATAATAGCCGGACGCCTCGCCCACGCGCCACGCGCGTGACGCCCTCTATACCCTGGTGGCGGCTGTAATAACTTTTTCGTCCTTTACATTATTAATCCGTCTTCAAGTTCATTCTGTTTAATAATAATTGATTTCAGTGCTATCTTCTGCTACTATGATAGTGATCGCATGTAGAGACTCGGCAAAGTTAGGACCCATTTTAATCCGCTCCACCATAGCGTCGCCGCTGGAGTATTCATAGTCTGCGCAAGCGCGTCACGCGCATTTGGCAAAAGACGCCTTCAGGCGAGACTTGACCACCACTATTCCTTTCCGGGTAAGCACATTATCGCACCCAAGCGCCGAGACCCCAACGCCGCTCTCAAGACCTACTACGCCACAACGCGGCCTAGGCAAATTTGCTGCCGCCGAGCTTGCACGACTTTAGGTGTGGGGCAGGGCTGAACGCTCGAGCTTGAAACCATTACGCCCCTTAGCCGCCGCGGAAAATGCCGCTTTTGAGCTACAATGAAGCCAGGTTTTCGATTACTAGAAAATTAGCCGGAAGTTGGCAACTAGCTTCTTTTCACATGAGACTGCCGGCGAAATCGATTTGCGATCGGATCTGATAAGAGACAGTAAAGCGCGGCAAACGACGGCTATAGCGGCGATAATTTTCGAGTACGTTTTCTCCGCCACCGACGCGTTTGCCGCGTTATATATGATTTTTCTTAAAGGCAGCGTACGCGCTAAAAACCGTGTTTATTTTTTTCACAATTTTGCGCAGGTAGGCTTACCAGGTTGTCATATATCATGAAGAGACCACCCAAAACACTCAAGTTTCCGAGAAAAACTCGTTTGAAAATCTCGCAGCATTCAGCCTCCTTTTTCTCACGTCTGTCCGGTGTGTCTTGTGTATTACACAAATATCGAAAATTTGAACGGCTGAATTGGTTTAGCCCCCTTAACTTTCTGGGTTCCGCAATTCCTTTCGCTTTACTGCTGTCAATGATCATCTAAAAATAGGAGGCTTTCAATATCCACGTCTTAACTCGAAGATTCTTCGGAATAAAGAATTTAGAAAATTGGATTTCCGCGGCCGGCCGAAGACTGTCGTGGGGTTTCTGTTCCTCGTGTTAGATGATCGACCGGGAAAACGCCTTTTCAGACCACGGAGCGATTTTCACGAGCCTATAGCATTATGAATACGCAACATTGAGACCTCAAGCTTCGCCAACTATCTCCACTTGGTTCATACATTGGATTGAGAAGAAAAACACAGATGTGGTTTTCTGCGCGGACGCTGCCTTTAAGGAGCGGCATTTGACGCGGCAGCAAAGGTATGAAAAGGACGTTAGGCCAATGGTATAGTTTTGCGACACGAGGTCGCGTTGATCTGCAAAGCAGCAGCGACCGCCTCCCGCCCTAAGGCCGGATTCATACTCCCAGCTACCACCGACAGCGACAGTGCATATCAGGCATATCGATTATCGGTCGATATAGATGGTAAACATTGCGTTGCGTCGTTCGCCGCTGGAAGTATGATCCCGGCCTAAAATCTGTCGCTGTGGCAGTGCGCCGCACAGTGACAGTGACAGCGAGAACGACAAGCATACTCTGGCACTGGGACGCTCCTAGCCCACAAGAAAGCCGCTCCGAGCGCTCGGACAACTGGGCTAGGAGCCCCAAATCGTGATAGTCGCGGTGTTGATGTGCCACTGTCGTGGAAAAGCAGCGCCACTCCCGCGGCATAGACGCGGTTTTGTCGCAGTTTCGCCATACTATGCCGTGGTTTCGTCATGCGATTATCGCGGTTTCGTCATGCTATTGTTGCGGTTTTGTCACGCGATTGTGGCGGTCTTGTTATGCTACTGGCGCGGTTTAGACGCGTTATTTTCGGGTTTTTTCACGTTGTTGTGGTGGTCTAGATGCGTTATTTTCGCGGTTTCGTCTTGCTATCGTCGCCTTGTCGACGCGTTATAATACTCCTATCCTGAAAGTTTAGGTTCCTAGCAAAAGTAAAGATTTGGCATGGCCATTTTTTTTCGAAAAAATAGAAATATACTCAGTTAAAAGAGGAAGGTAAAGAAAAATGAAAAAAAGTTTTGAAATATTCATGAGAACGATTTGGCGTAGAATAATTCGATTTTTGGGAACTGTAGTGAAATAGTTGAAAGTATGATTTGGCAGTCGAGTTTGAACCAACTATTGATAAGAGTTGTGCAAAATGAGAGATCGCATTGTATAAGCTTATCCGTAGGACATATCAAAGCAAAATCACGCGTGTTATGGAACAAACAGTTGATTTCACTTCACTTAATACTTGATAGCGGCATTCCAGCTCCCGAACAAGCTTTTACTGCTTGCCACGCGCGTGATTTTGCTTCGATATGTTCTACGGATAAGCTTATACAATGCGATCTCTCATTTTGCACAACTCTTATCAATAGTTGGTTCAAACTCGACTGCCAAATCATACTTTCAACTATTTCACTACATTTCCCAAAAATCGAATTATTCTACGCCAAATCGTTCTCATGAATATTTCAAAACTTTTTTTCATTTTTCTTTACCTTCCTCTTTTAACTGAGTATATTTCTATTTTTTCGAAAAAAATGGCCATGCCAAATCTTTACTTTTGCTAGGAACCTAAACTTTCAGGAATTTCATTTATTTTTCCTGAAGGTTTCCTTTCTAACATGGTTTATGCCTGGTGGTGTTAATTAAAAGCAAACCCACTGCCCTTCTATGACGTCCTGCACGCACGCACTGATGTCCTGCACACTTTCTACGGCGTTCTGTACACACCCCTTTGGGTCCCACACACTTTCTACGGCGTCCTGCGCACTCTCATTTGGGTCCCACACACTTTCTACGGCGTCCGGCGCACTGTTGTTTGGGTCCCACACACTTTCTACGGCGTTCTGCGCACTATTGTTTGGGTCTCACACACTTTCTACGGCGTCCTGCGCACTCTCACTTGGGTCCCAAACACTTTCTACGGCGTTCTGCGCGCACCCATTTGTGTAACGCACACTTTCTACGGCGTCCGGCGCACTGTTGTTTGGGTCCCACACACTTTCTACGGCGTTCTGCGCGCACCCATTTGGGTCCCGCTCACTTTCTACGGCGTCCGGCGCACTGTTATTTGGGTCCCACACACTTTCTACGGTGTCCGGCGCACTGTTGTTTGGGTCCCACACACTTTATACGGCGTTGTGCGCACTATCATTTGGGTCCCACACACTTTCTACGGCGTCCTGCGCACTCTCATTTGGGTCCCACACACTTTCTATGGCGTCCGGCGCAGTGTTTTTTGGGTCCCACTCACTTTCTACGGCGTTCTGCGCACTATCATTTGGGTCCCACACACTTTCTACGGCATCCTGCGCACTCTCATTTGGGTCCCACACACTTTCTACGGCGTTCTGCGCGCACCCATTTGGGTACCTCACACTTTCTACGGCGTCCGGCGCACTGTTGTTTGGGTCCCACACACTTTCTACGGCGTTCTGCGCGCACCCATTTGGGTCCCGCACACTTTCTACGGCGTCCTGCGCACACTCATTTGGGTCCCGCACACTTTCTACGGCGCCCGGCGCACTGTTGTTTGGGTCCCACACACCTTCTATGGCGGCCTGCGCACTCTCATTTGGGCCCCGCACACTTTCTACGGCGTCCGGCGCACTGTTGTTTGGGTCCCACACACTTTCTACGGCGTTCTGCGCACTATCATTTGGGTCCCACACACTTTCTACGGCGTCCAGCGCACTCTCATTTGGGTCCCACACACTTTCTACGGCGTTCTGCGCGCACCCATTTGGGTCCCGCACACTTTCCACGGCGTCCTGCGCACACTCATTTGGGTCCCGCACACTTTCTACGGCGTCCGGTGCACTGTTATTTGGGTCCCACACACTTTCTACGGCGTTCTGCGCACTCTCATTTGGGTTCCGCACACTTTCTACGGCGTCCGGCGCACTGTTATTTGGGTCCCACACACTTTCTACGGCGTTTTGCGCACACTCATTTGGGTCCCGCACACTTTCTACAGCGTCCGGCGCACTGCTATTTGGGTCCCGCACACTTTCTTCAGCGTCCGGCGCACTGTTATTTGGGTTCCGACACTTTCTACGGCGTTCTGTGGCCCACTTCTGATTCACACCGTGCGGCGTTCCAAAAAGTACATCCGAGATCCCGCCGTATTGATTGAAGCGTTGCCCCGTCTCAGGGCGCGTTCAATCCTGAGCAAAAGCCTATCAGTAACAGTGTTTATTTCATTAGTTCATTTTTACGGATGAGTAAACGTCGGATGGTTTATAATAACATGTTTACGTGTTTTTGTCTTTCCTGACCCTCAATTTTGAGGTTCCACAAAAATTGAGCTACCAACTTCAAATTTTGACAGGAGCTAGGTGCAATCATAACCAACTTTCTGGCCAAATATGAGCTTTCTAGCTCAACGTTAAGTGTTCCAACAAGATCGTGTACGCCAACTGAAAAAAAAGGAGATGAACCCTTTTTCGACCAAAATGACGTGGTTTTGACAACTTTTCTCGAATCTCAGGTAACGATTCCGGACCAATTTTTGAATAGTTATTCAGCCTCCTAAAGTGTATTAAATGCAAAAAGAACGGTCTTCCTACGTTTACTCTGGACCCTGATACTGAGATCAGGGGGTTGCGCGATGGCGAATCAAAGCCAAATCTGGTGAGCGCTTCGCGCTCACCACAATTGCCGCACTTCTGTCGTGTTCATACCGCACTATTGACGTACTACTATCGCGCTGAAGTGCTATACTCGCGTTACTGCCGCACTATTTGCGAGCTATTGACGGACTGTTGTCCCGCAATTGACGTGCTGCCCTCGTGGTGTTGGCGAGCTATTGACCTGGTATTGCACAGCTGTTCAACCACGCTTCTACTGCTGCTAACCCAGATTTTGACTGTCGCTCGAAAAGTATTGAATCGCTCGTCAGCTAAGCCACTGATTGGAGTGCTGCTCATGCGCTATCACACAGCTGTTTAACTAGACTTGTACCGCTTTCTTTCAAGTTGTTCCGTGAACACCAACAACACAGATTCATAATGGAATTCAAGCAGTATGACACGTAGTTAAACGCAAAAATATTTCAGACTTCACAAACAAAGCACATGAGAATTCTTCTCGCCTAGCACCCTGATTCTCGCATAGGCACCCTAATTCACACAGTCATTTCTCATAACAAAGGCCTGGGGACCCGAAATTCACCAGATCATGTTTCGAAACAAAGGCTCCAAATACACAAGATCACGAGATGCAGCAAAGGCCTAGGGACCCTGATTCACAAGGTCTTCAAAAATAACAATAAAAACATGCTTCAACTAGGTAAGATAAACAACAACACAACAAGACAAGTTTGAACACCGGTTATCACGAGCTACTAAAATTAAGATCCAAAAAATTCACGAAATCATGACCTTGCAGAAACTAAACTCTTCAACCCGGGCACCTGATCAACATGAAAGGGTGACACTCCTCCAGTAAATTCATTCTTCCACTCCATCATGCAGATTCTCGTCAGGACTGCCGCTGTCTCTACGTCCTTTCTTCTGAAAATACCATCTTCGGAGTAAACTGGGCCGGCTCAGACGCATATTCGTTAGAACCTACCGATCTTGGGGTTGGAACGTCGTTCGTTTCATTATAAAGACGAACATCATTCCTAAAGAATCAAAATTATATGTGAGGGAAGGCTGGAGAACATCACACCAAATGTATCCTCTTCAAAAACTTACAACGCCCTTATGATGGCGAGTCAACAGTTGGCCGTCCATTCCGCGCTTTTCTCTCTTCGCTTGACAAGGGCCTGGCGTCTCTTCTCATTATTGTTTCCAAGCTGGACAAAGTATCTGAATAGAAAATACTATTTCATTTATAGATGCCATGACCAATCATGGATGGCCTTCGCGGGGACGGGAACGTGCGGGGAGAGATGTGCATTCGGCCCCAGGAGTGTCGGTCATGTCTGCAGATGCACATTGCGCACATAATCGACTGCGCGATACGCCATCATCACAGAAGCGCAAATGATGGTGCAAAACTAGTTGGGGGGAGGCATCCAAGACTTACTCATAGAAATGAAAAGAATCATTCATAAAAATAAATATTTCTTTGGTTATCAGATATGCGATAACGTTATCACTCGTAATTTCCTAAAAATTCCATGAAATTTGATCGATTTCTGAAAGCAGAATCATTCATTTCTCACTTGAACTCTGAGTGCCCCCCCCAACTAGTTTCGCACCCCGAGGTTTTCAGCGCTCCCAAATAAACGCGGTTCATTGCCACTTTGCGCACTCATTTGCACGCAAACGCGGAATTTCACCAAATAACATATTCACTGCTACAAAAAATACGCAAAATCCAAATAAGCATAGCAGAATAAAAATAATACAACATAAGAAAATAACGATTGCAGCTAGAGATCGAGTACCAAAACCAAATACAAAAACGAAAATGTTCCAGCTCCACAGGAGTGTCACAAGCAAATAGGAAACTCGGTTACATTAAAAATGAGATCAAAGTAATGTTACAGATCAGAGGTGTGCGTTAATGAAATTTATTTTTTTCGTTAACCGTTAATCGTTAATTTTTGAAAAAAAACCGCGTTAATCCGTTAATGCGTTAACACGTTAATTTTGCATTTCGCTAACAAAACAAAGGAAAACATTACCTGATAACCACGAAAATCGATAAATAACCAGACGTCCCAAAAAAAAACATGAAACACGTTCCATACCAAACACCGCAGTCCGTACACTCCAAACTTTGAAATCATCTTCATGGATTATTAATACTATCAGCCAGAACGATAAACGAATACTCTTCAAGAATAGGAATCCTGACATGCAAAAAAGCATAGATGGGTGGAACATTAACGAAATAAAAATTAACGTGATTTCGGGACTTTTTCGTTAACCGTTAATCGTTAATTTTTGAAAAAAAAAACGTTAACCCGTTAATGCGTTAACACGTTGACGTTATTAACGCACAGCCCTGGTACAGATCTCAAGACTCATTTCAGAGAAATTATGTATCGTGCCACTTTGGTCGGTACATAAAACGAAAAATTATCTAACTGTTTTGCTTTGCTACGTATTAGTATGATTTGGAAATTTGACATTTGTGAGAAACTCGTTAAAAGAGGTGAAATGTCTTATGCTACTGATTTGGCATTGGAATAAACTCGAAAGAGGCGCTAAAAACTCAGTGAAATGATTCATCTTTGATTTGTCTGTGCACTTGTTTACCAAACAGCAAAAATTGAGTGTGACATTGAAAAACCAAATCACGCACTTCTTACTGAGCATTTATGTATTCGTGTGACAGCAGTTCTCTTAGTTAAAACATAAACCCACTACGTGATGTTATTTCCACTTTCATTAATTGATAGTCAATCGGAAGCGAACGCGTCAAATAATTTAGTAATGTTTGAAAATCAATATTTCTGAATGATTGAGGTGGGAGACGCAACATAATTTTGCAAGGACCTGAGACTTGCAAAATTACCTAAACTGCAAGCGTTAGGTTGATTTCAGAAGAGAGGCGCGTGATTTGGTTTTTCAATGTCACACTCAATTTTTTGTTGTTTAGTAAACAAGTGCACAGCCTAATCAACGATGAATCATTTCACTGAGTTTTTAGCGCTTCTTTCGCGTTTATTCCCATGCCAAACCAGTAGCATAAGACATTTCACCTCTTTTAACGAGTTTCTCACAAGTGTCACATTTCCAAATCATACTAATCCGTAGCAAAGCAAATACAGTTAGATAATTTCACTTTATTTTAGCAAAAGTTTCCTTTTAAAGGCACATTACACCCTCAGATATGACTTTCATATGTCCATGCAGTTGTGTAGTAGACCCCTCTTGCATAACACTTGCCCACCCCTTCTGGCGCCACCACAGTTCACACCCTTTTTCTTGGTTTCCAAACCCAATGACGACTAGATGAAACAGGATTATAATTTGCCACCGGCACAAAATTCTCACGGAAGTGAAGTAGTTTTTCTCAGCTGCTCACATCCGGAGAAAGATGGTGTGTGAATGAAAACACACCGCTCCCAAATTCTTCTATACCCTACCCTTTATCAACTGGTTATCATCAATTTTGGTTACCGTGAGAATTTTGTGCCGGTGGCAATTTATAAACATCTCTAGTTGAACGGATGAATCGCAACCGCGTTTTCGATTTCCACTCCTTTGCCGGTCCTCCCATTTGGGTCAAACACACGACCCGTAACGCTTGGCGTACTCCCAGATGGGTCCCGCCCTCTTTCCCCGGTGCTGGCGCTTTTCCAGTCGAGTCTAACACGCTTTCCCCGGCGCTTGGCTCACTCCCAGTTGGGTCCCTCACGCTTTCCTCGGAACTTGGCGCACCCGAAGTTGGGTCCCGCACACGTTCCCCGGCGCTTGGCGCGTTCCCAGTTGGATCCCGCACAATTTTCTCCGGCCCTTGGCGCACTCCTAGTTGGGTCCCGAACACGTTTCCCGGCGCTCGGCGCAATTTCAGTTGGGTTCCGCGCACATTCCCTGGCGCTTGGCGCGCTTCAAGTCAGGTCCCACACACGTTCTGTGGCGCTTGGCACATTTCCGTTAGGGTTCCGCACACGTTCGCCGGTGCTTGGCGCACTCACAGTTGGGTCTTGGCGCACTTTCAATCGGATCCCACACACGTTTTGTGGCGTTTGGCACACTTCTAGTTGGGTACCGCGCACGTTCCTTTGTGCATGGCAAACTTCCAGTCGGACCCCGCACAATAAACGGTGTGCATACAGTTCCTGATGGACGTAAAGGAGATCTACTCTAACGCTTGCAATCAATTCACTCTTATCACAAAACCACTCCATTTTTCTCAATTGGCCAACCGTGTTTCTTATCAGTCAAAAGTTTCACCGGACTGACACACACACACACAGACACACATTTTAAAATTCAAAATTTTTTCAATATCTCGAGAACCACAAAGCAGATTTTTCTGAAACTTGGGCAGTGTTAAGAACCTTTACTGCTCTACATTTTGTGAAAATGCCAAGTTTGGAACTATCTTCCAAACCGAGATTCTATAACGAGGGTTGTGCGCAGAAGCAATCCTTTTCCAAATCAGGTCTTTTCCAAATCAAATCACCACAATACCGAGCGGTGCCGATTGCCACAAAGCCATAAAATGCTTTGATTTAACTTTCATTTGAGAGCCTGATATATAGAAATGCAACTGATATCATCATTTTATGTCCTTGTGGTGGCAATCGGCACCGCTCGGTATTTGGAGTTTACTTGATAACTGCAGTCAGAGCACAGCATCACAAAGACAGGAAGAAAAAATCAAGAATGACGCCCAACCATGACGTGGCGAATTGTTTGGACACGTTTCGATCTGCCTTGACACGATCAGTGTCGTGCGAATTTCGAAAACAGCCTTGCCGTGGGCTAGTAGCGACAGCAAATCGTCGATAAAGGACAGCCGTATACTCGTGGGCTACTATAAAGTTGGAAAAAAGCATTTCGCTAGTGGCCCACGAGCTTTGCCAAAGAATACCGCGACGAAGTCGCTTGCGCCACTTCGCGGTATTCTCGCCCCAATCTCCATAGTCGTGGGCTAGGAGCTCCCCAATGCCTGAGTAGGCACATTTGCAGTATGTCAGCCCACCACGACAAGTCGCTGCGACGGACATGCGACAATCGTTCCTACGACGGCCAGTGCCATTGCTCTGATGCTGGTCCCACATTTGTGCTAAATGCGGTGACTTTCGCTCACGGCAGCGACTTTGTATACCATTGACCTTAGGCAACGTTACCTTAGGCGACGTTTATACTCCCGCCGCCGAGAGGCGCGGCGAAGTGCGACCCTCTAAGGAGTCGTTTATACTTCCGCCGCCAGGCGGCGCGGCGAAAGGCAATCCTACAATATCGATCGTGCCGCGCCGCGTGATCAATATTATAGAAATGCACGTCGCAGCGCCGCTCGGCGGCGGAAGTATAAACGACCCCTAGTATCGATGGTGCCGCGCCGCGCAGGGCTGCGCGTAACTGGATTTTGTAATTTCGTAAATCGTTAGTTTTCAAATCCTTCGTAATTCGAAAATCGTAATTCACAAGGCCTGAGCGAAACCAGATCTTTCCAGCCGCGAAGACCACTCGAAGCTAATGTTTCTAGAGAAGCCATTGCAGATTAGTGAGCTCAATCGATCTTTGTCCGTATTTCGAGCAACTGTTTCTCTGGAACGGTAGGGTTTTGGGAGCTAAAACCCTAGCACTGTTCATATCTGCCTGACAGCTACATAATAAATGCGAAACCGAGAGAAAAAAGGTTTGCGTTAGCTGGCCGTTCAAGCCAGCCTATCCCACCGATGGAGCACCTTGTACGGTAACGCAATTTTTCACACGATCCGAGCGTGTGAGAACCCCAGATCGGGCGTGGGGTGAATAGGCCAAGATGGTGCTTTGATGGAGTGTGCTTTCAGAGGTTGATAAGAAAGAAAAGAACTTTTAATGAAATGATTATTGTGCATTTCGATTATTCGAATTTCAAAAATTCGAATATGCTCTTCAAAATATTCGAATTTCGAATATTATTCGAAAACCCAAATTTTCAAATTTTGAAAGATTAAAAATTCGAAAAATCATTCGAATATTTTTCGAATAATATAATTCGGTCCGAAGTATAGTTGGCAGTATATGCAGCTGCAACCAGCAGCTCCTGCAAACAGCGAGCGTTAGTACGCCAGATTTGCCCTGGCGTACTAACGATATTGGGCCGAAGTACTAAGCCCCGACCAGGGCTGGGCACACGTCCCGGCTTGGCGAATCTGAATATGCACCCCCCTTAGCTCGGTAATTTTTAGGCACCCCCTTATGGGAAATCGAAATTGGCTGTTTTCCGAATAGTTAAAAAGCCATGATCTTGACCTCCTGATTTTGATGAACAAGAATATAAAAAATGCACTGAATAGAGAATATTCCGAAAATGGCAACAAAAAAGGTAGTGTAATTTCTGAACTTCAAAACAACCCCATGAGGAAAATTTGTTAGTAAGACGGTAAGTTATGACAAAAGGTAAAACATTTTTCAATACAAAATAATTGAACAATTACCAACAACAGAACTACTACTATTGCAATAATTAATGTTTCCTGTCGAATGTTTTCATAAACCTATGAAGGATTAGTTAATCTGTGTTTGATTGTTCTGATGTGGAAATCAGAACTATTTTGTGTTATGGAACAATGTTAGGATTCATGTGATTCGTAGGGAGTAGAAAACCCGAGTTTTACCCTCCTAGAATGCCGCAATCCCTTAAAAATCGGCTTTCCGTGCGATACGGTGTTTGTACGCAGCCACACAGCGCACACGGGAATGGACGCGCACACAATATTAATAAAAAATGCATTTTATTACAGAACGGGGAGGAGAAAAGGATTGAAACTGAAGGAAATGGAAGATGGTAAAGGTAGTCTATTCTGGATGTACCCATTTTAGAATTTTAATGTAAATAAACAAAGTTAGAGCTGGTGTAAATATTTAGCCGTGACAAGGTTCATTCAAACGAACCTAGTTGATCAAAACTAGCAATAAACTGAGAGCAAAGGATATTGTTAAAAAGAGGAGAATCTGGCAAACATTTTAGTTTCAATAGGACTAATTTTTAATGTGATTTAAGGACCTTAAATCTCGTCCCGGTTTTACCTCGAAAACCGGGACAAAACCGGGACAAAACCGGGACGAGGTTTAAGGTCCTTATATCACATCAAATATCAAACTTATTGAAACCAAGGTGTTTGCCAGATTCTCCTCTTTCTTTCAATGCTCTTACTTTTTATGTTCAATGCTGTTTTCATTCAACTAGGTTCATTTGAATGAACCTTGTCGAATCCAAAAAACTCATCCCGCTCCAATTTAGTTTATTTACATTAGATTTCTATAATGGTTACATTGAAAGTATCGTACCTCTGCCTTCTTCCATTTACTCCAGTTTCAGCCCTTTTCTCCTTCCCGTTCTGTAATAAATTACATTTTTAAATTAATATTGTGTGCGCGTCCACTCCAGTGTGCGCTGTGTTGCTGCGGACAAGCACCAGATCGCACGGCGAGCCGAATTTCAAGGGATTGCGGCACTCCAGATGGCTACAACTCGGGTTTTTATAGTTCCAAAGCCCTATTCAGTGCACTTGTGCTCTGCAGGATACTGATAGCAGTTTTTTTTACCATGATGAGAGACATGGTACTTATCAAGGAGGAGGACTCGATCATTAACTTCTCTCACAAGACCTTGCAAAGTCCACAATTTTCACAATCGGATCTCTTCATAAGTCACATTCTCATGAGCTAAAATTAGTTGGCTAGTCGTGATACTAAATGTGCTACCTGTAATTTCAATCTGTACTAATACAACAGTTCGCTGATTCTTTTTTGAACGTGAACGGTAGCGCTTCTGAGCGCTCTCTTTGTATCTTTGTCTCGAATCGGTTACCACCCGTGTAATAAATGAACGTTGCACCAGAGAAACATGGCATCACACCAATCCTTACTTGCTACTAGATAACGGGGTAGTGTTTATTTCTTTATCAAAGCAATCAAACAAATTATAGATAATACTTATATCATAGAGTTATTAAAAAGAAACCTCGACAGCAACTATTAATTTTTGCGAACGCAACCTGCATATCTATCAATAAGTTGAATTCTGTGAGTGTTTTTTTTTTCGAAAAGCGGAGAAGAAGAGTCGACAAATCAAAAGAAAAGCGTGTACTATTTTCTCCCTGAAATTCGGCAGAACAGGCACTTTGTTTTTATCTGGGGGTTCGGTTTAGGCACCCCCCTTGGCCCTCTCCGCAGCGTCCAATATGCACCCCTCTAAGGTCAACCGGGACGCGTGCCCAGCCCTGGCCCCGACTGTCTGAGAAGGGCGTTATGAGCCTTGTCGCGATAGATCAGTAGCCCCTCTAGGCTTTTGTGCTTTGAATTCTCTCAAAACGTTGTATTTCAGCCCTATATGATAAGTGAATTCCTTCCCTACCGTGCTTGGGGCGGGGTACAAAGTCTGGAAGGTGGTTATAAGTCACATGGAAGGATTCCGTCCAAAGCAAACATGAAGGGAAAAAATGTGCAACGATGCCCAATGTGTAATTACAGGAATACTATTACATACACGAGCAATTGATAAAAGAAAAAAAATAACTGCGTTCGTTCTAGAGATTTCGACGAGAGTATTACATAGGATTTTTTCCAATTTGCGGCAGAACAAAGAAATTCAAAAAATCATGAGAACGGATGATTACTTTTTTTTGTAATCGTAAATTTTCATTTTGAATCTTAAAGAGAACACAGAGCAGTTGAATAATATTGTTTTTTTTCTTTTTTTGGAAAATGAACTATAAAGCAAAAAAGGCTACTTTAAAAACACCTCGATAAAAAAATGGTCTCGATTATTTGAAGCCAAATAGTCGGGAAATGATTCAAAATTGTGTAAACCGCAGTAAAATATTTCGAATAAATCGCAATGTTGCATATAAAAAAAGTCAAAAGTGTATTGGATAGCATAAAGTCTGTCCGAAAGAGACTGCCCGTCTACGCGTTCGGTTTGGAAGAAACACTTCATTCGAATACTCAAATTACTGATTACTCGGCCTCGAACCGCTTTATAGCCCGGCTTATATTCCCAATCTGCGGGTCGGCTTCTGTTGCTTTCCGGGCCACTGCTGCTGCTTTCCAGGCTCCTCCAGTTCGCCCGAACAGCAGCAGTGGCCCTGAGATTGGGGCAATGAGCCGATCTGTCAGGCGGCTCCGATTCATATCCGGTGCGACTCGTGGCCGAGATTCGCCTAACTCAAAGCTGTTGTGCAATGACCATGTCCACAGAAAGGGTCCGATGCGGAAATTTTCGTATAATTCGATTTCGGGCTTATCCAAGCTTCGGTGAATCAAATATCAGTGCGATTCGGATGTGGCGTCTCTCAGATGAATCGCATTCCGGGTCGACCCGGATTCGGCGTTTTTTCGGGGATTGCAATTTCGAATCATTCGGACTGATATCCGAAAAAAAAACCGAATCGTATTCAATGTAGTCCACAAGATGCAACACAACAGCACTTTCCAGCCCTTCGTCCCACTGTATCCTTTTTTCAACCTGTACAGTCTTTCGATATCTCAAATAATGTCGCTGCTCAGCGAATGTCTAAAATGCAATGTTTTTCGGTGGTCTGGGGACTATTTCAAACAAGTTAGGGGACTGGCTATGGGACAGCGTTTGGCGCCTATCTTAGCAGTCACGTTTATGTCTAAAATAGAATCGCCAGTTCTAGATCGCCACCCAGCCATTTACTGCCGTTATATCGACGATTGCTTTATTGTGTGCGCCACTCAAACCGAGATGGACACCTGTTTCGATCTCCTGAATCAGCAATCGGAACGCATTAAATTTACACGCGAAAAACCAACGGCGACTGGGTGGCTTCCGTTTTTGAATGCACAGGTCAAACTTTTCGAGGGTTCATACAAAACCAGATGGTTCCGCAAACCCACAAGTAAAACTATTATTGTCCATTACAGTTCTGCACATCCCACTACAGTCAAAAAAGCCATAATAAAAACATGTTCCGCACAGCTATCACAGTCTCATCTGACACCACGCAGAAGACCGCCTCAGTAGGATTAGCACAGCGAATAGTCCAACAAAACGGTTACCCTGCCAGAGGATTCAACAGTTTCCGACGGCGACCACCCAGAGCGATCAGCGATGACGAGGAGAGGTCAAAAATAGGGTTTGGTGTGCCCTCGTTACCGAAGAGCTAAGCGCAGCAATACGTTCCTGTATACGGAAGGCAGACCTCCAGGACGCAGTACGGCTGATCGAGATCCCTCCTCAAAACCTCAAAGGACAATTGATTCGAAACCGACTGTATGACCGCTTCTGCATAACGCCATCGTGTGTGGTCTGCCCAAACGGAAGGGAAGGGGATTGCGCTAGCACAGGGGTGGTTTACCTAATCACTTGCCAGATGTGCAGAGAGGAATATGTAGGAGAGAAAGGTAGGGCTCTCTGCGTTAGGGTTAAAGAACACGTGGACGGTATGAAAAAGTGCAAGGTATCCACTCCTCTGGGAGAGCACCGGGTGCGCGTACATGGAAACAGCTGTTTCGATATTGCAGTCACGATACTTGCGCGCGAATCAGATATTTCCGCACGCAGAACCCTTGAGGCATTTTGGATAAACTCCAAAAATCCAAAGATCAATAGAAAGGACGAATGTGTGGCGATTACTCAAGAACTAGCCCCTTTTGTTGACCTTTGTGGGTTCTGATCTGCTAATGAGCTTGATCAGCCTTCTGAAGGCTAACGAGGTGGGTGGTCCGATATGGTCCCACTCATTCACCCGCCATCTAAGACCATCTGAGGGTGTCTGGCAGGCTTCAGTCTGCATACTAAAGGTTAGCTTTTCATATTGCCATTTGATGTCGCTTTTCTCAGTTTTCTATTGAAATAGTCCTGACGTTCTGAAATAGTGCTTGGACGGCTAGTTTCCTTATGTAACTTTGGCTTCCAGGCTCTGACGAAGGCGTGATTGCCGAAACGTAAGCCGAATAAAGCTGTATAATCTCGGTCTACTGCTCAAGAATACCCATACGATATACTTCATTCGAATACTCAAATAACCGATTACTCGGCCTCGAACCGCCTTATAGTCCGGCCTATATTCCCAATCTGCGGGTCGGCTTCTGTTGCTTTCCGGGCCACTGCTGCTGCTTTCCAGGCTCCTCCAGTTCGCCCGAACAGCAACAGCAGTGGCCCGGAGCTTGGGCCAATGACCCGATCTGTCAGGCGGCTCCGATTCATATCCGGTGCGACTCGTGGCCGAGAATCGCCTAACTCAAAGCTGTTGTGCAATGACCATGTCCACAGAAAGGGTCCGATGCGGAAATTTTCGTATAATTCGATTTCGGGCTTATCCAAGCTTCGGTGAATCAAATATCAGTGCGATTCAGATGTGGCGTCTCTCAGATGAATCGCATTCCGGGTCGACCCGGATTCGGCGTTTTTTCGGGGATTGCAATTTCGAATCAATCGGACTGATATCCGAAAAAAATCCGAATCGTATTCAATGTAGTCCACAAGATGCAACACAACAGCACTTTCCAGCCCTTCGTCCCACTGTATCCTTTCTAGGCGCAACTGAACGGAAACTCAGAAAAAGCGAAAGGCTTATCGGAAAAGTCGAGGATGAAGAAAGGCAGCGCTTCCACGGAGGAGTGATGTACAGTCATCTCAAAAGTTGATCGCCTAGCTGCGGACAATACAAGCGGTCGCGCCGCGTCACTTATGGACTAACCTTCAGGAAAGAGATAGATGAGACGAATCCGGCAGGCACTACCATCCGCCACTGCTTATGTACAATGTTGATTGCATCCAACGGCTATAAAACTTGCGCCAAACTTTTCTAGATTTATTATACAGAAACTCATACAAGCCACGAATACAGCGACATACAAAACCAAATCATAGCGATACTCCAAAAAAACTGACATCTTTTCGCTTCATCAAAAAAAAAAACATTATAAAACTCCATGAGCACTAGGAAAGCTTGCATAGGCAACAATATGGAGCCAGAATGAGGCCGAACCTTCTAACCCTCGAAATTCATGTTACAAAGTCGTCTGGCGATTTCGACCAATACAGCTAGTAACAAATAATGCTTAACTATACTCAGCAACAAAAGAAAAAAGAAGACTCATGCGTGCAGGGAAAAATGGACAGGTTCTCATGGAAAAATGTGGCTGGGGCGGGGCTAATCCAACGCCCATGGCGACCACGTTTGAATATGGCGCTCGTTTCCTCTATAAATACCGAAAGACGCACACAGGTAGAGATACAGAAACATACACTTTCATCAGGAAATCTTATGCCATGCTGAGTTAAGGACAGTTTCCAGGACAGGAATAGTTCCCGAATTTTCTCGAGTTACGACATCCTTTCTGAAAAATAATGGTAGGAAAGTGAATATTAGCAGAGAACATCTACAGCTGAGGAAGCCTAAAAAGTGATCTTGCAGCAGAGGGGAACACCTGGCCACGCCCATGTTTTTCGCACCGCAACAACTCTCCCGATTTTGAAACGGAAGGAAAACTCCGGGTTGGTGTTCTGATTGCGCGGCGGCACGGAAAAATGGGCGTGGCCAGGTGGGATGGCCAAGTGCCCCCTGCGCGATATAACCGCCCAGAGCTCGAAATTGGCCACTAAGTAACTGCGAATGTGGCACTAACCACGTGAGTCAATACAGTGTCACAGCTCGGCTAGACACTCACACCTCATTCACGGCTGCGTGGCTGCCCTCCATTCACTGCGGCGCTACTGAGAGCGGGTGCCACGCAGCGGTGACTTCAAGTGTGTTCTACGCAAATCAAAATTGTCCAAGTCGATAGTATATTCGAACCCTCTAAAGGCTAGGTAACAGCGGGAAGTCGCGACGGAGCGTGATTATTGATTATTTTGTAAAAACTGTAAATACGAAAATGGGGTTTTTTGCTTTGTCCAACTGAAATCCAAAGCTATACTCTGTCCCGATCGAGTCAGCCAGTGAGGAGCCCAAAGCGGCAGACACTTTTCCCTGTGTCTCTGCCGCACATAGCCTTCCGGCTTCGCGCGCGCCGAGACTCAGAAGAAAGGTGTCTGTCCCTTTGTGCTCTAATTGGGACGGTGTATTATAATAAGTATTATGGACGATTCCCTACTAAACCGTAATGATTTTTCGAAAATACGGGTTTTTCTAAAAAACTGATAGAAGCAAAAAAAAAGAAAAATTTGAAAATGAAAATAGATAGTTGAGAAAATAAATATTATTGATAGAAAATCGCTCATAATACTTCGCTTAAAATTTTTGGGACTGAAACTGATTTTGAGACAGAAGCCGAAGCTGCAAATCACTAAATTCGCAAAAAAAAAATCAATAAACACTCCCCGCCGAGATTTTTCTGGCACTCTATCACTCACTCATACGCCGCAGTCAATACGTGACACTTGACGGTTTCGAGCACCCTGAGAGGACGTGCTAGAGTACGAGAATGTACTTTTATTGTGCTCCAAACAGCAGCACGTGCTGCAGTGAAAAGGCACTGAATGCGTGCAAGCAAATGATAGGGGTTCACTGAGAAACTATTGCAGAACGTGCTGCTGCTATAACGGTGGACCGGTGGCTATGATCGTTTACAGCACAAACTACTGCGACAGGAACACGTACTGCTACTATAATAGCGCGAAAATATTTTGTAGCACGTGCTGCTGTTCGGAGCAGAAGACCCTTCAAGAAAGCCTAACAATAACACCTTCATAACACTATACCTATTCTTCCATTAGGCCAGTGCGAAGAATTCTGCAGACGTCCGTTTAGACACCGGATAATCCCGAGTTTTCGACTTCCTCAACGGTAGATTTTTCTCGACTTAGATCAATTTTTGCTCCTACACCTCCATTTCTGCCAGAGAATCCGCGAACTCTTTGTTCCACCTTGGACACCGCCTTTAAAAATACAAATTTGTAGAAATCACTTCTGGGATAAGGACAATAGATCACACACCCGCTCTTGTGGGAAAACATTCGAAAACAAAGAAATATGAGCAATCCCACAATAGACAGGATTAAAGGAAGTCATAGCGACTACAGATTGAACCAATCCTGCAGAAAGCCCTCGAATTACCCCTCTGACGTGAGATGTACGAAAGGTTCTATCTATTGCCGTACGCGTCCGTGGAGACATCACTGCTCCTCGCCGACGGCTACGTTGATTTGCTTAAGCGAGATCTGCTGAGTTAACCAGCAGTTGATTCAGCACCTCCACTTCTACAGCAGGACGACGCTTTGCTGAATCATAGATGTTTTGGGTGAAAAATAGCGAAAGACAATCAACTAAGTCCCCTGCGATGAGGGGTCACAAAAGTCGTAACTAATCGCAAGAATATGTATAAAGTAACTTGTTCAATTACAATCTTATCTTTCAAGGTAAGAACACACTTGCCGTAGGCTCAAAGGCGGTGTTCACGATTGAAACAGTCTTAGAGATTTCACCAAACATTGAAAGGTCCGGAACCAATTGAAACACTATTGTCGAAAAAAACGGCTAGAAATCAGGAATAATTAGCCCTGCATGGTCCTAAAACTCTAATGTGGCATGACCCGCCCTTTTCCCCAGCGGCCATCAAGGAAGTGGGCCGGGCGGGCACGCCACATTCAAGTACTCGGGTCGTATACGGCTACTTATAGCTCGTTTTCAGCCGTTTTTCAACAATAATGTTGCAATGGGCTCCGGATCATTCGATTCCAGATGAAAACTCAAAGTATGTTTTTATCGCTGTGAGGTTTTATCATCTGCAGTAGCCCTCGCTCGGCCACCATAGGCTCATTGGGGGTGGAGCAGGGGTGTGCGTAAAAGAAATTGCAAATTTCGTAATTACGGTGTAAGCACCATTAATCGCAAATCGTAAACCGTAAATAGTGAGCACCAAATAATAACGATAGCCACTAAAAAAAATTTCATAAATTTGGTGAAACAAGAATTCGAAAACTTTCTTTCAATAAGTAGTGGGAAGTTGTTTCAGGAGTTCGTTGCTTTGTGAGCTGCAGATCTAACCTAGGAGTATGAATGATGAAAGATAAACTTCTCAGCATTTATCAATCCCCCTGGAGATGTGCCACACGCTCAACTTCCGTTCAGAATCGTAGAAGCTTTTGAATGAATAATGGGCGTGCGCACTGACTGCCCTGCCAATATTCAGTGTTCTTATCCTCACACGCCGGTCTGGTACTAGTTAACCGAGCGCGTAGATGGCAGTCTTGGTGAGCCTTGGGCAAGGATCGATCCATCTAGAGTATGCGTGACAGTGGCGCCTCTTGGCACTGCCCTAAATCGGCTCCTAGCTAGGAGTATGGAAGGGAAAAACATTTTTGCAGATTTGTGAGTCCAGCGCAGACTCGACATACTGTGCTTATCTGGGCCAAATTCCGGTCCGCGATTGCGGCTCGACACACTCTGCAGCCGCACGCGCTTGAGTCAGTCGGGTTTCCAGCGCCAAAGCCGACTTGATGTGGCTTTTTTATACAATTTTCCCAAATTTTTCTTAGTTTCCTGTTTCCAAAACTCACCTAGAGTCAGCAGATCGGCGGCTGCGGCGCTGGAAGCTCTTCCGACTCGGGAGCGTGCGGCCGCAAAGCGTGTCGAGACGCGATTGCGGACCGGAATTTGGCCCAGATAAGCACAGTACGTTCATCCGGTGCCATGTCCACAAAAGGCATCATAATAATAGTGAAAGGGAGGGCCTGTTACGCGCAAGTCAATGAGGTGCCTATTCAAGAACCACTTCATCTTGACAACCAAGCTTAGGCATTTTCGCCACAGTAGACCCGCCTGTCACCCCGGAAAATGTATCTGCTTTTCGTGCCTTTGCGCAGTTCAGTATCCATAGATGAGGAATACAGCAAAAAGGGTCAACAAAACAATGACATTTGTAAGAGATGGTTTGAAAACAGGCAAAAGAGCGTTTGAATTTTCTGTTCTGAGGGTCGGTTTGTTGAGGACGGAGACCACTTAAGCAGAGAAAACGTTTCCGCCTTTGAAGGCAGTGTTCACGATGAAAAATCTCTAGTTTTCTCACAAAAACGTGAGCTTTGCGACCTGCCGATGAGAATAGTGAAGAGAGAATCATGAAAAACATTCGGGAAGTGGGTCAAATCGCGTGGGCCAGTCAGCCCATTGGGCCACCCGGTCTACCAAACTAATCCTTTCTGAAGAAGCTTGATCACGTAAAGAGATGGTCAGCAATGGTAATGGCTTTGATAAGTAGCAGTGGATAAGAAGAATCACGTTATTACATGGAAAGACTTCATTCCTTCACATCGGTCAATCTTCACATTTTCAAAAATATGACGTCACACAAGAGGTCCTGCTTAGGCCGAAAAGTATGATTTCTCGTCACCTTCTGCAATTCTACCACACGCTGCTGTAACAGTAAGCTCTTGACCTGTCACAATCTTTAGGAAGCTGGACATCCAGGATTTATCGCGAACACTGCCTTTAAGGTAAGTAACAATTTCCGCAAACCTACAAAAACGACATATGATCTAGTTCCGCAATCGCGTTCAGTCCGCAGTCTCATTATCACAATCTATATCACAATCGTAGAAGCGAAGCGGTTGTTTTGAGAATGATTCTAGTTGATTTTTTTTAACAACCGCTTCGCTCCTACGATTGTGATAATGAGGACTGAATGCGATTGCGGAACTGAGCTGTACATAAGGTGCATCCGAATGAGAATGGCGGCCCATGCGGCCGGCGTGCTTAGCAGGCGGCCGTTGCATTCGCCGCTCTCGGACGAGCATGCGAAAAGTCCCCACCGCCATCGACTACGAACGGGGCCGGCACCGGCTGGCATCAAGCACCGCGCCGATCAATCGCTCCGCAGATGGAGGTGAGAGGGGACGGCCGTCGTTGAAATCCAACACTCGTCCGAGGGCGGCACATGCGACGGCCGCCTGCCAAGCACGCCGGCCGCGTGGGCCGCCATTCTCATCCGGGCGCACTTTATCTGTCGCTGTTTATGATAAGAGAGGCAGACCAACGCCGAAAATTATTGAAACTGGCAAGTCCAGGGTTTTAAATTCTATCGCCGGCGAAAGTGAGGGTACGAGTGCCTCCTTGAAGATCGCTGGTTGGTATGAACTAGAGCAATGAGCAATTTTTCGTCACCGCATCATAGTTGATTTCGTGAACTAGACTTAGCTGCTCTTTCCCTTCAGTGACGTGGTGGATCCCTTTCTTCATCTGCATCTTATATTTTAGTCTTAGAGGCACAGTCCAAGCTCAGGGGTAATTTCTGATAGTATACTCCGGCCGGCGGGTATAGCAACCCTACCAGGCGCGAAATTTCAATTCGCTTAGAAGCAGGGTCCGGGCAGAATTTCGATTTTGAGATTTCCCGCTAAATCGGTGCTCTTGCTACAGGTAGTCCCAAGGAACATGCGAAAACTGCGTAAAAATCGGTCTTCTTCGAGTTATTCCAGTCGCTTCCGTCAACCGCTGTGTCAGAAAAGTCGGAAAAGTGTGGCCATCGTCCATATTTTAGCGGTTGTGCACGCATTCTTCAAAAGTGCTGTGTAATTATCGGTCATTCCAGCCATGATTATCATGCTGTGAATACCGTAGTCCCTAACTTTGAGGCTGTTTTCTCCAGAACTAAGTACTCAGAGTTCGTGAAACGTTCAGACGATGTTCAGCTAGGCCAGCCCAATCTATTTAACCCAAATTTCGGTAGTGTCAAAATTTGACCGGACCTTGCCTTTAAGTAAGCGAGGAAAAAGTCGACCACGCCCCCTTCGAAAGAAAAAAATGGGTGACGCCCACCGACAAGTTTCCGATCTCAATAGGGAAGGGAAGCGCAATTGATTTTATTCAGAATCTATGTTCTTCTATTTGTTTTCGGTCTGACTTTATATTGTGACCTACATCTGAACGATGGCTGCGAATAACGAGCAAAAACAGGCTCGAGAAAACTCGTCCGCAAACATCTCCCCGTTCAAATTCAAAATCTTTGACGGGCCATAACTCCGTTCATAATGAGTTCCGAGCGATTTCGGAACCACCATTGTGATCAGAGTGAAATTTTCTCCAAGACAGATTGAGAAGCAAAAAATCGATTCTGAAGTTGGACTGTGCCTTTCGTTCTGTGGTTACATGATCATCTTGTTGATCTCTGTGACCTCTAAGTAGACGTAGCCTTCTCAAACGGCGGGTCAGGAACACCCTTCAGAGCCATTTATGGCTTAATTAGAGCGCTTTGCATGATTTTCTTTACGGTTATCTATCGACTTCTGGGAATCATGACAGTTGCTCCTGATGAAAAACCCGAGAACGGAGTTCCTTGTAAACAATGTTTTTAGACTGCATTGCGTAGCGATGTCGTAAGAGGTGAAAGTTGCTTAGGGTACTAAAGTACAGAAAATCTCCGCCGTTGCCGGTCCCAAGCCCGGATGAGAAAGGAAGGTTGGCCCCCATGCTACCGACGGGCTGGAAAACCTAAGGTGGTAACCATGGAGAGTCTCATACGAATACGCGATACGGCTACCGCATCCGGGGCAGCCGATGCGTCAACACTGGGGACCCAGGGTGTCGGTGACAAGTATGCTACTGGCCAGAACAGTGGACGACTGGTAACGCCGAAGAAGGAGGTGCGGTTCGCGGCATGGAATGTGCGATCAGGGCAATCATTGCCAGGGAGCTGTTGAAGTCGAAGGTATCGGTTGCCGCCCTGTCTGAATTGAGGATCAGTGGAAGTGGAACAATGACTGTCCAGGTGCCAGATAGTCAAGAAAGGATGGTGCTGTACTTCTCCGGTAGCGACGGACACCATCAAAGCGTTGGATTCATGCTGAACTGGAAAGCAGCTGGAAGCGTTGTGACATTCGAGCCTATCTCTAGCAGAATCGCTGTTCTCACGCTGAAAGGAGCTATAAGAGCACATATTGTGGCAGTTTATGCGCCGACGGAGCCTAGCCCGGATTACGACAAGGACGGGTTTTACGCTCAGCTTCAGGACGTTCTGAACACGATTTCAAAGAGAGACGTTGTTCTAGTCGCAGGTGATTTCAACGCACATGTTGGAAAAGACAGAATGGGCTGGGAAGCAGTATTGGGCCGATTTGGCATTGGTGACATGAACGACAATGGTCTGCGCTTGCTCACGTTTGCAGCTTTCAATGGACTCATTATTGGAAACAGTCACTTCCAGCATCGCAGAAGGCATCAGTTGACGCGTAGAAATCCTTCCGGACGAGACGTAGCTTTGTTAGACTACGTGCTGATGAGCTCGCGTTTCAAAGCTTCGTCTACAACGAGCTAGGATTGTGGAGCAATCTAAAGGCCAACTCAACTGGGCACATTTGATGGTACCTGAGACGAAGGAGTTATTCCAAATGGCACTGTCGAATCGGTTTGCGCTGTTGGCAGACGATACATCTGTGGATTAACAAGAACAGCAGATAACAGCCACCATCGTGGAATATGCAGAGCCACTTTGTTCTGCCTCTCGTAAGCGAATCCAGCCATGGATATCGGATGAATCCATACATCTCATAGAAGAAAGGAAGAAATCGAAATTGACCGATTTCGATCGATATCGTCAGCTCTGTAGAGAGCTTCGTTGCAGATTGGAAATGGAACGAGAGTCGTATTGGAATAAGGTAGCTGCTGATTTGGAGGAGTCTGCGAGCAGGCATGAATATCGAACTCTCTATCGGACACTCAAGCGGCCCGGAGGAAGGACGAAACCAATTAGCGATAGTATCAGGAATGCGGATGGGTCATTCGTGCGCTCTGTGGACGAGCGCCTCCGTCGAGGGAGACA
The DNA here is from genome assembly GCA_029168955.1 of Aplectana chamaeleonis. Taxonomy (NCBI): domain Eukaryota; kingdom Metazoa; phylum Nematoda; class Chromadorea; order Rhabditida; family Cosmocercidae; genus Aplectana; species Aplectana chamaeleonis. The sequence goes on from JAPDOI010001086.1 coordinate 143,179, forward strand.
GTTCTTCAGTGAACTATACAGTCATGAAGCGCCACAAAGACCGCTTGTCGAGCCACCACCAGTTGAAACGGCCGGAGATGCAGTTCTCGACTCAGAACCCACTGTAGATGAACTAACGGCAGCGATAAAGTCACTGAAAAACGGCAGAGCGTCAGGAGTGGACAAAATCACTGCTGAAGCCATCAAGGCTGGCGGAGAAGTCTTGCTGCGCCAACTTCATCGGCTGATTACTCTTATCTGGCAGTCTGAGAAAATACCAGCTACCTGGAAACAAGCCACAATCGTGCCCATAGACAAGAAGGGTGATGCTAGGGACTGCAAAAATTACCGAGGAATCAGTCTGTTGTCTATCGTTGGCAAAGTCTTCACAAGGGTTATTCAGAACAGACTTCAGCGTCATCGTGAGCAAACCAGTCGTGAAGAACAGGCGGGGTTCCGGCCAGGAAGAAGCTGCAGTGATCAGATCTTCGCACATGGACAGCTAATGGAGGAGAGAATTCGCTCTCGGAAGCGTGTCGTTATCACATTTATAGACTTCAAATCTGCTTTCGATTGTATTCACTGGCCGGCGCTGTGGAGAGCACTTGAAAGCGAGCACATACCGAGGAAGATAGTCAAGCTCCTCCAGGAAACGTACGAAGGGTCTACCAGTTCCGTACGCGTTGGGGAAAAGTTGTCTGAGGAGTTTGCCGTTACCGCTGGAGTTCGCCAAGGCGATGTGGTCTCGCCTCTGCTCTTTAATACTGTTGTGGACGCTATTATGAGGAAGGTCTTCGAGAACAGAAGAGGCGTTCAATACGGAAGTAATGAGTACGTCACAGATTTGATGTTCGCGGATGACAGCGCAAAGTTCACGGATACTGATGCGGAGGCAACGTCCTTGATAAGCGATATGGCACTGATTGCAAGCTCCTACGGCCTAAGAATCAACCAGGAGGAGACCAAGGTCATGACATCCGATGGGTCGCCTGCATCTGTTCAGTTTGAAGGAGTAGAACTTCAGCAGGTCAAGGAATTCAAATACCTTGGGTCAGTAGTGCAGGAGCGAAAAGTTGCGGCCACGGCAGAGGTGTGCAGCAGAATCGGGCAGGCGTCTAGTGTGTTTGCGTCGCTTGGCTGGTGTTTGTGGAAGAAAAACAACATTTCACTGAAGACTAAAGTGCGATTGTTCCGAGCGCTGATAATACCCGTACTACTCTACGGCTCGGCAACCTGGACTCTGCTAAAGTCAGACCTCGTCAAGCTAGAGGTCTTCCAGAGGCGATGATTGCGCCAGATTCTTGGAATTACGATCCGTGATCATGTTTGCAACGACGATATACGGAAGAGCTGCATGAATCAACCGACGGTCGGAGAACAGCTGCAGACAAGAAGACTGCGATGGTTCGGACATGTATGTAGGATGGACCCGTACCGTCTCCCGTACAGCATGCTGTGGCGTAAGCGCCCACAATCGCGGAGAATTCAACGAACGGCCCCGAAGAAGACATGGCTGAAACACATAGAGGAGGATCTGAAGACTCAACGGTGCAGTGTCCTTAACGCTAAACTTGTTGCTGCAAACCGTTTTGATTAGAAGCGTATCGTTCAGGCCGCACGAGCTCCTATGGCACCTACAGCAGTGTATTGGTTGAGAGGGCATCCCGCTCCACCAGACGCCAGCTAACGGGATGAGTGAGTGAGTGAGTGAAAGTACAGAAAGGTGAAGGTTCGCTCCGAACCTCAGATCATCAAAGTAAAGTTTTCTAAACTTTTTTGGCATTTAATATTTTGTTGGAGATTTTATTATTGATTTTTTTCAAAGTTATTGATTTTCTCTACTCTTGGGGGAAATCAGAGTGTTTGTAGGCTAGGTATTATAGACGATTTGGTTTTCTGTTAGAAATAGAGAAAATAAAGCCTCGAGATTATGTTACAGTTTTTGTAGTTTCGACGCGGAAACGTCTATACTCTGTCCCAAACAAGTTGGCTCCTACCGTCATCCAAGAACAGAATTCATCGACTTTTTCACGCGCTCATTTCTTTTCTCCGCATGCTCCATTATTCTTTTGCGTTATCCTGGCTGAAAATGCTCGTGATACTCTTTTTTGATGCTGATAATCTTCTTTACGTGGTAGGTAATGCATTTCAGGAAATAGATAACAGCTCAGAGAGCACAATGAATTGTTTTTGGATTACGGTAGACGTACGCGACGCAGCATCTGCTTTACCGTAATCCAAAAATGTCAGAGACGCAGAAGGAGCGCTGCCTCTGTGGGCTCCCCGCTTGCCAACTCGTTTGGGACAGAGTATATATCATTCTTTTTTTTATTGGGTTGCATTTCTTACCAACCAAACCCCTTTCTTTCAAATGCCCCTTTTATAAGATTACTGTTGTTTGAATTTGCTGTTTTTTTGGTTTTCTATGTTGTATTGCGTTCTGTTCTTTCGTTTTTGTTCCATTTTGCAGTCTTGTTGCTCCGTCCTACGTTTCCTTTCTTTTGAAGTGCTTTGTTTATTCTTTTTTTTATTTTCTAATGTCGTGTTAAGCCCTGTTAGTTTCGTTGTTTTTTATTTTGTCTTTGTGTTGCTTTTTTCTGTTCTAAATTGTTTTGTTTGTGCTCTGTTGTACTTGATCGAATAAACTTACCCGGGTTCGCAGACAGGAAAGACTCCACAACTTCTTGAACCATAGCATCCTTCCTCATTGAGACAATGGGTTGGCGGCACTGAAAACAAGCTGCTGACGCAGAATTCAGTCGTGATTTCATATAAATCAAACAATGCCCACCTGTGGGCAGATAGCCGGACGCGAGATCTTCCACATCAGGAAGCAGAAGGAGCAGAACTTGTGGTTACATGGGCCAACACTGAAACAACCACTTGTACGTCCTATTATTCTATTATTCTGCTAGCTAAAGAGCTCACGTGACAGGATTAAGGAGAACCTTTTCACACATTGAGCACCTTATGAGAAACTCGAAGTTGGCCGATACACGAGGAAGCGCAACTGCTTTCTATAATAGAAACCTCTGACACATGCCGCTTATCCTACCCAAAAGCTGAACAATTGAAAAAAAGTAAAGTATGCAAACTGATACCGTCGACTCCGCGGGACGCAGCTCTGGGGCCGGATGCATCAACGCGCCGGGTTGGGGCTTCGCGGCGTACTTGCCAGCGTGCTTTATGAAACCATGAATTATTTGAATTGCAGAGCAGTGCTTCGCTGTGCTCAACAACCTTGACCCCATACAGTACCGCGCAAGTTTTTCGCAGAAAAGCGTTTTGCGGAGTTTTTTCACATAGCGCCGCATCGCCATACCTTCCTTCAAAGTAGTCCGATTCCGATTTTGAACTAATTTCTAAATTCCTTTCATTGAGTCCCATACGACAGTTTTACAAAAATAGATTCAACTCTAGAAGTGCATCAAAAAATGCACATTTGCACCACAGAATCTCTCATTAAGAACTGGTCGGACGATCATATTAGCAGAAATCTTTCTTGTCCTGACCTGTGGTCGGTGAGAATTTTACAAGGCAATACAAATTTCTCAGCAGGATACCGGCGTCGAAAAGACTTTCTACACGTACCATTGCATTTGCCTCGCTGAGAGGAACACGAAAACTACCTCAAAAACTCATTTCGCCAATTTTTAGGCGAGATATGGAGCTATGCCGCTTTCTCTGAGGAATATAGCCGTAACTCTTCCGCTACTGCCCTGCGATCCCGGACTGTCCCGCGACTCCCCCGCAACCCTGGAATCTTTCACGACTCTGCCGCGTCTCCTCCGCGAATTCTCCGTCAGTCACGCTTCCACAACTCTACCGCAACTCCCCGGGACTCTTCCTCACCCGTACCGCGATTTGGCCAATGAATAATCGTCCGCGGTTCTGCCCCACATCTCCCCCGCGTTCTCCCCGGCAGGCGCCGAACTGGAGGAGTTGCAGCGGGATCGCGGCAATATTTCTCAAAGTTGTGTGCGCGAAAAACGATTCAAAACTTTTTTTTTTGCAAAAATCTTGCGCGGTACTGTACGATTTGACGGAAATCAGTCACATTTTTTTCAAGCTCACGCAGGGAACTCCTGCAATGCAATGCATAACCCTTCACAGTCTGACACAGAATTTATAGAAGAGAATCTGCGGGGAAAGTTATGTCACACTTCTACATGGATTGGTGAATTGTTCGGGGTACATTGATGTCCTGCTCAGTTCTTGAGCTTATCACAGAAAGCCGTCTCTCCAGAAAGTGATTACGAATGAACAGTTGAAGCAATAGGCACGAATGAAGCCAAATATATGCAGTAGAAACAGGGTACAGCTTAAGGTGTGGAGAAGGCCATTTTCATCAAACCCCCCCCCCCAGGAGCGTGATTTGCTAAAAATTTTCGCGATTTTCTCAGAACATGCAGTAGCCTGAGTTGGTCTGTTTTTTTGTAAACTTTGAAGAAGAGGAACATTTCATGTAAATTTGAAGGTATATTCGGATACTTTGCAAAAAAACCGATCCTAAAAAGTGTATACCTACATTCAGAATGGTACACTTGGTCTTTCGGCAGGAGCTCAGACCCCTTCTCCGCCCTTTCGCGGCTCAGACCCCCTTGTGGGAATCCACACCCCGCGCCGGACCCTCAGTAGAGAACTCCTCAGAACTGATTGTTCTCTTGTTTGCCCATTGCCACGAAAGCGAGGTTAATCACCACTGCTGCACAGTGTGTCACAGCCAAGTGTCAACTGTTAACGACATGACTAATTTCCGTTGATTCCCACACACACACACCCCCACAGACACACAGACGGTCACACAAAGTAAGGCAAATATAGATATTGGGATAGGATATTATGTATTAGACCCCTCCTGCATGTCAAAAGCCTAGTGCGAGATCTCAATCTCTCTATATAAGCGACATATATGCGACAACCAAGGATCAGATCCCCTCAAACACTACCACGAGCGACGATCATTTTCTCGATTTTCGTAATCAATGGCAGTCAGATAGATGGATATACTTCAACCGCATTTTCGATTTTCACTCCCTTTCCGGTCTGTCTCCTCATTCCGGTTCACTCTCATGCAGTGAGTGCGGACAAAACCGGGTACTGCACGAGTTTTGCTCAGACCCTCCCCCCCCACACGAGGGTGCGATTCGGCTGAATTTTTGGCGATTTGCTCAGACCCCCCAGGAGCGTAACTCGGTCTTTTAGGTGAAATTAAAAGGGGCAAATATTAAAAAAACTAGGTATTAACAGTGAATTAGATCTTTGACGAGTTTTCTTGACGGGGCACTTGAAGAAGTCTCCCGGCGAACTCAAACCCCTCCACCCCATCACAGCTCAGACCCCCCTGTGGACCTACACACCCCGCGCCGAACAATAGAATGGAATTATATACAGGCCGAAGTCTGATCAGCGTAAAATTGGACTTGGGGGAGGACGGAGTACGGGGTGGCGTCGGCGCCAGCCGGCTGGCAGCAGTGACCGCTCTCGGCCGAGTCGCCACAACAGCGAGATCGATGGCTCCCTCGCTCGTTGACTGGCGATCGACGGAGATCACGCACGCAAGATCAGAGGCTGTGCGTGGAAAACAATCGTTTCTTCAAACAAAATGGGTTATGACCTCCTATATTAAATCAAATGAATCATTGTAAATAAAATGAGTGTATATAGTACCGGTGTCAAAGCTTCGGTAGTCGGCAAAAGCGTAAAATATTCGCACTCCTGTCAGAATCTCGCCCACCCGGAGTTCCGACCCCTTAAAAAATCCGGGGAAACTTCGCACTCATTTCAGAATCTCGCCAACCCGGGGTTCCAACCTCTTGAAAAAAATCGGAGAAGCTTCGCGCTCATGTCAGAAGCTCGCCCACCCGGAGTTCCAACATCGGAAATAATGTTCTCCCTAGAAAGTAGTGAAACCCCCCAAAAAACTAGGAGGCTGTTCGCTTTAATATAGGAAATCGTAACCCTCTCTGTTTGAAAAAAAAACGAATGAGTTTCACGCACATACCCTGATCTTGCGTGCGTGATCTCCTCCGATCGCCAACCAACGAGCGAGCACGCCGTCGATCTCGCTGTCGGGGCGACTCGACCGAGAGCAGTCACTGCTGCCAGCCGGCTGGCGCCGACGCCACCCCGTACTCCGTTCCCCCCTGTAGCCGTAAAACTCTCATGATTATGAGCGCTTAATCTGAATACTAATTTTCTGATCACTCTATGCTTTAGATTCAAGCGATCAACACTGCGAAAGCCAACCTTTGAACCGGTATCAAATACTGATCGGGTAACGAAGGTACGAAGCAAGATATTCATGCTGGAAGCCGCGACGCAGCTGTTTTGAGCGATCGATCGATCGTCACAACCCCTTCGCTTCCGCGCGTGCCACGTACGCAACCTAATGCGGATACGCCCCGAGCATCCTATAGAACTGAAACGGAATGGAAACAAAACTTGAAAACCTCACCGGGTTCTCCACTGCTGGCTCTGCAGCCACAGGAGTAGTCTGAAAAAACGCAACTGAATCAGTTACACGTGACCTATGTGCAGTGTCGAGAAGCGTTGTGAATGGTCACAAAGGGGGTCGTAAAATTTTTGGAAAATTCGGGGAAAAAATGAAAATTTGGGGAGGGGTCGTAAAATCTTTGGAGAAAATAGGATTTTTTCAAACAACATGGTAAGGTAAAATGAAAGGTGTATGCGTTTCCAGCAATAAAAAAGCAGATTGATGTTAAGAAAATTGACACTTTTTTGACAACATTGACAATCAGACGCTAAACAAAGCTTTAAAATTTTCGAGTCCCAGGGGGTCCTAAAATTTTGGGATTTTTTGTTGAAAAAAAGAAAATGGGGGAGTCGTAGCCGCGACAAAAATCGCCACAACGGCCTGCCCAACCCTGCCCATGTGATAAGAAATTAGCTCAAAACAAGTGAAACAAGACATCAAACTACAATTACAATTTTGGAAAGAAAAAAAACCAACCATAGTACCAACATCCACTGATGGCGGTTTGGATGATGTTGGTGCTTCGCCATGAAGCTGAATAGACGAGGAAATCAAATGATGCGGCCATATTGGACAGAAACGCACTCACCTCTGCGGAAGCCCCAAGTGGACGCTTACTCCTTGCAGTGCGAGATGTTGTTGAAATCGGTTTCACCCTTGATACCTCGGACGAACTGGAGAATCGTCAAGAATAATCGGATTCGCTATACTTCCCAAAGCCTCATTTCTTCGACTAGTAGCTGTCGACGTGTTATTCGTAACAGTTGCGTGACGTGCTTGACCACTTTCGGCCTCGTTAACCATGAAGAAATCAAGAAGGTATCTGGCCTACAATGAAGATTAAACAAAATATAAATATCATGTATAAACAAAAAATCGCAGGACGAGATACCGAAAGTCGGTATGGGACAACCGTTTCAAAACTAGCGGAAACTTCATGAGCATAAAACTTTATTTCCATGAATTTGCATACAATTCATGATCTATATACACATCTCCATGGCCTTCATCAGAAGGAATGAATATGAAAGTCATATCTCAGTGAAGATTACTATGTCTGTTTTCTGTGTCTGTTTTCTCCATTGACCCTAAGGAACACTGTGCTAGCCCCGTTGTGAACTGGGAAGACGCTCGTCTGCCTGCCGCACCTTCCCGAAGCTGCTTGGTCTAGTATTGGATTCTTCGCTGAAGTTCCATAAAAACACTGAGCAGAAACAGGCTACAGTGGGAGCTAACAAGGGAAGTATACAAAGCGTATGTCTGATCTGCCAAAACGACTAGTGTCGTTGGTATCTCTTGTGGCTCAATAGTAAAATGGCGCAGTATCCCGCCGCGAGCCGCAGGTTCCAAGAAGTTACAAGCTTCAAAAGCTCATTTTTTGAGCTTTTTGTAAATTCCAAAAAGCGCGTTATACTTCGGAAAATCCGGAAACGGACCTCATAAATGTGTTCGGCACCCAAAACTACCACCCTGAGCAAATTTTGGGTGAACGAACATTTTCCGTACTTTGTCCAGACTGACAGCGTTTTGGACTTTACGAATTTTCGATTGGGCGCCTATTTCTACTAATTGAGGGCTCTGGAAGCGTTTTAGAAAAATGTTCCAGATTTGACTTAAAATTCTCCCAGGGGGGTTTTTTGGGGCGCTGATCACGATTCTGTGATTTATTAGTCGATTTTCAAAAGTTTTCGACTCATTTCGTTTGAAGCTTCGCAACCGGGGAAAATTACGAGGGAAAAACGCCACACTCGAGATTTCCCGGTTTTCTACGATAGATATGTCTCAAAATCATTTGCTGAGGGTTATTTGGAGTGCTAAACACGAATCTCGAGTCCGTTTATCGACTTTCTGCAGATTACGGTAGATTACGGAGGGCATACGGTAGTTTGGTCAAATCTCAGATTTTACTCAAAATTTGTATACGGGGGCTATTCGGGGTGGAGAATACGAATTTAACGTCCGTTTGTCGATTTTCGAAATACTAAGAAGGGTTTTGACCCCTAAATGACATGCTATCTACCGTAATCTTTAATAAACCTCAAAATTTCGACAAATGGACTCCAGATTCGTGTTCACCACCCTAGATTACCCCTACATACAACTTTTGAGCTAAATCCGAGAAAATTTTTTGAAACTCCCGAAAAAAATGCCCGGACCCTTGCCTTTTCTCCAGGCTTAAAAAATGCTCATAACTTTTTTGAACCTGCGGCTCGCGGCGGGATACTGCGCATTTTTACTATTGAGCCAGATGAGATACTAACCATACTAGTCGTTTTGGCAGATCCGACCTACGCTTTTTATACTTTCCTTGTAAGCTCAACTTCTTACGAGCTCTGGGAGGTACGCCGTGAGGAAGCAGTAAGGAGACGATCCTGACCACGTACAAGGCAATCTTGCAGCCGGCGTTGGAATATGCAGCACCGGTATGGCAACCCATAGTACCGGATTCATCGTGGACAAAGATGCAGCGAGTTCAAAATGCTGCACTTCGGATTGTCACCGGGTGTGCAAAGAGCACTCCAGTGGAGCATCTTCATGCTGAAGCCCGTATTCTACCTGTTGAAGAGTCAAACTCCAAGCGCAGCAACTGGTTAATAATATCGTCAAGCAGCCTAATCACCCATTAAGAAGGATTATGAATCCTGTGTGAGAGAGAGAGATATCAGAAGGCCTTTTGCGGATGCTCCCGAGAAAGTCAATATACAAAGATGGACGGACTCCCAATTGGATCGTCTTCGTCTTTTACGTGCGGAGCATACCCGTTTCGTCAGGGATCACTTAAGTAGGGAGGCTGTCAACCCCATATTGGGGATCGCACCACCTGAAGTCAGCAACACTGAGATGGAACTCGGTAGGCGGCCTAGATGTTCCCTCGCCTGGTTGCGCTGCGGGCATTCCCCTATGCTGATGTCATACTTGCATAGGAACGACAGCAGTAAGCCTGACGAGTGTCTGGATTGTGGTAACCCTGGCAACACTACAGCACATCTATTCGACTGTCCGAAGAGGCCCACCACACTGACGACAATTGATTTGTGGTTGAATCCAACTTCGGTCGCCGGTTTCTTGCACCTACGACAAAAACCCTTCTGCGGCTGTAGAGAAGAAGAGGAAGAATACTACCTGGCCTTGAGCCGTAGCTCGCTACGCGCCGCGGTCGCGTCGCGGTGTTGCAATTAGAGCACCCTTATACGTCGCCAATGCTTTTCAATAGGGCTATGTGTTCTAACACGGTTGGGATGAAGTAAACATGACAGACAACAATGCACACGTGTTCAGGCATGAAGACCGCTGTCTAAAAAAGGGAAAGATGGCAAAGAAACACCAGGTTTCAAAGAAGATTTCGCAGCCGGTTGGCAGAATACACTCCTTCACAAGGTCACATAAACATTTTGTAAAAATATTCGAGTGAAAAAAAGATTGGGATGATCTTCGGACAATGAAAGAGGATGAGTTCCGACTCAAGAGAAGGTATCGTTTGAATTCTGAAGGTTTTGACATGGTGGTATCAAAGTGATAATCAGTTATATGGCCAGATAGATAGTAATACTATGGTGAATATATCACAATAAAATTATTATATAATTCCTATCCTAAAAATAGTGCCTACTTAAATGATTAACTATATACTCGCCATGCACGCTGCTCTGAATCATATAAAGTTGCCAATACTTAGGTGAGATAATTTCTTGCGTTTGTTGCAACACCTCAAATGATGGAAGGAAACGAGGGCATGTGAATAATTACGCATTCGGCTCTCACCCTGGCATCCCACTGAAACAGGTAAGCGTGCTCTAATTGCGACGCCGCGACGCGACTGCGGCGCGTACTGAGCCACAGCTCACTCAGAACGTCGGAGGGCCGCGCCCCCGTACCCACCACTCAGCGAGGCGGGGCCCCCCTCCGCGCCTGGCGCCCTACAGGCCCCCGCCCCAGCCCCATGACCCATAATGGGCGCGAAGCCCGGACATCCCAGCAAAAGGGCGCGGGGCCCGGGCAGAACATCTCCGCGGTGTCATCGCTTGAATGGTTGATTCCTTACATAACATTTTCCGAGAACCACCTCTCTCATACCCTGGACGGGTGCTACTCCCTACTCCAATCTTTTCCAATCCCCATTATGGGTGTTCCATTCAAGTCTATTCGATAGACTGGGGAACTTACCTTACTGCCAGTCCGCGAAGTGCGCGATGATGTAAGTACCTATTCAGTGAAGTCTGTAGTGCAATCACCATAAATTGTGCTCCGTATGTGGAACGGGTTTGGTTCTGGCGTTCAACGTGCCATGCGATATGCCCGAGCAAACATGTTTTCCTCTGTTTCGAATTTTCCATATTTTTCGCATATTTTTGATCGCTGAGGGGATAGGGGTATCTGCACAGCTGGGGGGGGGGGGGGCGGTTCTCGCCGTGATCCGCGGGGAGGGTGGTTCCTCACCGCAGACTGTGGCGAACCGAGGCGGGGTGTTTCTCCGCCGTGGGGCCGGGGTGACATGCTTGAGGTAAACAATAATACAAATAATGATCGCGGGCCATCTGGTAAAGGTCGGCGGGCCGTCAACATACGGCTGGCCGGCGAACCAAAAGCGGGCGGCCGGAGGGCGGAGACCGCAGGCGAGCTGGGAAAAGTTCGCCGGCCGTCGTCCTGAGTACCTGAGTTGGGGTGCATTCCAAGAACATTCCCAGGGTAAAAGGCTTCCATGGAAACGTAGCCACGGCCGCGTGGAAGCAATTTACAGTTATAATTCGTGGCCATGGGCAACAGGTTTGTCCATGGAAAGGCTATTTGCCCTCCCACGGCATCATGGAAACATTCTTGGAACACACCCTTGTTCGAAAATTCCCGGGCACACGGCCCTCCGACGTTCTGAGCAGGTAGTATTCTTCTGCAAACAGTAGCCCTAGCTCTTACATAGTTTTAGGAATTCATTGTGGACTCCTGGGGTGCGTTCCAAGAACATTCCCATGGCAAAACGCGTCCATGGAATCGTAGCGACGGCCACGTGGGAGCAATTCTCAGTTATAATTCGCATCCATGGAAATCAAATTTGTCCATGGGGAGGTTGTTTCGCCTCTCACAACGTTGTGGGAACTTTCTTGGAACGCACCCCTGATAAGATTTTCCGTTCTTATTGGTTTCTGTGATTCCTCTCATTTCTTGCTGCGAATCTTTAACAAATTGTCCATTCTAGTCTTTCCATTCTAGTCAATAATTCCATTTTAGTCTTTTATTATTCTAGTCAAGTAGTCGACTCTTGTCGAAAGTATTCTAGTCAAATATTCCATTCTAGTCTTTTATTTTAGTCAAATAACCCCGTTCCAGTCTCTTATTCTAATCAAATGGGCTAGACAAACAGCTGGATAAGTGTACTTTTTTTTTCAAAAAAAAATTGCCCAGAAATTGTGCCAGGGGGGGGGTCGCAAAAAATTGTGGTGCGCGCCAAGCGCGCACCAGATTTGGCTTTAACTCGGCCATGCGCAACTCTGCGATTCCAAAATCAGCGTTCAGAGTAACTGTGGAGATGCGGTTTTCTGTCCATTGGAAAGAGCGTAAAAAGTTGGTATATGTACCAAAAAGTGGTTTGGAAAGGTTTCTTGGCGCTCGAGAAAAATGGCGAAAACCACGTAATTTTGGTCGAAAAACTGTTAATCTCCTTTTTTTCAGACGGCGTTCACGATCTTGTGTAACCAGTTAAAATTGAGCTAGGAAGCTAATTTTTTGGCAGGAGGCTGGAAATGGATGCAGCTAGCTCCTATTCAATTTTGGAGTTGAAAGCTCAATTTTAGCGGACCCTCAAAATTGAGGGTCGAGACGGGTAAAAACATGTAAACATGTTATTGTAAACCATCCGACGCTCACTGAGCTTCGAAAATGAACTAATGAAAAACAACACAGCTAATGATAGGCTTCCGGCCAAGATTGTTCTCTCTTTGAGACGGTTGGTGCAAATAGGATTTGAGGAGTGCGCAGGACGCCGCAGAAAATGTACGGGACTCCAGGGGGAGTGCACAGGACGCCGTAGAAAGTGTGCGGGACCCCAGTGGGAGTGCGCAGGACGCCGTAGAAAGTGTGCGGGACCCTAGTGGGAGTGCGCAGGACGCCGTAGAAAGTGTGCGGGACCCCAGTGGGGGTGCGCAGGACGCCGTAGAAAGTGTGCGGGACCCTAGTGGGAGTGCGCAGGACGCCGTAGAAAGTGTACGGGACCCTAGTGGGAGTGCGCAGGACGCCGTAGAAAGTGTGCGGGACCCCAGTGGGGGTGCGCAGGACGCCGTAGAAATTGTGCGGGACCACAGTGGGAATGCGCAGGACGCCGCAGAAAATGTACGGGACTCCAGTGGGAGTGCACAGGACGCCGTAGAAAATGTGCGGGACCCCAGTGGGAGTGCGCAGGACGCCGTAGAAAGTGTGCGGGACCCTAGTGGGAGTGCGCAGGACGCCGTAGAAAGTGTGCGGGACCCCAGTGGGGGTGCGCAGGACGCCGTAGAAAGTGTGCGGGACCACAGTGGGAATGCGCAGGACGCCGTAGAAGGTGTGCGGAAACCCAGTGAGAGTGCGCAGGACGCCGTAGAAAGTGTGCGGGCCCTCAGTGGGAATGCGCAGGACGCCGTAGAAGGTGTGCGGTAACCCAGTGAGAGTGCGCAGGACGCCGTAGGTGTGCGGTAACCCAGTGAGAGTGCGCAGGACGCCGTAGAAAGTGTGCGGGCCCTCAGTGGGAATACGCAGGACGCCGTAGAAAGTGTGCGGGACCACAGTGGGAATGCGCAGGACGCCGTAGAAGGTGTGCGGGACCCCAGTGGGGATGCGCAGGAAGCCGTAGAAAGTGTGCGGGACCACAGTGGGAATGCGCAGGACGCCGTAGAAGGTGTGCGGTAACCCAGTGAGAGTGCGCAGGACGCCGTAGAAAGTGTGCGGATCCCTAGTGGGGGTGCGCAGGACGCCGTTGAAAGTGTGCGGGACCACAGTGGGGGTGCGCAGGACGCCGTAGAAAGTGTGCGGGACCACAGTGGGAATGCGCAGGACGCCGTAGAAGGTGTGCGGTAACCCAGTGGAGTGCGCATGACGCCGTAGAAAGTGTGCGGGACCACAGTGGGAATGCGCAGGACGCCGTAGAAAGTGTGCGGGACCACAGTGGGAATGCGCAGGACGCCGTAGAAGGTGTGCGGTAACCCAGTGAGAGTGCGCAGGACGCCGTAGAAAGTGTGCGGGCCCTCAGTGGGAATGCGCAGGACGCCGTAGAAAGTGTGCGGGCCCTCAGTGGGAATGCGCAGGACGCCGTAGAAGGTGTGCGGTAACCCAGTGAGAGTGCGCAGGACGCCGTAGAAAGTGTGCGGGACCCTAGTGGGGGGGCGCAGGACGCCGTAGAAAGTGTGCGGGCCCTCAGTGGGAATGCGCATGACGCCGTAGAAAGTGTGCGGGACCCTAGTGGGGGTGCGCAGGACGCCGTAGAAAGTGTGCGGGCCCTCAGTGGGAATGCGCAGGACGCCGTAGAAAGTGTGCGGGACCACAGTGGGAATGCGCAGGACGCCGTAGAAAGTGTGCGGGACCACAGTGGGAATGCGCAGGACGCCGTAGAAAGTGTGCGGGCCCTCAGTGGGAATGCGCAGGACGCCGTAGAAAGTGTGCGGGACCACAGTGGGAATGCGCAGGACGCCGTAGAAGGTGTGCGGTAACCCAGTGAGAGTGCGCAGGACGCCGTAGAAAGTGTGCGGGACCACAGTGGGAATGCGCAGAACGCCGTAGAAGGTGTGCGGGACCACAGTGGGAATGCGCAGGACGCCGTAGAAGGTGTGCGGTAACCCAGTGAGAGTGCGCAGGACGCCGTAGAAAGTGTGCGGGACCACAGTGGGAATGCGCAGGACGCCGTAGAAGGTGTGCGGTAACCCAGTGAGAGTGCGCAGGACGCCGTAGAAAGTGTACGGGACCCTAGTGGGAGTGCGCAGGACGCCGTAGAAAGTGTGCGGGACCACAGTGGGAATGCGCAGGACGCCGTAGAAAGTGTGCGGGCCCTCATTGGGAATGCGCAGGACGCCGTAGAAGGCGTGCGGTAACCCAGTGAGAGTGCGCCGGACGCCGTCGAAAGTGTGCGGACCCCCCATGGGAGTGCGCAGCATGCCGTAGAAAGTGTGCGGGCCCCCAGTGAGAGTGCGCAGGACGCCGTATAAAGTGTGCGGGACCCTAGTGGGGGTGCGCAGGACGCCGTAGAAAGTGTGCGGGACCCTAGTGGGGGTGCGCAGGACGCCGTAGAAAGTGTGCGGGACCACAGTGGGAATGCGCAGGACGCCGTAGAAGGTGTGCGGTAACCCAGTGAGAGTGCGCAGGACGCCGTAGAAAGTGTGCGGGCCCTCAGTGGGAATGCGCAGGACGCCGTAGAAGGTGTGCGGTAACCCAGTGAGAGTGCGCCGGACGCCGTCGAAAGTGTGCGGGCCCCCAATGGGAGTGCGCAGGACGCCGTAGAAGGTGTGCGGTAACCCAGTGAGAGTGCGCAGGACGCCGTAGAAAGTGTGCGGTAACCCAGTGAGAGTGCGCAGGACGCCGTAGAAAGTGTACGGGACCCTAGTGGGAGTGCGCAGGACGCCGTAGAAAGTGTGCGGGACCACAGTGGGAATGCGCAGGACGCCGTAGAAAGTGTGCGGGCCCTCAGTGGGAATGCGCAGGACGCCGTAGAAGGTGTGCGGTAACCCAGTGAGAGTGCGCCGGACGCCGTCGAAAGTGTGCGGGCCCCCAATGGGAGTGCGCAGCCTGCCGTAGAAAGTGTGCGGGCCCCCAGTGAGAGTGCGCAGGACGCCGTAGAAAGTGTGCGGGACCCTAGTGGGGGTGCGCAGGACGCCGTAGAAAGTGTGCGGGACCCTAGTGGGGGCGCGCAGGACGCCGTAGAAAGTGTGCGGGACCACAGTGGGAATGCGCAGGACGCCGTAGAAAGTGTGCGGGCCCTCAGTGGGAATGCGCAGGACGCCGTAGAAAGTGTGCGGGACCACAGTGGGAATGCGCAGGACGCCGTAGAAGGTGTGCGGGACCCCAGTGGGGATGCGTGTGCGGGACCCTAGTGGGAGTGCGCAGGACGCCGTAGAAAGTGTGCGGGCCCTCAGTGGGAATGCGCATGACGCCGTAGAAAGTGTGCGGGACCCTAGTGGGAATGCGCAGGACGCCGTAGAAAGTGTGCGGGCCCTCAGTGGGAATGCGCAGGACGCCGTAGAAAGTGTGCGGGACCACAGTGGGAATGCGCAGGACGCCGTAGAAGGTGTGCGGTAAGCCAGTGAGAGTGCGCAGGACGCCGTAGAAAGTGTGCGGGCCCTCAGTGGGAATGCGCAGGACGCCGTAGAAGGTATGCGGTAAGCCAGTGAGAGTGCGTAGGACGCCGTAGAAAGTGTGCGGGACCCTAGTGGGAGTGCGCAGGACGCCGTAGAAAGTGTGCGGGCCCTCAGTGGGAAAGCGCAGGACGCCGTAGAAAGTGTGCGGGACCACAGTGGGAATGCGCAGGACGCCGTAGAAGGTGTGCGGTAACCCAGTGAGAGTGCGCAGGACGCCGTAGAAAGTGTGCGGGACCACAGTGGGAATGCGCAGAACGCCGTAGAAGGTGTGCGGGACCACAGTGGGAATGCGCAGGACGCCGTAGAAGGTGTGCGGTAACCCAGTGAGAGTGCGCAGGACGCCGTAGAAAGTGTGCGGGACCACAGTGGGAATGCGCAGGACGCCGTAGAAGGTGTGCGGTAACCCAGTGAGAGTGCGCAGGACGCCGTAGAAAGTGTACGGGACCCTAGTGGGAGTGCGCAGGACGCCGTAGAAAGTGTGCGGGACCACAGTGGGAATGCGCAGGACGCCGTAGAAAGTGTGCGGGCCCTCAGTGGGAATGCGCAGGACGCCGTAGAAGGCGTGCGGTAACCCAGTGAGAGTGCGCCGGACGCCGTCGAAAGTGTGCGGGCCCCCCATGGGAGTGCGCAGCATGCCGTAGAAAGTGTGCGGGCCCCCAGTGAGAGTGCGCAGGACGCCGTAGAAAGTGTGCGGGACCCTAGTGGGGGTGCGCAGGACGCCGTAGAAAGTGTGCGGGACCCTAGTGGGGGTGCGCAGGACGCCGTAGAAAGTGTGCGGGCCCTCAGTGGGAATGCGCAGGACGCCGTAGAAGGTGTGCGGTAACCCAGTGAGAGTGCGCCGGACGCCGTCGAAAGTGTGCGGGCCCCCAATGGGAGTGCGCAGGACGCCGTAGAAGGTGTGCGGTAACCCAGTGAGAGTGCGCAGGACGCCGTAGAAAGTGTGCGGGACCACAGTGGGAATGCGCAGGACGCCGTAGAAGGTGTGCGGTAACCCAGTGAGAGTGCGCCGGACGCCGTCGAAAGTGTGCGGGCCCCCAATGGGAGTGCGCAGCATGCCGTAGAAAGTGTGCGGGCCCCCAGTGAGAGTGCGCAGGACGCCGTAGAAAGTGTGCGGGACCCTAGTGGGGGTGCGCAGGACGCCGTAGAAAGTGTGCGGGACCCTAGTGGGGGTGCGCAGGACGCCGTAGAAAGTGTGCGGGACCACAGTGGGAATGCGCAGGACGCCGTAGAAGGTGTACGGTAACCCAGTGAGGGTGCGCAGGACGCCGTAGAAAGTGTGCGGGCCCTCAGTGGGAATGCGCAGGACGCCGTAGAAAGTGTGCGGGACCACAGTGGGAATGCGCAGGACGCCGTAGAAGGTGTGCGGTAACCCAGTGAGAGTGCGCCGGACGCTGTCGAAAGTGTTCAGGCCCCCAATGGGAGTGCGCAGCATGCCGTAGAAAGTGTGCGGGCCCCCAGTGAGAGTGCGCAGGACGCCGTAGAAAGTGTACGGGACCCTAGTGGGAGTGCGCAGGACGCCGTAGAAAGTGTGCGGGACCACAGTGGGAATGCGCAGGACGCCGTAGAAGGTGTGCGGTAACCCAGTGAGAGTGCGCAGGACGCCGTAGAAAGTGTGCGGGCCCTCAGTGGGAATGCGCAGGACGCCGTAGAAAGTGTGCGGGACCACAGTGGGAATGCGCAGGACGCCGTAGAAGGTGTACGGTAACCCAGTGAGGGTGCGCAGGACGCCGTAGAAAGTGTGCGGGCCCTCAGCGAGAGTGCGCAGTACGCCGTAGAAAGTGTGCGGGCCCTCAGTGGGAATGCGCAGGACGCCGTAGAAAGTGTGCGGGACCACAGTGGGAATGCGCAGGACGCCGTAGAAGGTGTACGGTAACCCATTGAGGGTGAGCAGGACGCCGTAGAAAGTGTGCTGGCCCTCAGTGGGACTGCGCAGGACGCCGTAGAAAGTGTGCGGGACCACAGTGGGAATGCGCAGGACGCCGTAGAAGGTGTGCGGTAACCCAGTGAGAGTGCGCAGGACGCCGTGGAAAGTGTGTGGGCCCTCAGTGGGAATGCGCAGGACGCCGTAGAAAGTGTGCGGGCCCTCAGTGGGAATGCGCAGGACGCCGTAGAAAGTGTGCGGGACCACAGTGGGAATGCGCAGGACGCCGTAGAAGGTGTGCGGTAACCCAGTGAGAGTGCGCAGGACGCCGTAGAAAGTGTGCGGGCCCTCAGTGGGAATGCGCAGGACGCCGTAGAAGGTGTGCGGTAACCCAGTGGGAGTGCGCCGGACGCCGTCGAAAGTGTGCGGGCCCCCAATGGGAGTGCGCAGGACGCCGTAGAAAGTGTGCGGGACCACAGTGGGAATGCGCAGGACGCTGTAGAAGGTGTGCGGGACCACAGTGGGAATGCGCAGGACGCCGTAGGAGGTGTGCGGTAACCCAGTGAGAGTGCGCACGACGCCGTAGAAAGTGTGCGGGCCCTCAGTGGGAATGCGCAGGACGCCGTAGAAAGTGTGCGGGCCCTCAGTGGGAATGCGCAGGACGCCGTAGAAAGTGTGCGGGACCACAGTGGGAATGCGCAGGACGCCGTAGAAGGTGTGCGGTAACCCAGTGAGAGTGCGCAGGACGCCGTAGAAAGTGTACGGGACCCTAGTGGGAGTGCGCAGGACGCCGTAGAAAGTGTGCGGGACCACAGTGGGAATGCGCAGGACGCCGTAGAAGGTGTGCGGTAACCCAGTGAGAGTGCGCAGGACGCCGTAGAAGGTGTGCGGGCCCTCAGTGGGAATGCGCAGGACGCCGTAGAAGGTGTGCGGTAACCCAGTGAGAATGCGCCGGACGCCGTCGAAAGTGTGCGGGCCCCCAATGGGAGTGCGCAGCATGCCGTAAAAAGTGTGCGGGCCCCCAGTGAGAGTGCGCAGGACGCCGTAGAAAAAGTGCGGGACCCTAGTGGGGGTGCGCCGGACGCCGTAGAAGGTGTGCGGTAACCCAGTGAGAGTGCGCAGGACGCCGTAGAAAGTGTGCGGGCCCTCAGTGGGAATGCGCAGGACGCCGTAGAAAGTGTGCGGGACCACAGTGGGAATGCGCAGGACGCCGTAGAAGGTGTGCGGTAACCCAGTGAGAGTGCGCAGGACGCCGCAGAAAGTGTGCGGGCCACCAGTGGGAGTGCGCAGGACGCGTAGAAAGTGTGCGGGACCACAGTAGGAATGCGCAGGACGTCGCAGAAGGTGTGCGGTAACCCAGTGGGAATGCGCAGGATGCCGTAGAAGGCGTGCGGTAACCCTGTGAGAGTGCGCCGGACGCCGTCGAAAGTGTGCGGGCCCCCAATGGGAGTGCGCAGCATGCCGTAAAAAGTGTGCGGGCCCCCAGCGAGAAAGCGCAGGACGCCGTAGAAAGTGTGCGGGACCCTAGTGGGGGTGCGCAGGACGCCGTAGAAGGTGTGCGGTAACCCAGTGAGAGTGCGCAGGACGCCGTAGAAAGTGTGCGGGCCCTCAGTGGGAATGCGCAGGACGCCGTAGAAAGTGTGCGGGCCCTCAGTGGGAATGCGCAGGACGCCGTAGAAAGTGTGCGGGACCACAGTGGGAATGCGCAGGACGCCGTAGAAGGTGTGCGGTAACCCAGTGAGAGTGCGCAGGACGCCGTAGAAAGTGTACGGGACCCTAGTGGGAGTGCGCAGGACGCCGTAGAAAGTGTGCGGGACCACAGTGGGAATGCGCAGGACGCCGTAGAAGGTGTGCGGTGACCCAGTGGGAATGCGCAGGACGCCGTAGAAGGTGTGCGGTAACCCAGTGGGAATGCGCAGGACGCCGTAGAAGGTGTGCGGTAACCCTGTGAGAGTGCGCCGGACGCCGTCGAAAGTGTGCGGGCCCCCAATGGGAGTGCGCAGCATGCCGTAAAAAGTGTGCGGGCCCCCAGTGAGAAAGCGCAGGACGCCGTAGAAAGTGTGCGGGACCCTAGTGGGGGTGCGCAGGACGCCGTAGAAGGTGTGCGGTAACCCAGTGAGAGTGCGCAGGACGCCGTAGAAAGTGTGCGGGCCCTCAGTGGGAATGCGCAGGACGCCGTAGAAAGTGTGCGGGCCCTCAGTGGGAATGCGCAGGACGCCGTAGAAAGTGTGCGGGACCACAGTGGGAATGCGCAGGACGCCGTAGGTGTGCGGTAACCCAGTGAGAGTGCGCAGGACGCCGTAGAAAGTGTGCGGGACCCTAGTGGGAGTGCGCAGGACGCCGTAGAAAGTGTGCGGGACCACAGTGGGAATGCGCAGGACGCCGTAGAAGGTGTGCGGTAACCCAGTGGGAATGCGCAGGACGCCGTAGGTGTGCGGTAACCCAGTGAGAGTGCGCCGGACGCCGTCGAAAGTGTGCGGGCCCCCAATGGGAGTGCGCAGCATGCCGTAGAAAGTGTGCGGGCCCCAGTGAGAGTGCGCAGGACGCCGTAGAAAGTGTGCGGGACCCTAGTGGGGGTGCGCAGGACGTCGTAGAAAGTGTGCGGGACACTAGTGGGGGTGCGCAGGACGCCGTAGAAAGTGTGCGGGACCACAGTGGGAATGCGCAGGACGCCGTAGAAGGTGTACGGTAACCCAGTGAGGGTGAGCAGGACGCCGTAGAAAGTGTGCTGGCCCTCAGTGGGACTGCGCAGGACGCCGTAGAAAGTGTGCGGGACCACAGTGGGAATGCGCAGGACGCCGTAGAAGGTGTGCGGTAACCCAGTGAGAGTGCGCAGGACGCCGTGGAAAGTGTGTGGGCCCTCAGTGGGAATGCGCAGGACGCCGGAGAAAGTGTGCGGGCCCTCAGTGGGAATGCGCCGGACGCCGTCGAAAGTGTGCGGGCCCCCAATGGGAGTGCGCAGGACGCCGTAGAAAGTGTGCGGGACCACAGTGGGAATGCGCAGGACGCCGTAGAAGGTGTGCGGGACCACAGTGGGAATGCGCAGGACGCCGTAGAAGGTGTACGGTAACCCAGTGAGGGTGAGCAGGACGCCGTAGAAAGTGTGCTGGCCCTCAGTGGGACTGCGCAGGACGCCGTAGAAAGTGTGCGGGACCACAGTGGGAATGCGCAGGACGCCGTAGAAGGTGTGCGGTAACCCAGTGAGAGTGCGCAGGACGCCGTAGAAAGTATGCGGGCCCTCAGTGGGAATGCGCAGGACGCCGTAGAAGGTGTGCGGTAACCCAGTGGGAGTGCGCCGGACGCCGTCGAAAGTGTGCGGGCCCCCAATGGGAGTGCGCAGGACGCCGTAGAAAGTGTGCGGGACCACAGTGGGAATGCGCAGGACGCCGTAGAAGGTGTGCGGGACCACAGTGGGAATGCGCAGGACGCCGTAGAAGGTGTGCGGTAACCCAGTGAGAGTGCGCAGGACGCCGTAGAAAGTGTGCGGGCCCTCAGTGGGAATGCGCAGGACGCCGTAGAAGGTGTGCGGTAAACCAGTGGGAGTGCGCCGGACGCCGTCGAAAGTGTGCGGGCCCCCAATGGGAGTGCGCAGCATGCCGTAGAAAGTGTGCGGGACCACAGTGGGAATGCGCAGGACGCCGTAGAAGGTGTGCGGTAACCCAGTGAGAGTGCGCAGGACGCCGTAGAAAGTGTACGGGACCCTAGTGGGAGTGCGCAGGACGCCGTAGAACGTGTGCGGGACCACAGTGGGAATGCGCAGGACGCCGTAGAAGGTGTGCGGTAACCCAGTGGGAATGCGCAGGACGCCGTAGAAGGTGTGCGGTAACCCAGTGAGAGTGCGCCGGACGCCGTCGAAAGTGTGCGGGCCCCCAGTGGGAGTGCGCAGCATGCCGTAGAAAGTGTGCGGGCCCCAGTGAGAGTGCGCAGGACGCCGTAGAAAGTGTGCGGGACCCTAGTGGGGGTGCGCAGGACGCCGTAGAAAGTGTGCGGGACCACAGTGGGAATGCGCAGGACGCCGTAGAAGGTGTACGGTAACCCAGTGAGGGTGCGCAGGACGCCGTAGAAAGTGTGCGGGCCCTCAGTGGGAATGCGCAGCATGCCGTAGAAAGTGTGCGGGCCCCAGTGAGAGTGCGCAGGACGCCGTAGAAAGTGTGCGGGACCCTAGTGGGGGTGCGCAGGACGCCGTAGAAAGTGTGCGGGACCACAGTGGGAATGCGCAGGACGCCGTAGAAGGTGTGCGGTAACCCAGTGAGAGTGCGCAGGACGCCGTGGAAAGTGTGTGGGCCCTCAGTGGGAATGCGCAGGACGCCGTAGAAAGTGTGCGGGCCCTCAGTGGGAATGCGCAGGACGCCGTAGAAAGTGTGCGGGCCCTCAGTGGGAATGCGCAGGACGCCGTAGAAGGTGTGCGGTAACCCAGTGGGAGTGCGCCGGACGCCGTCGAAAGTGTGCGGGCCCCCAATGGGAGTGCGCAGCATGCCGTAGAAAGTGTTCGGGCCCCCAGTGGGAAAGCGAGCGTCGTTTTTTATGATTCCGGGTCACAATTTTTTGGAGTTATGGTTCTTAGACAACACCGATTCGTACCAATTTCATTATTCACGGAAGGCGAAAGCTGTCATAAGAGGTTTCGTCTCTCCAAAATGGGAATCGCTAAACAAAAATCAGGTCAGAAAGGGAACCTTTGGGAAAATATATGAAATTTCTAAAAGTTTAGCGTCCTGGCAAAAGTAATGATTTGGCAATGTTATAATTTCAAAAAATCAAAAAGTTGAAAAAAATTTTAAAAAACGTCTTGAAATATCTTTAAAAATGATTTGGCACAAAATAACCACAAGTAATGAAAAAACTGGGAAATGTAGTGAAATGATTAACATCGGATTTGGCGGTCAGTCGTAGGCCAACTTTTTATAAGTAGTGAGAGACGAGGTATAGGATTTTACAAGCTTCTCCGTTAAACTTATCAAAGCTAAATCGAGCGCGCATCGGATCTGAGCGTTACGTTTACATAGCTTGACCCACCCTGATTTCCGTATTACAGCTTCAATGAAATGTTTTGAGGTTTCCGTTGCGCGCTTGATTTAGCTTTGATAAGTTTAACGGAGAAGCTTGTAAAATCCTATACCTCGTCTCTCACTACTTATAAAAAGTTGGCCTACGACTGACCGCCAAATCCGATGTTAATCATTTCACTACATTTCCCAGTTTTTTCATTACTTGTGGTTATTTTGTGCCAAATCATTTTTTAAGATATTTCAAGACGTTTTTTAAAATTTTTTTCAACTTTTTGATTTTTTGAAATTATAACATTGCCAAATCATTACTTTTTCCAGGACGCTAAACTTTTAGAAATTGGATTTTTGAAAATAAAATTTCGATGTTAAAGGGGGGGTCGCTCCGATTTTGAAAAATTTCGCAACGCCCCGCTTGACCCTGGTCCGAAAGCTGAAGCTCTTGTCGTCCGAAGGTCTGAAAAGGATTGAGTATCCCAGTTGAGACTACTTGCTGCAATGATTTCTAGATTTTTTGGCAATGAAGTATAGATGTTTTGTATTCGTAACTGTGGCCTATTTGTTTTAGCAGACCGCTAAAAGTAATAGCTAACCATAGATGACTAGTTGTCTGCATTTGCACAAAATTTAAGCGCATCGCAACCTAGAGCCTGGTTCGGAGTAATATTTTAAAGGGGCCTATCGCTTCCACTCACACTTTCGCAGCCTCTCTCCTAGTTGTGCACATGCACGCAAAGAAGCCAAGTAAATTGCGCTCCGAATAAGAGGACACAGATGACTTGAACTGAACTCACCTTAGTGTGAACAGTCGACGTTGCAGCAAAGAGACCATCGGAAGCGATCTTCACATTAATATAGCTAGCCGCATCTCTAACGCATCTACACTGCATAAAGATCCTTAATGCCACTTCCACTTCAAAACGTTCTGGCTTTTCTTACACTGATTTACAGATCCCTCACCCAACTTGGCAGTTCAAATCAAATGAACGCGTCGACAGCGTATTCCCGAAGCGTTTCCCCATGCGCCTCTGTGCCCCACGCTGGAATCAAATGTTTTCGTTTTCATGGCATAATCTCCACAATTTTCTACACGTTGCGTGAGCAATCTAATATTTTTTACTATAAACTCTTCTGTGAATTCCTTCACGATTCATATCATACAAACGATAGACATATGCCGTTTCTTGACTAAGAAAAAGAGCGTGCAGTTGCGCGGACAGGGCGCAGAGAAGAGTTTCCGATGCCGTAATCATGAAAAAACGGAAGCCGCGGTGGTTCTGATAACCTTCCAAGGAGGCTCCCGTGCTCAGACACCTGTGGCCGTATTCATGAACCTGATGGAGCCTCCCGGGAGTATCCGAACCTAATGGAGCCTCCCGGGAGTATTCCAGTTTCATGAACACGGACACTGGGGAGTCCGATTCGGCCACGGTAGGTTTCCTAATCAAATACCTCGTCGAATCAAAAGGCTCATGAGCAGCAGCACGTACTGCTCCGAGGAGCACTTGGTCTATTCGTAGGTACTACGCGATGCATCGAGGCAAAACTGCAAAATGCAAAACCTCCAACCGTGTCCCACGCAGCAGCACGTGCTCCTATCATCGTTCCAAGGCGGTCGGGATATCTAAATCCCCCTTTTTTTTCATAGGGGCTGGTTCCATCACTCCATGGGGGCGGGGTCCCACAACCTTAATATGGCCGGGATTCCACCCCTCCATAAGGGGTATGGTATCTTTCGCTACACGGGGTCGCGTCGCTCTGGACAGCCACAGAGACCGCCTGTCGGGTTTCGGCGCATTTCAGTGTGTCAGCCCTTCGCAACAGGCTACTGCGACAGACGCGCGATAACTGTTCCTACTACGACCGATGCCGGTCCCGCCGCGATTTGTGCTAGATTGACGACACACGGACGACCTAAGACGTTCTATCGAAAACAATTTCATCCTTGGCTAGCGTGTTCTAGTTGGATATAGCGCTGTTCGGACTGACGGGAGCCATAGGCTTACGCTGGGACGATCATATTGGGGGCCGCAGCTTTGAGCGGCACTGAGAGGAGGGGGGGCGATACGCAATCCCAAGCGGTCTCCGGCTGAGCCAAAAATAAATTAAAATGAATGAAATTCAAAATCAGCTGAAAAAATATTCACAAATCACCACCCCTAAACAACTTTTTATCTACGTTACACTCATCTCACGACGCACCTGAGGACCGCGCAACTTTCGCGGCTGAAGAGGCACCGCGGAAATTTCAGAGTTGGGGGGAGGGGGGCCGCGCTTCACACACATCGATTACAGCGGTACGCCTTGCCCTGCTCAGTTATTAAGGAACTTTGTCAGATTCTAGAGTACCACTGTGATCAGTATGTAAGATCTCCCTGAGAAGCAAGAAAACCGATTCTTTACCGGTGTATTCAGCGTTCAGATTCCGGCATTGATCAGGATCTATTGCTCTACCCTGGTAAGAACGATGGAGGACCAGCAAACCTAGTATATTGGCCCACACCCGATTCTGAAATCGACGGAAAAAGACAGCACAGGAGCAGTGAACACAGGGCACGCGGCGGGCGTGACCGTAGCTCTGGGAGTTTTAGCCCAGAAATAGCCGCGAAATACCTGCTTTCCACGAAATATACGAGAAAAAACTGGAAAATGGCTGATTTTCGTTTAATAGCAGGCCGCAAATAGCCGATAAGTAATGCTCTACAAGGAAGTACACGACGCATTCTAGAGCCATGATTCAGATGCCAACACCTTACTCAGTTCAGTTACCCAAATTTCAGGTACTGGGATCCCGCTCAGCCTCTGCAGGACCCGGATGGCGCGTTCGGCGTGTCGGCAGCGGCCCGGTTACTTCTCGTCAACTCGCGACTATTTTGTGAACGAGAAATAGCG
The DNA here is from genome assembly GCA_029168955.1 of Aplectana chamaeleonis. Classification (NCBI taxonomy): domain Eukaryota; kingdom Metazoa; phylum Nematoda; class Chromadorea; order Rhabditida; family Cosmocercidae; genus Aplectana; species Aplectana chamaeleonis. Next base: position 168,721 of record JAPDOI010001086.1, read on the forward strand.
TACCAGGAGTCTGTGCGGAGCCTTGCGAGCTATTTCATCGCCAAAACTTTCAGAGTGGAAACCCATGGAAACGATGGTGTAATGAAAAGGGTCAACTGATTCCGCGTCACGTGTCTGCGTAGCGGTTTACGGAAAAAAACGGCACGAACAGTACACATAGGAACGTTCATGCAAGATACATCAATTTAAAAGCAGTTAAATACTTTGCGTATGGATAATACAATGAACCAACATCACAGCTAGTCTATTTTTCTGTAAGACTTTATTGCATAAAACAGCACGATTAAACAGTACGAAAATCAATGTGAATGCAATAAAACAGGGCTTCAATGGATAAAGATGAGATAGATCGTTAAACGACATGCCATGTAAGTAGTATGAATGATACCAAGGATTTTCTCAGAATGTAGGTAAATGGTTATAGAGTGAGAAAATGGGGGAGTTGAGAGACTTTTGACAGCTGGCAGACTGACTGCAAGCCTCCCAATCGATTTATGACAGACGCGTTATCATTATCGATTACGATACGGCTATAGCCGTCATACCGACTAACTTGAGCCACAAAGAAGAAACCACATCAGTCTTCGTAGAGAACACGACGAATCTTTCCACAACCGTAGAGCGGAACACGCGGCAGAGACTTAATTCCACGAGAGCTTCTTTTGAGGCTGAAATTCGAATGAGACAGAATATGGGGGCTGTGAGTCCTAAACTTTTGCAATCAAGCTCACCAATGGAAAGCTCAGGGGGTGGATACTTTCCTTTTGCGTCTCAGCTTTGCAAATAAATCCTCCACTGAGCGCGAGATGCAGAGGAAAAAATTTATGCGTCTCTGGGCTCTCCACCGGTGAACTCGATTGGAACAGTGTATCATGATGGAATTCATCACGTAAAAACATACTTGAAGCTGCCAGGCGTACGAGTCGTAGGTGACGTCCTAGGTGGACCGGACGGATCCATTGGTGTGCCTTTGGTCGAATCATCTACCTTGTTGACCTTCCTCGAACCATGGGTCTAAAAATGAAAACAGAATTAAACATGTTATAACCCAGAATCAATTTTTGATATATCTCGGTATAACTGCGTGAGGAATAGCCAAACTGCGGACTAATATCAGCCAGCGTTTGTGGCTGATTAGAGGCAGACATCTAGAAATCTCCTACAGAGAACCCGCGCGGCTGACTTGCCTGGCCGAGATTAACCGGGGCGTGCCGCGACGCAACCGCTCCAGTTGTGTGATATTAGGCGTCATTCATACTTCCGTCGTTAACGCGGCGATATGCGAACTTATAATATCGAATGTGCCGCGCCGCGTAATCGATTTTAGGGGTCGTTTACACTTCCGCCGCCAAGCGGCGCGGCGAAGTGCAATCCTATTATATCGATCGTGCCGCGCCGAGTGATCAATATTACAGAAATGCACTATGCCGCGCCGCTCAGCGGCAGAAGTATGAACGACCCCTTAGGGGCCGAACACACCGACTGCTGCCGCTTAGAGGTGCGGCAGCATGCAATGGAGGGGAATCAATCAAGCGGCGCCTCATGATCGATACTCCTCAATTGTATGCTGCCGCTTGGCGGCGGAAGTATAAACGTCCCCGTAGTCTGCAGCTCTGCCAACCCTCACGAAGAGAAATTCATGCTAGAAAAATGTTAATGTTCTTGGATGAATAACCAAGTGGGTCCATACCTTACCGGTACTACGCCCTAAGTTTTAGTCACGGTCGAGACAACGATTCGACCTTCTCAGAATCCGGATGTTGGACTATTTTCATTATAACTTATTTAGATTTCTCAGTGGAGGACTTGATTGCTCTCTCACTCCCACACATACCCTCTATAAAATGGAGTAATTCACATCATTCAAAACGCGAGCAGCGCGTGCGACGCCTGGGCCTCCGTCTACTCTACGCTCTCTCACTGACTCTAACCTCCGCTCCGCACCCGCACGCGTAGGAACCATGTGAGTTTCGCCGTTTTATAGCCTGTAGTCGCCGCCGCCAAAAAGTGTAGGACCTAATTAAAGGCACGGTACGCGATCAAAACTATTATTAAGCTCTCTTCATGAGAATGTAGATTTAGTCATCATAAAAGTATGTAGAAATAAGTGAAAAAAAGGTAAAATTCGCGAGAAAAAAAGCAAAAAACAAGGTAGAACGGCTAATTACAGGTGTCCGCGCCCCCCGCCCCCAACTAACGAGATTTTCATGAATGCTTGTCTATAAGTGTTTTATTTTGCTCTTGAAGTAGTCAGTAGATTCTAGAAGTGATCAGAACTTAATAAGAAGCAAAATAAAAGATAGCAAAACAGGCATTTATAGCAATCTCAACAATTGGTAGCGGGCGGAAACCCAGCAATAATTTGTTCTTGACTTTGTTGTCCAAATTGTCGCTTCTTTTCACTTTTCTGATGGCCGCATCTAACTTCTCATGCGAATAGCACAGCAACCGTTTTTATCGCAAACACTGCCTTCAAACGATAAGACGAGTATAGTGAAGGGACGTGCAGTTGGAGGAGCGTGTCTTCCTATTGTGCTCCAAACTACAACACGTGCTCTAGCACGTGATACAGTCAACGCATGGGCGAAAGTATTAAACTCTAACACACGACGTTTTAAACGACAATAGGGCCACATGCTCCTGTTACGTCATGTGTTAATGCGACACATGGCATATAAGGCTACCCCTCCTGAGACTCATTGTAAGGCGTTCCTTCAAGGCCAGCTCGAAATGTAAATTTGGGCCACTCTCCGAAAAAAAATTGGTGCAGGGTAAAGCCTAGCGGTGTGATCAGCCCGTGAGAGGTGTAGCCCACCCCCCATCGAGGTTGTGACGTCAACTCTGTGTAAGAATGAATTGAGTTCTTTCTTGCGAGCAATGCTTCCAAACGATTTGCAGCGGAGACGGACGTTATAGGTCAAGTCACACCGGCCGTATTCTGCTCAAAATTGTCGGATAGACCTGGGACTCGGTGGACAACTTTTTTAAATGGTCACCTTCACATCAACACTACAGCAGCCAGATCCTAAAAAAAATTTTCTTGAGCTCTCCAGACGTCCAAGTCCCGACAGCGGTTTTCCGATTTTTCGTTCTCGAGGTATCAGTGTCAAACACTAAATCGGAAAATGCTGGAGGGGCTAGAGTCGAATTCGAGTGTGATATTCATCGTGAACACTGCCTTAAAGGTGGAAAAATACAATTTTCAACAGATTTCGGGTACTGACTCAGTTTTTTCGTATCACTATTGTATGGTACTAGTTGAAAGTTGCTCAAAAATGACACCAAAATTGAAATCAGACCACTCTGAAACGTTATAGCTAATATATGTATATGTTTATTACACTCACATAAGGCGAATGCGTGATAAGAATAAGAAGAGATGCACAGAAAAACTAACAAGACCGGAAGAAAGAAAAAAAAACAGCGGCGCTTTGTGCGCGCAATAATACCGCAAATCGTCTTTTTTGCAAAAAAAAACTGCTCCGTGTTGTAGAAGCGAAATTTTTTGCGTGCAGACCGCGACATGGACCTTATCAACGTAATTGCAAGCCCGATCCTGCTAAAGAGGTTGAGTCCCAAACTCACAAAATAGTATGTAACGCGACTCCTGCCATAAAATGTTCAATTGCTTCTTTGGCGCTAATCCCTGAGAAAAAACAGGAATTCACCTTTGGGGAAATTTTGACCGCTTAGGAAATTCCCAACGGCTTTAGGAGGTGCGCATTCTGCAGCACAAGCGCCCGCAATGGAGTCTCTAGATGCAAGAGGTCGCTCGCTGACAGAGCGTTCGCCACGCATTGAATGCAACGTGTATAATGACGCGGAATTGATATTCAGTTCAGTGTTCTGTCGAAAACAAGACATGTACCATGGTACTGCACGAGGTGTGAAGGCCAATTATACTCAGACCCCTCCCCATCAGCGCGACGGTCTGGTTTTTGAGCAAAATTTGAAGAAGAGGAAAGTTCATATAAATTGGAAGGTATAATTGAATTCGTGACAAAACTGATCCTAAACAGTGTATACCAACATTCAGAATGGCTCACTTGGTCTCCCGGCGGAGCTCAGACCCCCACCCCACCCCTCCAACCACAGCAGCTCAGACCTCCATCCCTGTGGAGCCCCACACCACGCGCCGAAACTTGGCATGGTCACGCAGACTGCGGGGTTACACACCGAGCTGCAGTAAACATTGCATTGACACATAAAATCTCGTACCGACCAGCAGGAACGCCGGGCTACCGTAATCCTGTGTGTAAGATAAATAGCGTGAACGATATGGCTGCAGACTTTGTCGCTTGTCTTCCGGCAAAAACTACTTTCTGATGTGTAGCTTCCCGCTGGTGTATATTTCAAGCAGGAAACGCTGTGGTTTCCCAGAAAAGAAAGGGAGTTGGATCTCTTTAGCAGAGTTACCAATAGGGAGATGGTGTTAACTCGCTACGTTCAGCCGTACATGGATGGGAAATTAATTCTTCGGTACCTTACATAGGATACTTTCCTGCAAACATTTTGGATTTTTGGCAGCTATTTTTTCTTCGTGAAAATATTATCTGACCCTTGTCGTCTCCATTATTGCGACTTGCGACCGAGTCAAAAATTTCGGACGAATTCTCAGACCATTGGGTAAATCACTAACAACGGTTCGAGAGAGGAGAAAGACGACATAGGTTTACGACGGCACCTAAAAGGCAAAACAGGTGCGACTACTATTTGAACGGACAGTTGTAACAAGCCAAAAAAGAGTTGCTGACGTAAGTGAAAAGACTGAGTCCGCAGCCAAGCGATTGACGCTACTTATCTTACGAACAGGATCACGTTAGCTTGGCGTTCCCTCCGATCGGTACTAGCGTTTTTGTGGCGTTGACTACGTGCACGCAGCGACAACGCCACTCGGAACGACGCTGCTGCTTGCACAAAATCGATTCTAGAACAATCTGCTGGCGAGGAGGGGCCGCCAAGTATATCCATTACCATGAACGTTCTCGAAAATAATATTATTCCATATACAAGCGGATGGTCAGTTCCCATGCACGGATTTTGGTCATTCGCACTGCTTTTAGATATTATTTTCTTAGCAAAAAATAAATAAACACTATGAATACCTTGAAACCGCTCATCCTCGCACTGTAACGCGTGAAGTAAGCCTTTCCAACTGGGCGCTCCGGCTGAATGAAAATGTAAATTATACGATTCGATGACAAAGCATCCTTACTTCTTCAAAAAGTGGGGACGCAGATATGCGACACGCGGGGGAAGGGCCACGGTTATTAATCGGATAGCTGAGTCGCGCCTTAGTTTTTGAAAGAGAAGGACGGTATATTTGTTCACAGAACCAACATCAGGTGCTAGTTTTCGGACTAATGAACAACTTGAACATCGCGTTTTCAGAAACACATTCGAATAATTGGATATAGAGAGCGATCTTCCTGAGACTCTTGGAATGAATGATTTTCTTCCCGGAACAGAGGCCTCACAAAAATTCGAATGAATCAATACTTTCCAAAACCTGCCCTCCCTTTGACTCGAATGGATATTAGAGTAAATACATTCGAATGCTACTCGAAAGGTATAAATCGATTTTGGACAAAAACCTCTTAACCGTTTCACAACATATCTGTGCTTCTCTGGGCCAAATTCCGGTCCGCAATTGCGTCTCGACACGCTTTGCGGCCGCATGCGCTCGAGTCTGTCGAGTCTCCAGCACGAAAGCCTCATTCAATGTGACTTTTTTTATACAGTTTTCTCCAACTTTATTAGTTTCTAGTGTCCAAAACCCACCTAGAGTCGACAGATCGGCGGCTGCGACGCTGGAAACTCGTTCGACTCGAGGCGTGCGGCCGCAAAGCGTGTCGAGACGCGATTGCGGACCGAAATGTGGCCCAGAGAAGCACAGAGAAGCACAGTACAACGTTAAGGGACATTGGTATACCTCGCTGTCGCTGCAGCGACAGATTTCGTCCCCTCCTACTAATTTTGTTGGGACCAGCCCCAGTGCCATAGTCAAAGCTGCCGCGGGAACAGTTTGCATGCGTCTGTCGCGATGACGGGTCGCTGAGGGGTGTTAAGGGGTCTACAGAGGATACTGCTCGACGCTGCTAGCAACGCCGCGACTTCAACTCTACGGATCCCTTTAGGCCTGGATAAAAGTTTCCGCGATCAGCGGCAGCGAAAAAGCACATCCGGAATATTGACTTTCATTCGATATTCATAGCAAACACTGCGTCGCGTCTCTTGTCGCTGGAATTATGACCCCGGCTTTCGGCCCTAGTTTTACACCAGCGGAATGTGAACGTCCCGCGGTGACCCTGCCGCAGCCTGCCATGTAAATTGGGAACTAGACACACTATTGAAGACCGGAAATTCTTAAGCATTTCAATCGCAGTTCGCTAACACTGCTCACCTATGGCGACCTTGAAGGCAGCGTTCACGATGATCATCCTCGTTGACTTTCCACAGTAAAATGATAGGCGAGAAGGATACTAGGCTCCCAGTGTCGAAAGAACGGTAGAAAACGAGCCAGGAGCTGCAAAGTGACGGCTGCAAACAAGCGTTTTGGTGCCCCAGACACGCCCCGTGCCCCAGACCCGCCCCTCGAAGGAAACAAATGAAGACTCCGATTATAGGAATGATCAAGTGAAGGAAAAGCTGATAAGTGAGCTGTTTGCTTCATTGCACTGATAGGTATCATCCATCTTGCAGTCAATTCCTCCACGCTCAAAAACCAACGTAAACAAGGGAGGGCCTATTTTGGCTCAAAAACGCGTCTTTCGTGTCCCTTTTAAGCATGCCTTGCTACATAGGGCACCAGACCTTTCGTAAACCGTGGAGATATCGGAGGTGAAATTTATCGTGAACACTGCCTTTAACGCAGAAATCGTTCTTCTATCATTCTAATCCTCTCATCACAGGGCTGCTTGTACCATTTTTGTACTGCTTATGCAAGTTTAACCCTAAAACAATCAGCGGGTTGAACTAGACAAATTTACAAGCGGATAAGTCCCGCAACGACATGGTACACAATGCCGTGGCGTGTATAGTCGCTCGGTGCCCATTTGCGCCACGCTTTCCTGTACCAACTGTTCCTTTTGGAATTCCTTAGCATAGTAAGGGTGTAAATTAATGACAGCTGTCTTGTAATTTCTGAAACGCTCCGCTAGTGTATAGTAACAAAGGAAGTGTTTATGGCGGTAAACGCATCTGCAATAACGACTTGCATTGTTTGCATCTCTTAGGCCTCCATAGTAAAGCCGTGTAGTATCCCGCCCCGAGCTGCAGGTTCCAAGAAGTTAGAAGCTTGAACCAGTCGTTTTTTGTGCTTTTTGTACCTTCCGAAATGCGCGACCAGTTTTGGGCTGGTACGGATTTCGGGTTGGGCGTTCATTTGTTAGAGGGCTCCGAAAGCGTTTTTGAATAATGCTCCAGATTTCACTCAAAATTGATCTAGTTGGGTTATTTGGGGCGCTGATCACGAATCTGGGGTTCATCTGTCAATTCAATTTTCCAGCGTTTTCGACTAAATTAGTTGAAAACCTTAAACCGGAGGGAAATTTGAAATGGCTCAAGTTGTTTCTCAAGGGGATGTTGGAGTGCTAAACATGGATCTGGAGTCAGTTTATCGATTCTCGATAGATCACGGTAGATAACTATGGGTAGTATACGGTAGTTCTGTCAAAGTCCCAGAATTGACTCAAAATTTCTATGCGGGGTTTATTCGGGGTGCTGAATACGAATTTAGTGTCCATTTGCCAATTTTCGAACTGCTAAGAAAGTTTTTGCCCCCAAAATGGCATTGTAACTACCGTAGCCTACAGTAAACCTATGAATTTTGGGACCTGGACATCAAATTCGTTTTTAGCACCGTGAATAAACCCTATATACAAGTTTTGATCAAAATCCGAGAACAATTTTCGACACACCCAAAAAAATTCCTGATGGGGATTCGCGAAGCTTGAAAAACACCTAACTTCTTGGAAGCCGCAACTCGGGGCGAGATACTGCGCAGCTTTACTATTGAGGCACAAGAGATACTAACAATACTAGACGTTGTCGCGGATGCGTTTACCACTAAAAACACTTCCCTTGTAGGAGCCTTATCGCTTTTCAGGGGGAAACCTTGTTATACTTTGTCGCTGCCGCAACAGGTCGCCGCCTGTCAAAGGGTCTCGCTAACTTCCCAGACAAGTTTCTCTCTTGTTGTCTTGCGCATTTCTACGACTTTAGCGGCAGCAATTTACAAAGCGTGCCAAAACTTTCTTAGTTAACTACTCTTTCGCCCCTTCTACGCGTACTTTTGCGTCGTTCAGTGCGCCTTCAACCAAATTTCTTTCCAAATGGGCTCGACTCCCCTCTTACTAGCTCATTCTTTCCAAAGTTGTAGGAAAATCACTGAAATCGGAGTAGCGTATAATAATACTTTCTTTATCTCAATCTCCACCCAGAATACAATGCTTTCAACGATTGCCGTATATAATCTTGAAGAGTATTCCATTCTAGAACCCTACATCTTACTATTTCATCCCAGGTTCCAACAGTATAGGCAAAGCCCTCACTCATAAGTGAAATTTGATGTGATGGTTCGGTTTATGTGGCAACCAGGGATGTGCGGCAAACGATTCTGAAAAATCGGCAAACGGAAATCGACAAAATTTGTCCGAAAATGGCCGGCAAGCGGCAATCGGCAAACGACAAACGGCAAAATGAAAAAAAAAACGTGTGCAAAAACGATACAAATGTTCTGAAAGTAGCAGTAAAAGTGCTTCTTTCTCATGCACATTTCGTATTTCGATAGCCATATAAGAAATGGTTTTTGAATAGTGTACGCCCGACTGTCCTTGAACCTCGGCATTTGGTTCTAGCTCAAAAACACCACAATGTTGTTCAATAATGCCACAAGAAGTTTAACCTCTTACGCTGCGACTTGTTACGTACATTACCTGATATAAAAAACAGCACCGGAATGAGCATTCTATTGAACACTGCTAATAGCAATGCTGTGGTCAAAGTACAGTAATTTTTCGAGGTTCTCTCATGTCAGCCTTTTTCGGAATATGTAGTAGTCATTCAGTTGCCTTGTGTTTCAAATTCACCGCACAAATTTTAGAGCAATCCAAATTAAGAGGGTGAGCACTCGAAAGTCGTTCAAAAAATGAGGTGTTCAATAAAGTTTTTTGGGGGATTACTTTCTAACAAGCGTGGCAGCCATACCGCTTCTCTGGTGAAAATTGCCACTCCGGCTCCACGATAAAGCCATACCGGCCGCTACAGGCACCAGAGCGGCTCCGCGAAAGTGTCGCTGCGGCACCGCGATCGGTGGCTGCGCCTCTACAAAAATAGGACCAACTGAAAGTAACTCATATGAAATTAATTATGAGCCACACTACAACTGGGCGGGGAATACGAACAGAAATGCGCAGCTACGGTTGTCACTCAGAAACTCAATGGGTCCGACCGCAGAAATCTGTCGGGTCAAACCCCTTTCCACTTTTGCCCTTCACTTCTTCCAACTGAGACGACGTGGGGGAGAAGTAACATTTATTCTCCCCCCCCCCATGTCTTCTCGCTTGGGACTACGTGGAGGAACAACGCTAAAGGGTCCGACCCGACAGAAATCAGGGGATGGACCCCGTCCGAGCGGGGGTCGGACCCGGCGAATGTCTGAGTAGGTCCTTTGTCTGATAGGGACACAGGGTATCCCCTTAACTGCGAGCAACAAGATACGGGACGTGGGTAATCAAACTCGGGTGATTGAACCGGCGACACCACGCAGGATATTGCATCGTAGTCGACGCTGGTTCGCTGATGCATCCTCGTGGAGTCGGTGCGGTTCTAACACGGAAGCGCTGCGGTACTATCGAGCCATAGTCGTGACGTTGTTGAGGCTCAAAGCACTGCAACATAATTGTGTCGACACAGTGATAAACGCGGAGCCGCTGCGGTACTGCCGCGGAACTATCGCGGCACAGTTGAGAATCGCGTTGCTTCTCCGGCTATGCCGCGGCAAACTTTCTCACGGTGTGTTTACTATTTGACCGGAAATTAGATGAAAGATTGTCACGTGGAGAAATACAACTAAAACACACATTTCGAACAGTCTTGGAAACCTCCCCGAGAAACTGCTCCATCTTCGGCATCTCTACCCCTCCGACCCTCTAGATTTCTTCTGAACTGCGCGCTAACAACTCAAATACATGGAATTGGGTAGTTTTTCAAGCTTTCCAAAAATACGACTCCTGAAAAACCGTGGTTATCTCACACCATCTCCTTTCCAAACTGTATGCCACCCCTTATTCCGAACTGATCACCGTCGACCCCGTCAATCCAGTTTATAATCAAGCAGCGAATTTATTCAAAACGGATGTTCCCCACGACGTGTATACCCTTCCCCAACTTTTTAACTCTAACTTTCAACTTGGTAGCATTTTCCTTGGCGTAATTGTGAGCATAATAGAAGATGGCGAAGTGCATAAGCTCACAAACTGCCAGTGGAGTCCAACATCCTCTGCACGACGCTTTGAAAAATATCTGAAAGAGATTGAGCTCTGAACCCTTTGTGCCCTCTCCTGAAAAGAGTTCAGGGTGCCAATTCTTGTCCCGATGAATCCTACATATAATAACTGATCAAGCTTCAGCAAGGAGGGGGTGGGGGATTCGGTATTCTTCCAGACAAGAGGACCCATACGAGCATTACGCTGCAACAGTAGCAATTGCTTTGATGTGTCTGCACGGTAGGTTACATCAACTGGCTTGAAGTTTTGAAGTACTTATAGTGAGTCTCTCTACTTTCGAGCCGGCCGCTGCAAGCTCTGGCAAATCGGGGGACACTCCGCGTAGGACTCCCGATAGGAGAAAAGGAGCACAGACCTACGCGGAGTCATACGACAAGGGTCAGCGGGAGTGCAGCATTGCGACGCTCGTTATGACGTCACTATTGCGATCGGGACACTAGCTAAAGGCACGGCGGGAGACTCCTATCGAGCAGCCGAACGATGAGAATCCAGACCCTCAGCGAAAGACAATGCCTAACTAGACGAGACGCAGAGACAATCGACGCTACAACATACACACAGACACAGCAGGCAAATAGGGGGACTCTCCCGCAGAACCGTTTTTCCTCAGCGGGAGTCCCGAACCGAGCGACGCCCACTTTTTTTATTAGTGACTCTCCCGCTGGGTGTTAGGCGGCAGACCCGCTCACGAAGTTTCTGCGGGAGAGTCCCCCGATTTGCCAGAGAGGCTTATCGGGTTTCCATTTGCATCTTAATCGCGGCGTTTGTTATC